>BLKM01002848.1:1269731-1391901 GCA_013340265.1 Coptotermes formosanus
TGTATGTATGTATGTATGTATGTATGTATGTATGTATGTACGTATGTATGTACGTATGTATGTATGTATGTGTGTATGTATGTGTGTATGTATGTATGTATGTATGTATGTACGTACGTATGTATGTGTGTGTGTGTATGTAGGTATGTATGTATGTATGTACGTATGTATGTATGTATCTCCTGGCGTATTTGTCGAATCGACAAGTGTTTTCATAAGAAGTGCAATGTAAATCTGTCCCCCTGCAAGTCATGCAGGCGTATGGGGGACTGGAAGTAGAGCTCCACTTAGTGAATTGTCACCCTGAAGGCTTTCCCTCAGGAAAGAGCCCCCGTTTCCCAGCAAAGAGGAGCCTGGGGGGGCCCTAGAACTGGTCTACAGGTTTATGAGAAGACGGAATTCCCCTGCCCATTTTGGGAATTGAACCACGTTCTTTCGGACGTCCGGCCCGTGTCCTAGTCACTACACATACTGACCTATCCCAGCTCTTTCGATAAGAAAAATGTAATCTCATGTTATATATCCAAAACATACCGCGCTTATTTATTGTGGTCTTTGTGATAAACAAGCAGAACACAGCGAGAGCGTCATAACTGCCGTATTATTCCTACGGTACACAAATTACTCTTGATTGTCGCCTTCTAGGTTAGAACACAGTGCAGGCTTCTAGGTGACTACGAACTTTTCGAAGAAATTTGCTCCGTCCATCTTTAAGGTACAAGAGCTTAATTTTCTTTTATTAAAAATACTTTTTTCTATAACGCGCGCGCGCGCGCGTGTGTGTGTGTGTCTGGAAATATTGTTTGTTACTACAAAAATGTAGCCACTCACCAAAAATTACATTTTTGGAAATTGCGATGTTGCGGGACTCTGCACAAGAAAATATTAAGACCTTCCGATTACCCTGTTACCAGCTGTTAACGTGGTCACGTGTCGCTTTGTCGTATTGTGTTCTGTAAACCCTTCTGATCTCTACTGGTAAAGGTAAGACGTTTTCTTGAATTTGTACGAAAATCTCAAGTCGATGCAAATCATAAGTACACATCATTTTCAGGTCACGTCTCTGCATTTATTCACAAGTCAGTGTGTCGGCATTCATGTTTGATCTTCAGCATAACCTGTGAGATGTCAACGGACTCTGGCATCATTCTAGATGTAATTTGGTTCGTATCTATGGGGCTCTATCATATACCCCAATTTGCATAAAGGTCCCATATAATTCAAGATTTTTCACAAAGGCTTACTGTAAGAAATATTCGCACGTCATATAATATATACACGCTGCCTTTACGGTCTGCAAATGGTCCCTGAAGCAATGCTGGAGACGCAGCCAATCTAACTTACACAAAGGTATGCCGAACGAGACCAGCAATGTACGTGTGACGTAACATTGAGGCGCGTTCGCGTAACCACTGTTGCCGTGCAAAAGCAATAAGTATTACGTACTCTGAGTGTGTGTCTGTAGCCTTAGTTATCCAGCACGCAAAGTGCATGCGCCGTATTATATTGTCATCTGTGGCCTGTCAAGCTCCACCATATTTTTCTACCTTATCTCATAAACAGCACGACTTTCGGAAAAAAAAAAGTTACTGAATCTAAAATGTGTGTTTTGATTTTCTCTACAACTTTTGTCTCAAATATTTCTCATTCTAAGAAGAATTCCACGACATATTATCATAAATGTACATAGAACTGGAATTATTTGTCTCAGGATAGGGAAAATTATGGATGCGGTAATGAAAACGCAGTTTTCATAAAATTCAGGGAATGTCTTGACTAGCTGAGAAACTGTCAGCTTTTCAAGAACGGTTCTGTTCATTTTAGTTATACCTGCTCTTACTGATTACGGTTACCAGCTAAGTGTCAAGAATCCGACCTGAAACATCTGTGTACCACAAACTTGTATTCCGTACAGGTCGAGATTCCTTATTACGCTATAAAGAAGCACCAAGGAACGTGACTTCCTGTTGCGTACCTCAACGTTGGCGTCAGACGTGCATCATCATTAGAAACCGTATTCAGGATATTTCAATTGCCAGCTCTGAAGGAAGCAACAGCTCCTTGTGTCTCCAGCAATGCTTAGTAACTTTACTCCCATAATATTATTTTATATTCTCACAGAACGAGCCTGTCTAGTTTCTTGGTTTACTCGCCACAGGCTTGTCAACATTCTATGGCGTTTCTGTAAGACGAACGCAAGACTAGAAATGACATGGTGGGGCATATAAAAGGTAGTGTTGTCTCTGTCCACGCCGTGATGGCCTATAGCGGGAGTAGAGGTATAGCTCCACCCATTCTTAACCTCGACGCTAGATGGAAGTCAGCGGTCAACATTGCGGCTCCGGCCGCTTAACCTCCGGGAAAGAAATCCTGTTCCCATTGAATAAGAGGCTGGGTGGGCCCCACTGCCGGTCTGTAGGATTTGTAGACGAGGGAAACCTCTTGCCCCCTACCGGGATTCGAACGCCGGATTTTAAAAGCTGTAGTCTATTCACTAAACCCACTACGTCAACGCGGCCCCCAGCAGGACATGTAATGAAATTATATACAGAGTGTTTATTATATACAGGGTGTTTATTATCCGTTTAAAGTACAGTGATCCTATTACAAATCTTAAAATTTGAGAAGTCCGCATTTTGTGCACTCCGAATTGTTGACGATTTTCGTAAGATGCTCAGAAAAGACAGTTATTAACGTAGTAAACAGCATTAAAATGCGGCGGTTTGTAATAGTGCAATGTGTTTTTAAAATATTATTCAGAGGATTATTAATTTTAAAGGCGCTAATCCGTTTCTTTGTCGGTTATTGTTCATTACATTAACAACCATAAGTTCATCGAGCAATGAGCTATCATGGATTACTGCAAGGGCAGTTCCAACAATGCCAGTCCCCATGTACACACATATCGTCTGAAGGTATAACAGTATGAGGCATAAGGTCGAATTACTCAACAGCTACCAGAAATGGATGAGGCGCTAGATAAATTCAACCTCATCTTCAATGACGGAACGGAATTTTGCAGAAAAGTAGAGCAGAACCAGCAACTCGTCTCCTGTTTCTACCATAGAGCAACGAAGCTATTTTAATGTTTCCACTTTCACTGAGTGCTGTCCCTCTCGGCCGGACTGACGGCTGTGGTTGCCCAGCGCAAGGCAGTAGCCAGTGATATCCATGTAGCCCAGTAGCAGGCTCGGCGTCCTGACGGTACATCGCCCTATCTTCAAGGATAAGTGTTGCACCCTTGACTCTGTTTCCATCAAGGTGATCGACGGAGAAGGAAGGAGTCTCAATCACATGATGCTTCGCCTGCAAGGTGCCTGGTGTCTGATATAAAGCACGCCCAACTACACATGCGGTCCATACAGTGACAGTGAACCTATTAACAAGTGTTCCTTTGTATCCGGTATATATCAGGTGAGTGTCAAGAATGTTCATAACAGCGTAACAACCAGGTGCGATGTAAAATTGCAACACGTTGAAGCACTATATTCTTGTAATAATGATGATGATGATGATGATGATGATGATAAACACGACATGCTATGTACGTATAATTTAACATGCAGGAGCGTTCGCGTAACCATTATTTCCGTTGAAAAGCTATACGTATTAAACATTCTGAGTGTATGTCTGCAGCCTTAGTTATCCAGCATGCAAAGCGCATGCGCCGTATTATATTGTCATCTGTGGCCTGTCTGGCTGTACCATATTTTTCCACATTATCTCACAAACGGCACGATTTCCCGGAAAAGTTATTGAACATAAAGTATGTGTTTTGATTTTCTCTACGAACTTCGTCTGAAACATTTCTCATTCTAAGAAAAATTTAGCGCGATATTAGCATAAATGTACATAGGTATTCGTGTAAAGTACCCGTTATTCTTGTCAGATTTTAGTGAAACTTGAATTTTCTCTACAGATTTTCGAAAAATACTCAAATATCAACTTTCATGAAAATCTGTCCAGCGGGAGCAGATTTATTCCATTCGGACGGACAGACAGACATGACGAAGCTAACGGTCGCTGCTCGGAATTTTGTGAAAGTGTCTAAAATCCATTTCCTTCGTCGCAGTAAATATGTACACGGTTCCTGCGTCAGCAAGACCAGTTTGTGCTGTTTACGGAAGTAGCTGCCTGTTGTAGGACTTAGAGGTGACACGTGGAGGCAGCAGAAAGCAGAGTCACATGTTACATTACATAGTGCGTATACTACCAACTGTATTTCTAAAAGTTAACTTTCTAAACACACCGGTAAATATTAAAATTAAAGCCTAGTACTTACTTTATGAACCATCAGTGTCAACACTTACAAATTCTACGTTCTGTCCACATACTGTATTTGTGTGCTTTATGTGGATCTCAGAACAAAGAGCGACTATTTCCCTACACAGCATTATGTGATTGGTTTCTGTAAAAGAGGGGGAGTGTGCTTATTACGCTGTGGAACTGTATCTTTAAATACAATTAAATTTTCGTCTTTAGAGTTTTAATAACAATTAATATTAAAAAATTTACGCCTAACAAAGATGAAGAAACTATTACGAGTGAGGGCTTGCATATTGCGTAAGCTTCGTCATATATTTTTACAGTAATTACAGGACTGTTATGCGGGTGAGATATCTAGTATAGATGGACAGAAGCATATATATATATATATATATATATATGTGTGTGTGTGTGTGTGTGTGTGTGTGTGTGTGTGTGTGTGTGTGTGTGTGTGTGTGTGTGTATAATTTATTGCCTGAAGCTGAAGATAACAGACGGTTCGATGACCTAGACATAGATGGGAGGATATTTTAAAGTTGCTATGAGAGCTTGGAGAGGATGGATCTTGCTAACGATAGGGTCCATTGGTGGACTTCTGTTCATACAATGGGCTTTCGGGTTCCATACAGACATCAAAGTTTTTGAACTCCTGAGAAAATATTCAGTTCCAAAACAGCCAAAAATATAACCACTTTCAAAACAGCAAAAAAAAAAATAACGAATTCGAAAATAGTCACAAATGTAACCAGTTCCAAAACAGCTAAAAATGTAACCAATTCCAAAGTCACACAAATAACCAGTTCTGAACATAAAAAGTAACCAATTCCATAATAGTCACAAAAAGTAACCAGTTACATAACATAAACGAAAGCATGCAGCTTGAAAACATTCACAATAAGTAACCAGTTCCAAAACAGACACAAAAGGTAACCAATTCCAAAACAGCTACAAAAGTAACCAGTTCCGAAACAGCCACAAGAAGTAGCAAATTCCAAAACAATCACAAAAGTAACCAGTTCCAAAACAGCCACAAAAAGTAGCAAATTCCAAACAGTCACAAAAAGTACCCAGTCACAAAACAGAAGCAAACGCAAGCAGTTCGAAAACAGTCACAAAAAGTAAGCCGTTCCTAAACAGCAACAAAAAGTAACCAGCGTTCATTCTGTTTAAAAGTTGAGAACAACTGGACTTCTGCCCGTAAAAATTATCCCATTTATTTTTTTGAGGAGAAGAGACGTGATTGCTTGGCTGAAGGGAACTACACTTTATATATTACTATTTCCTTCTATTCGCGACCCAGCCTCCTGTCCCCGCTTGCCTATGTCTATAAATTATTTTTACCCTGAAGAAGTAGCCAGCAGGTGTCCTCGAAAACCCACAACACAATAATTCTTTCAGTTACTGTACTGAGTGCGTGAAATTCTCACACAGATGTTTAGTCATAGCACTCATTACTTAGTCAATTAGGTCGTCTGTTAAATCTTTTTAATTTATTGGCTACTAAGTTCATTAGTTAGATAGTTACCTGCATTAGTGGCCTTTTCGTTTGATTTAAAAATTTAGTATTTGCAGCATAGGTAAATGTTTCAGAAACTAGTGCAGAATTTAACAAGGGTGCATTTTCCTCGACGTCTACATTCAATAGTCAGCTGAAGAAACAGCAAACAGAAGCTCCAAATCGATTTAGGTAATCGAATGGTATAAAACTGTCACGTTTCAGGTGGTACTGTGAGCAAAGAAGACTTATGGAATGGTGTTGAGGACACCAGCAGACAAGTAGGACTCGTGAATCACGAAGGCAAACAAACGAAAGGTCTAGCAATGCAACATAAAGCCATTTGTGTACATAAAAACAACTCCAAATAGCTTATTACTTAGAACTGTTGTCGTGAAGATAGAAAAAGGAATGGAAAAGTGGATTATGCAAAATTTCCAAATATCTTCTCCAGGGTAACAGGAAAGTGAACACAGAAGAACTTAAATACCATCAAACATATCTAACCTATATCATACACATTATTGTGGCAACATGTTTCGACCTAGTTCGGTTATCCTCAGGTGCTAAATATAAAATTCATAGATACGCAACTGTATTAGATGACATTAACAACTAAGATCTCAATTTTACAATTAAATCAATATATTTGCGATGTCAGATTCTCTTTGAATTTAAAGCCTTCTATTTTGCAAATTAACACAACGGCATGATAAACATGAAATTTTGAAAGTGAATACATAATCAGCAAACAGTGATAGCAGGAAGACACAAAGATCTGCCTCCCTAATATTAAACGAACACAGATCTAATACTATGGCCAGAACGTATAAAATAATTTACAAATCTAACCTGGTTCCTACACCAGAAATGAATGAACAACAGACTCCAATATATTTAAAATCGTACACTGTAATTCTTTGACAATGCTATAACATGCGAAACATCACTGACGTGTATTGGAACTTTTAGTATTTGGATACTCAGTAACGATGGACAAAGTTGAAATACACATCATTGAGGTTTCGCATATTTAAAATCAGTTGTTAAAACGGAACCAGTTACTTCCTACACCTGATAATATTGCCACCGAAAATGACGTCTTATCAGTTTCTTTACAAATCCACATTTTTACCTACGGAAAGACACTGTCGAAATTCGTAACCTTTAAAATAATGTACTAAAACTAGGCATAATAGCACGGTTATGTCATCACAATTAAATACTTTTAATTTTACTTCTAAAATGCCGCAATTGAACGCGACATACGCGTCGAAAATTGTAAAAAAAAAAAATTGAGACCTCAATTTACAAATTAATACAATACATGATTTTAAATTATTCCTCTCCATATAATTGTAGGCACTGCCTGAATATTGCTCAAAACATCAAGCCCAAACACGTTACTGTAGTTGTGATGCTTGATTTTAATACATCACTGTGTTGACGCGTTTTTATCCTTAATATTACTTATATGAAACACAACGGGAAGACCCACATTAAGCCCATCCACCACCACTTAATGTCAGATTTCAAAATATTCTCTTGCATTTTGCACAGACTTCTGTAAACTGAAAAACACAGACTCAAAATATTTCCTTAAGAAATCAAGAGAAAAAGCGTCAAAGAATCTTGAATTTGTCGTTGCGGTTCATTATTGAGTGCTCTTTGTTTTGTTCGGTCGACTGTACGTTTGGCTCAACCCCACAAAAGAAACCACATGGAGTAATACTGGAACTTCTGGGATGCCATTCTGTTGGTCCGCCACGCCCAACCCACCGACTAGAAAATGGTTGTTTATAATAGCCTAATAATAACAACAATAATAATAATAATTGTCCACCAAAATTTCCAGTCAATATAATCCTGTCTCTGTGGTCTGAAACATGAAATTAGTTTAAAAAATACATAAAAAATTCAGTTCCTACCTCAAAGTAAACCATTTGCATCTCTATTACAATAACCAGTTATTTAGCTGTTTAGGGAAACAATCGCTATTTATTTTCAGAGTTACACAAAACTGAGAAACATAACCAGTGGAAGAATTGTTGAGTTCCTGTTAAATGTCAAAGCGGATGTGCCACATGGGGAATAACCACTGAAAGTTGAAGGACGCAGTTTTCGACTTACTCCTAAGATTCGTGTGTAATGCGGAAAGAATTTTTACACAAACACGTATGTGCTTAAGACTCCAAAAATGACAGCTGAGACTGGTTTTCACCCTTGAACTTTGGCTCTCCCCTGTCAGCATCATTCCACCAATGCTCTATACTCATCCGTTCACATACTACCGACGCCATATAATCCCAGAAACTGACAGCGTCGTTATGTAAGATACTGCTCACACTTCCGTCTGATACCCGCTCCTTGGTTTCAACTGCTGCATTCCACAATTCACGACATGCTTTCTTGTTTCGATGTGGTTCAACATTCAAGGTTAACCCAAGACAGGGCTGTGCAAATTCTTCTTGTGCGGGCACCGAATGGACTTATTTCGATGTTACCACTTTTCCGACAGATTTGCGGAAAATATTTAATTCAAGAAGTGTGTGAAATACAATTTATTCACCACGTATTGCCCAACGCCGAACAAATCTCATGAACGGAAGCTTAGCAGGAGATGCGAATATGTGATAACTAGTGACGCACTTGGACACTAAATCCCTAATCCTGTTTCTTGTTGTCAAGGCGTTAAATCTCTCTCTTTGTTGCTGATAAGGCGTTAAAGCACTCTGTTTCTAGTCGCCAAGGCGCTAAAGCACTCTGTTTCTAGTCGCCAAGGCGCTAAAGCACTCTGTTTCTTGTTGTCAATGCGTTAAAGCACATATTAACTCTTTAAAGTATAATGATAACTACACGAATCATTTGAATTTATATTCAAAAACTCTTGAGTTTTCCCGGCAGAATGTGCACGTGGTTTCCATATCATTTTCTGAATCAAAAGTAATGGATTCCCTAAGAGAATTAACTGATTATTATAGTCAATTTATTGGACCAACTGGATGCAAACAATATTCATGTATATTACATATATCGCTCCGACATGTTTCGGCGTTCAGAACACCATATTCAGGGAGCACGTAAAGTCAAGTTTAACCTTTTAAAGCCTAGCGGTAACTTTACGTACTACCCGGTTTAACATTAAAAATTTCTACATGGTGCCCACATTGCGTTTATGTGTTTTGTACGGATCTCAGAACAAACAGCAACTTTTGCCTTATAAAACATTAAGAGACTGGTTTTTATAACCGAAGTGGAGAGTGTTTACAGCGCGGTACGCACTGAGTCCTTATATTAAATAAGACACGTTTCGTCTTTAAAGGGTTAAAACCAACTGTCAAAAGACAAGCCACTTGTTTATGGTTCCACAATCGGTACGCAGCGTTCGTGATATCATGATATAAAACTGCTGCACGGACTTAACTGGTAATTCTTTACAGACTCTTCGGTACAAACGCATCGGTCCCATTTTCAGTCTCAAATTTTCAAGCACATCTTTGATTTCTTGAACCTCTGAAGATACCAGTTGCCACTGATCTGCTGTTTACTTACGATTGTCTTCAGCCCTTCTAAGCATATTATGAGACAGGATGTCTAAGAAGGTCACGGCCGTTTTTTTTGCCCCCACAGTCGTCCCAACTCATTATTCACTTATCAATTTACCACTCCAAATTATATCGCTATAAACAAACGTACCTGTATCCGGAGTTCAACGGTTACGTATATAATGACAAGAGAAGTTTGAAAGATTTAGAGCTTTTATACATATATTGATTACCAAACACATATTAACCCTTTAAAGACGAAGCGTATCTGTTTTTGATAAGGACTCCGTGCGTACCGCGCTGTAAACACTCTCCACTTCGGTTATAAAAACCAGTCTCTTAATGTTTTATAAGGCAAAAGTTGCTGTTTGTTCTGAGATCCGTACAGAACACATAAACGCAATGTGGGCACCACGTAGAATTTTTTAATATTAAACCTGGTGGTACGTAAAGTTACCGCTAGGCTTTAAAAGTTAAGAGTATCAGGAGTTTGTAATGCCGATCCCAGTGGCCGCGCGGTCTAAGGCGTAGGTCTGCGGCCGAGCGTTTGCAGGGATCGTGGGTTCGAATCCCACCGGGGGAATGGATGTTTGTCTCTTGTACAGTGTTTTTGTTGTCAGATAGAGGTCTCTGCGACAGGCCGATCCCTCGTCCAGAGGAGTCCTGCCGAATGTGATGTGTGTTTGAGTGTGATCAGGTGAAAAATCAAAACCCTCTACACCTGCCGTGAGGAAGTAGGCAGAAGAGGGAAGAACTATGAAACGAGGAGTTTGTAATTTTAGTGATATTAACATCCGCACTTAGCATCTAATTAACACTAAGTGACACAGACAACAGCATAATATAATAAAGTACGTGTGATACATAGGGTGTATAGCTACAGTTGTAGGAGTCGTGTGGGTATAATATCCTTGTGACTGATTTCGGCGCGTCAGCAGACGCCATGCGTCTGACTTTTATTCCGGAAGTTTCCATTTCAAATATGCTGACTCAAGTGTTAGTAGTTACTTGTATCCATAATGTTAAGTCGAACGGCAAGATATTTCTTTACGCCGTTTCTTCCATCTGTCAAATAACTTACGAGATAAGATCAATCAATCATATATGGCCGTCATCCAGCCGGCTTCGCGCCGCCTGCAAAGCATTCGGCCTTTAGCAGGTTAAAGGAGCGGGCACGGCCTTGAAGTGCAAAGTGTTTCAGATACGCTGCAGTACAGCTGGCTGTAACTTCTGGTACCGATACTGTGTGTAGTTTGGTGTGGGCATCATTCGTATACGTAGAGTCGAACCCGGTTAAAACGACATCGGTTTATACGACACCTCGTCTATAGCGACAGATGTTCTGTGGTACTAATTAATTCCTCACTATTAATCCTAACGTTACACTTACTCGGTTATAACAACACGCGTTTATAACGACACAAAATATTCAGTCCCTTTCGTGACGCTATAATCGAGTTCGACTTCACATACGAATCGAAAATCGCGTTCGAGTGATTGGCAATCCACGTGCTCGGGAAGTCCTGGGTTAAAAGTTCGTCCCCGAGTGCAGCTCAGCTATGATCCTTTATAGTCTTTGGAATGCATAGATCCAAAGTCCGGGACTGTAAAAGCAAAGGTAAAGCTATCCGTATGCACACTACAAAGGCCTAGGGACAGCAGAGAAATAACTCCACTCATTCACAAGCTCGGCACTAGATGGAAGTGAGTGGTCACCTTCCCGTGCCTCCTTTTTTAACCCGAAGGAAAAAGTCCCGGATACGCATTCAGTAGGAGGGCACGCACTATGGCCCTAACAGAAATGAGTACCACGAATACTTCCTGGGGGTAAAGGTGGACGGCGTTTAGGGCTGACGACCTTACCGCCTTCATGTGTCGACTGTCTTGAAATCTGCTAGCCTCAACCTCCTGGAACCCTACGGGCCTGTGCAGGTCTACACACAAATTTTTTACTACATGCTGCAGATAGAAAGAAAGGTATATGCCGGATAAAACAGCAAAAGAGAGATACCCACTTAAGTCTTAACTACTCTACAAATGTGCAAGTTTAAACCACAAAACAAAGGCAGGAATTATGTCTTACCCTACTGTATGTATAACATCGAAATGAAGTTGTGTCAGACAATACCACAAAACGGCATCCATTTTCTTTCATGTTAACGAGTTAGTTGCATTAACCCTTTAAAGACGAAGCGTATCTGTTTTATATAAGGACTCAGTGCGTACCGCGCTGTAAACACTCTCCACTTCGGTTATAAAAACCAATCTCTTAATGTTTTATAAGGCAAAAGTTGCTGTTTGTTCTGAGATCCGTACAAAACACATAAAGGCAATGTGGGCACCACGTAGAATTTTTTAATGTTAAAGCTGGTGGTACGTAAAGTTACCGCTAGGCTTTAAAAGGTTAATATTACGCAGTTACGTTACATTACGCAAGGAAAAAGTCAATTTATTAGATAATATCAAACAACGTCAATTTTCAGTTACGTTAGGCTCACTGCTGTTCAAAATGACCTCCAGCATTCTGCACGCACAGTTCTACTCGCCTATAAAAAGAATTCGTAGCCTTTCTAATAATTTCAACATTTCTTCTTAAGCGGTCAGTGGACTCCATAATTCAGAGAAATAGTTTTCTCTTGTCCGCGATTTTTGTCGGCAGACAATGCCCTTCATGTGCCGCCATAAAAGCAGTCAATAAGCGTGAGATCCGGTGACCTTGCAGGACAGGCCTCTGGAACCAAACGACCAATCCAACAATTCGAATGAGGGCAATTAAGGTGTTCTCTTACTTGTCGGCGAAGAGGCGGTGTACCGTCTCGTTAAAACCACATTCTTAACCTTGCCTGCAGAAGAACTTCTTGCAGAAAAACTCCACAACAAATTCAGGCAATTAGTCGCAGTCAGACGGTCCTCAATGACAGATGGTCAAGTCACGCAGTTATAAATGATAGCAAGGCAATCCACCTACAGGCCTGCACAGGCTCTGATGGTTCCAGGAAGTTGAGGCTTCCAGAACTTCTAGATAACCAGCACATGAAGGTGGTAAGGTCATCAGCCATACGCACCGGCCGCCTTTACCCCCCAGGAAATATTCCTGGTACTCATTTCTGTTAGAGGCTGAGTCGACACCAGGGTCATAGTGCGGCCAGAATGTCAATGAAAAATTCCAATGACACCAGCGGGAAAAGAACCCGCGACCTTCCGGCTTGTAGCGCAGTGCCTCAACCAACTGCGCCCACGGCCTGCCCCAAATTCTAAATGACTGCACCAAATATTCACTGAAAATCGGTGGTGAAATTGGGTTTTTGTCTAATGTTTGGCTTGCTGTCGGCCCAGTATTTAAGGGAACTGCAGGTATCATATTCACAAATACCATAGTGGAATAGTTCGGTGTGAAAGTGAGTATTGTTTGCCAGAGGCGGGAGTAGGCGTGAAGGTGGTTGGTAAAAACTGATACAGTAGAGTATCGAAGGCTACAGTACCTTGCGACATTATAATGCTTGTACAGACTGACGGCCGATCCCAGTGGCCACGCGGTCTAAGGCGTAGGTCTGCGGCCCATCGCTTGCTGAGATCGTGGGTTCGAATCCCACCGGAGGCATGGATGTTTGTCTCTTGTGAGTGTTTGTGTTGTCAGGTAGAGGTCTCTGCGACGGGCCGATCACTCGTCCAGAGGAGTCCTACAGATTGTGGTGTGTGTCTGAGTGTGATCAAGCGAAAATAAACAAACTCGACACCTGCTGTGAGTAGGTAGAAGAAGGAAGGACTACGAAATGAAAATAGACGTAACGGTTGACAAATGGGGATACGTATAATACACAATTACAAACAATTATCCAATTAAAACATGTCTTAAGTGTATAATTGTGTACTACACTTTGTGCATCTAGTTGGATATTGTATCAATTAATGCACAGACATGAGCACCATAAAACGGCCACATGCTGAGGCAGCACATTTTACTGAAAATGACTCATATAACAATGTCCTGAACTTTGGCCCAACTTATGCGGAACACTCTGTACATGAACCAACACATACGTGTAAACGCATACAAGCAAGGATAGCGCTGTTCCTGTACATGCCATGAAGGCCTATGGAGGCGTGGACCTTGGGGTAGTGGAGGTACAGCTCCACTTATTTTCAACTTTAGCACTAGATGGAGGTGAGTGGTAGTCTCACGTCGCAGCCGCTTTGCCCCATGAAACATCCCTCTCTCGCCATTAAATAAGAGGCTGGATGGGCCCCAAAGCCGGTCTGGACACTTTGGAAAGGAGAAGTCTGTGAATCACTGAACCAGATTACAGCTCCGGTAGCGATTGGCCATTCCGTGCCTCTGGATCATATCGTACTGCGGGTTTCTGCGTGACACTCACTTTTCGAGCGACGGGGTTAACTGGATTCAACTGGTTCAGTATGGCGGGCTAATTAACGCGACACTATCAACATGACGGTTCCAAAAAAGGTGGGAAGTTTATTGAGTTGTTCACCGAAAATCAGATTCTCATGTAAATCATTACTCTTAGACCAACAGGTACGTGAAATGTCACTCTTAGACCGAGGGTATATGACGTTTCACTTTTAGACCAAGGGGTACGTGAAGTTTCACTTTTAGACCAACACGTACGTGAAGTTTCACTCTTAGACCAAGGGGAACGTGAAGTTTCACTTTAGACCAAAGGGTACGTGAAATTTCACTTTTAGACCAACAGGTACGTGAAGTTTCACTTTAGACCACGGGGTACGTGAAGTTACGCTCTTAGACCAAGGGGTACGTGAAGTTTCACCCTTAGACTTAGGGTACGCGGAGTGACGCCCTTAGACCAACGGGTATGTAAAGTCACGCTCTTAGACCAAGGAGTACGTAAAGTTTCATTCTCAAATCAAGGGGTGCGTGAAGTGTTGCTGTAACACCAGGGGATATGCCGCTTAACAAACATTAAGAAACACATTTTGAAGGGTTAATCTTTTTTCAACGTGCGTGCGGTCGGAGTGACAGCTTTCGAAACTTGTTGTTTGCAGATACGATGCAGCCTCAGGCAGCGCTGGCCTGTGTCTTGCTGATGGTTGGCGTCACTTCTGCACAGTTCTTCGTACAAAGCCCGGGGCTCACTTTCCAGGGCCAACCGCTGACTTTCCAACAAGGGCCACTGATCGACCCGACGAAGCGTGCCTTAGCTCACCGTGCTGTCCTCGTCAATTCAGAGGCCGAGGCCCAACTACCGCCCTCACTCCAAAACCCATTCTATAAGAATCCACGCATCGAAGCCGCGTTAGCCAAGGAATCATGGTTCACGCCCGGTGAGCAGCAAGTTCGAGACAGAGAGGCAGAAAAAATTCCACGCCAAAAAATCTACAGCATTCTTAAAAATGCCGGACTTGTTAAACGGCGATGAGGAGGTCGTGGACACGTTACAGTGACGTCATTAATGCAACTTGGACATGGACTGATTGCACTATCAGCCATCGCGATTGCAGCAAGTATCTTCTACTTTCCAAGATTTACGATATAGAGAGACTTTACAAGCCACTAGTTTGTGTGTTTGGTTCGTCGTTACATCCAAACAGACAACAGACTGTGATCTAACTAGGCTTAAATACCGAATATTACAACAGCAAACTAATTTATGTTGACAGAATTACTGGCTATTTTATCATACTAAATGCCGTGATAAAACCGATACAAAACACGCAACATCTGTTGCAGAAGTGCCAAGATCGAAGCTCGAATATGCTGTCTTAGTTTCTCTGTGGCTTTCTTTGTGAATCCTTGTAGACATTCAGATGTCACCACCACAAGCGCCCTGCGTATTTATCATTCCATCACCCAACTACATCGAATTCTGCTTAATGTAACCTCGACATTTGGTACAGTGACTGAAAACAAATTTGTTAAAGTAATTTAATATTTTCTCCAGGAAAGGGACAAAATTATTTACACTATAAACACTATGTTTGCTCCTCGCCCGAACTACGGCTCACTTTCTTGTTAATTTTGCAATCTACAGTACCTGAATAGGTATAAAATTAAGGAATTAACGTATATTCACCTAGTTATGAAACGGCGGCGAGCAATCGAATCACAAACCAGACAGTCTACAACAGTACTTGTTCATTACTTTAACAGGTTTCGCTAAAGTGAGCTTTAGCTAAGCGAAAATTGAGAAAAAAAACTGACAGGAAAGCCACTGTTTCACTTTTGTGTGTTATTTAACGTTGCTCACATTTACTAAGATTATAATGCGTTGGTGATAAGATAAATGATTATGGAGCACTGGCAGAATGATACTTAGAGGTTAAGGCCAATGTATTCGAAGAAAGACCTACCTAAGTACCACTTTGTTCACCACAAATCCCACATGAATTGGCCTGGAATTTAAACAGAGACACCGAGGTGAGACGCCGGCGAATAGTGGCCTGAGCCATGGTACACTCGTTATGTATTATAAATCAGATAGAATTACTTAAGTTCAAAACTATGCACCTTTGATAAGAACAATTGTCACAGACCGAGGACTCTACATCTGCAGTCACTAGTGACGTAACTGAAAACACGCCAAATTCTTGTTAGCAGCACTCAGTGTGTTTTCCGTCAGTATAATTAGCCACAGTTAAATGACGGCACCACACTCACATCATAATTTACTGTAATGAATATGAAAACAATTTATTTCTACGTGAAAAATGGCACAGAATCACACCACCACCTCTCACGTGTCTTCCGTTGCGGTCACACCTCTCAGATAGTGCGTCTACAACCCGAGAGATGGCAGTGCGTGAAACACACAGCTTGCACTTGACGGCCAGTTTCAAGTTTGCCTTTGCTTGTGACTCAGCCTACATCTCTCGTTCCTTATTACAGCCGCTTCCTCCAGCAAGACATAAACTACAGTTTAACCCGGTTATAACGATATCGGTTTATACGACACCTCGTTTATAGCGTCAGCTATTCAGTGGTACCAATTACTTCCTCACTATTAACCATAATATTATACTACTCGGTTATAACGACACTCATTTAGAATGACACAAAGTATTCAGCCCCTTCCGTTACATTATAACCGAGTTCGACTGTATTTCCTCCACAGGAACCTCACAGTCCTCCTAATTGTACTCAAAACTGACTCCAAAACACTATATTTTTCCTCTTTGAACCGCTTCATTCCCTTTCTTGATAGTATTGTTGCTGTGTATGCAGCATATTCCGCCTACCCTCTCTTCCTTGTTCCTCCCATAGTCCTTTTCTCCTTGACAAACAGGTAAGTTTCACATATTATGGAGATTAGCGGTTTCTGTGATTTTCCTCTGTCTTACAAAAAATATCTTAGTCCCCATATTTTACGCTGCACTGCATATTATTCACGAAGCCTGCAGAATCTTACTACGGAATTCGCTCCAGTTCAAGGACCGCATCCAACTTCTTTTATCTGTTGAATAACCACAAATCAGCCCAATTCCAGACTCCTTATCTTCTTTCCAAACAACACTTGCGGACGTTGCCTGGAAACATTCACACTCGAAGACTTTGTCCCCCCTGGAATGCATGCAGTGTGCCTCACTACTGTTCTCCATTCCCATCCCCTCCCTCTCTCTGCTTTATGTTATGTTAATCCAGGTGCGTACCCAGAATTTTTCATTGGGGTGGGGGGGCCCGCCCCCTGACCCTGAGGCTATATATAATTTATGTTTCATTTTAAAAATGATGTTATAAAAATCACGTAATACGTGGAAATGTAACAGAACTCTGTTTGCAACTGCGTTTATATACATACAAACATAACTACATGTTCCATGACTCACTGTGTCCTAACTTCTTGTTTTTTAATTTTATTAATTTATTATTCAAAATTGTACTGTACTAGTCATCAGCTGATTTCAGTGGTTTACTTCGGCTGAAGGGTAAGTCACGTAAAAGTTTGATATCATCGTATCTACAAAATCTGTTTTTTAATTCGTTTTTGGGGGGTTTGCGGGGTTCCAGCCCGAAAGTCTTCCCCCCTTGGGTGCGTCGCTGTGTTACATTATTCTCAGACAAATTTATTTATTGCATGTATGGTGTCAACATATGTTTTGCAACACGGAAAATAAACTGAATTTCATCCCACACATGCAATAGTGACTTAAAAATCGTCTTCACTGAGTATACGTGTATCACTCATTCACCATAATACGCAACCGCTTCTGATACGAATTCAACGCTGAACGTCGAAAGAGAAAAATGTTTGTTTGCTGTTAAATCAGTTCTGTACAAAATAAGCTGTTACGTATGAATGTTTGTCAAGTATTTGTTTAACCTGTTATTGTATTTGTGTTTTAACATATTTCACATGAATTAAAGCAGTAAGTTTTGTGTGTCTTCATACATTCTGTCCAACCTACATACAGCATATCCCTTCATATAACAAAGGCATCTGTGTCGAAGCTATATATTCTTTTCAAATTCGCCGTTCAAGAAGTCGTCTACAGGGCCTGATATTCCTCAGACTTCTCAGGTGAGTGCCAGTACCAGACTCCTCAGGTGAGTGCCAGCACCAGACTCCTCCTTCCCAATCTTTCCCCACTCAACGTTCACACACATTCTCCAGTAGTTAAATGTGACAATACATAACAACTGTGACTTTAGCAATGTAAACCACATGTAACACTGACAAGGTCACATCGACACGTCATGTCACTTGTGCTTCCGCGAAAGCAGTTTAACGCTTTAATATTACAAAGCGTTGTGAAACCATGACATTCATTCATTCATTCATTCATTCATTCATTCAGTAGTCTGTCTTACAACAGATTTGCAGCCTCTTCCAAAGCGATTTCTCCACATTGTGCGATCTAGTGCTTCCTCTTTCAGTTTCCAGCATATTCTTTTTTCCTTAGGGTAATTCAGTAGCTGCGTACGTCTTCTTCCTCGTCTTCGCGTCATTTCTGTCCTTCCGTCTAACTTTCCTTCAATTACGTATTCTAGAAGGCAGGTTGTGCGCAAGATGTGACCAATTCAATTATCCTTCCTTCTTTTTATTGTGAGAAATGTGACAACGGATCAAAATAAGTAAATACTGATGTCCTTTCGGGTGTGACATCGTGTGGGCTTTTAGGTTCGTACTGACGTCACATAGGAGAGACTTGCCTCCATCACGGCAGTTGAAATCAGTATGAGGGTAGTACGTTGCTGCGCTACCAAACCGTACGATGCCACGTCCCAGAACATAGTATGACACTGACACTCGTCATGAGAACGATACAGCCCACCAGCAAAAAAAAAAAGTCAACATTTTACGACTACTGCCCTGAAATAAGTTCCATATTGTTTGGTTAAAACGTCACACACTCGCTGTACTTGTGCAACGGTACCGTAGACAGTCAGTAATATTGTCCAATAATTAATATTGCACAATATTATTAATCATCAACTTTTAATACCGAAGGCTTGCACAACATACTGCGTCATTCAAATGAAGTTGCATTGACACAGTACACTGTGCAACAGACAATAAAAGATTGAATAGTCTGCAAACAGCATGGCGCAATATTGATTCAGGTACAGTCTATCTACGGAGCACAAACACGTTTCCACCACAATAATGCCAATGGATTGAGAAGCTATAGTAGTCACGTATTCCTAGTCTACAAAAGGATTTCCAGTGGCCACACAGTATAGCATAATGGATACACGCTGACTCGAAGTGATTGCGTGTAGCATGTTAGTATTTGTTTTAGAGTTTGTAGGAGTGACAATTTTGAGTAGCTCATCAAAAGATGGACCACTACACCGCAAGATAAAAAAACTGTACTCGTCTCTCACTCAACCTTAAGTCTCGCATCAGACTTCCGTGTTTATATTAAGGTTCTCGTCTCGACCATTGTTTGGTCAGCGGTAACTTCTTTTTAAACACAGGTCTAAAGTAATGGTGGTCACACAAGTACCACCAGTATCACTCAACACATTTAAACACAGGGCTAAAGCAATGGCCACACAAGCAGCACCAGTGTCACTCAACACGCTTAAACACAGGGCTAAAGCAAAGGTCACACAAGCAGCACCAGTGTCACTCAACACGCTTAAACACAGGGCTAAAGTAAAGGTCACACAAGTAGCACCAGTGTCACTCAACACGCTTAAACACAGGGCTAAAGCAAAGGCCACACAAGCAGCACCAGTGTCACTCAACACGCTTAAACACAGGGCTAAAGTAAAGGCCACACAAGTAGCACCAGTGTCACTCAACACGTTTAAATACAGGGCTGAAGCAAAGGCCACACAAGTAGCACCAGTGTCATTCAACACGTTTAAACACAGGGCTAAAGCGAAGGCCACACAAGCAGCATCAGTGTCACTCAACACGTTTATAAACACAGGGCTAAAGTAATTGTGGCCACACAAGCAGCATCAGTGTCACCCAACACGTTTATAAACACAGGGCTAAAGTAATTGTGGCCACACAAGCAGCATCAGTGTCACTCAACACGTTTATAAACACAGGGCTAAAGTAATTGTGGCCACACAAGCAGCATCAGTGTCACTCAACACGTCTACTAGTCCTGTCTCAAGAACAAAATAAAATATTGCACAATAATATTGAGTCGTCCACAGAGAATCATACTGCATAATACTAATTAAATGCAATAACAATAAACAACCATACTGACGGTATAGGGGCCGCTTTACCAATGTGCCCTGAATTGTTTCTATCCTCACTATATTCAGTAACATTTCAGTACCTGTTTCTCTCTGTATAATGTCCCTAACAGCACAGATCCCAGTTCTCCCGTTTCATAACTGTCCACCACACTACTTCCTTAAAATCTCGTCCTTTTACAGGTTTAGAAATAGGCAATAGTGACAACTAGCCTGGTCATTTAATACATCAACCAAAAATGCACTTAATAAAATACAATTCGTAACAATTATTAAACACCTACATGTTTCGGCACTGGGATGTCAACCTCAGGGGATTTTAGAGCGAAGACATATAAGCCCAACACGCCAATCTAGGTATTACCCTGCCCAAAATTTGGAATTTCTGTAACTCAAATCTAAACCTTTACCGTCTCTGCCAAATTGCAGAATGGTTATCTCCTATCCCTTCGTACGAAAGAAGGGAAAATTCAGACCAACCGGCCACAAACCTGTCATCCCAATGCTTACCTGCTGACCATATGCAATCATAATTTCATTTCATGCTACGCTACTTCTACTAATATAACTGATACTGCAATAAAAACAAGGTAAGAATTGGCAGAGAGAACAAGAGCTGTCACGATACGAATCCTCAACGTTGATTGTTCTTTTACCGCGTCTGTATCTTTCTAAACGCCTATTCTGTTTGTGTGTTTCTTGGAGGGAAGAGGATTCTGTGATTGAACAGCAGCCTTTACTGGCAAAAAAAAAAACCTTTTCATTCTAAAAGGTTTTGACGATGGTGTATAATATTGTGTGATCTGCTTCCCTCTCCATTCACCTGAGGACGGAAGCAGAGCCAACTTCCGAAACGTTGTGATTTTAATTTTTTAATATTTTTAATATTTTACTCTTCGGACGATGCATAGAGTCCATAAACCCATCACCCACACAACCTGTTCACTGTCCGGCATAAATTTGTTTCCCTGTCAGTTAAGAATATGCAGTAACTGGAACTTTAACCTTTTAAAGCCTAGCGGTAACTTTACATACTACCAGGTTCAACATTAAAGAATTCTACGCGTTGCCCACATTGTGTTGATGTATTGTGTACGGATCTCAGAACAAACAGCAACTTTTGCCTTAAGAGATTGGTTTTTATAACCGAAGTGCAGAGTGTTTACAGCGCGTTACGCACTGAGTCCTTATATAAAACAGACACGCTTCGTCTTTAAAGGATTAAAGACGTAAATAAAAATCAGATTAAGAAAGTATATCTTACTCATTGAGTTACAGAAGACTGGGAATTAGGGTTCGAAAGTCATCCAAAAGCTCCCTCTCTAAACATACTAATCCCTTTAACAGCAACACCTGCTGTACATTTTGGTGCGGAGTAAATTAGTCTTTTTGTGTGTTCTTTGTTAGGTCTGCAGTGGGAAAGAGGAAAGTTGCATTTAAGTGAGCACATTCCTATAAAACACATCGGAATTTAGAAGACACAGGAAGTAGCATGAGGAAGAGAAAGCCACATCATATAGACCTCAAGCATTTGTTTTCTCCACCGTGTATCATTCAGGTGTTGAAATCAAGAAGAATGAGATGGTAAGGTTATGTGTCACGCTTCGACGAGTTGAGAAATGGTCACAAAATGTTACTTGAAATTTTGAAATTAAGACAAGAGTCTGGAACATCTAGACATTGATGGGACGTTAGTATTAAACATTTTTAAAGAAACAGGTAAGATTTGGAACGGATAAAACTCTCTCAGGATAAGAATCTATCAAATAATACAACCAACAAGACACAAATCCTTTGATTACAATATATATTTAATACCTGCTACGTGTTTCGGCTTTCTCTGCCACCTTCGGGGATACCATTTAATAATATGAGAACACCTTCAAGGCTATTCAATATTTTGATTGCAAGAAAAAACAAATGAAATTAATATATCTGAAAGCGGTAAAACACGGTAACAGAACGGCGAATAACCACGTGATTAACAGCACGGTCCGGGACAATACTGAAGTGGATTTTAAAGACACAATGTGTGTCAGTGTTGACAGGACCGAACGGTCTCAATAATTGAACCAGTCATGTGACGCTACAATCTACGATAGGATTCCATAAGTGCAGAAAAATTTCTTGACCAGCTAGGTGACTATCAACTTTTAACCCTTTAAAGACGAAGCATATGTGTTTTATAATAAGGACCCAGATCGTACCGCGCAGTAAACACTCTCCGTCTGGGTTATTAAAATCAATCAGTTAGTGTTGTAGAGGGAAATAATCGCTGTTTGTTCTGAGATCCGTACAAAACACATAAACGCAATGTGGGCACCACGTAGAATTTGTTAATGTTAAAGCTGGTGGAACGTAAAGTTACCGCTAGGCTTTCAAAGGTTAAAAGGGACCCTCCTCCACGTAGTTAAATGTAGCAAAAATGTGAAATGCTTGTAGGAAGACGTGTCCTAACACACGTAAGACACTGCACAGACATTGAAATGAAATATTACCATAAAATTTTGATGTTATGTGAGGCGTGTCGAATGACTGAATTTTGAAAATCCGACCTGCCTGCAAGCTTGAACTGCCGTCAAACTACTTCACACGTTCGGCGGTTTGTCACAAAAAATTCTGCGCTAAAAATTAACTGTTCAGTGGAGTGTGAATTTAAACGGTACACAAAACGCAATAGGTCCGACACTTCGGAAACCTGTATCACAGGAAACTATTTCAAGTTCACAATGTAACAAACACCGCTTGTTGACACATTTTAAGCAAGTTTACGATTCACTTACCAAAGAGGTAACATCAAATTTTTTCATCTACTACATCCATAAAATTAGTTCGGCCAATTACGCTGTTAACATTGCGAGCTGGTCGCGTGTGTGGCTGCATAGTTTGGTACATATGCCCCACAGATTCAGACTAATGCACCAGTTCCATCTTCCGTGTTTGATTATAAGGACTGGATACATCTGGGTTACTCTTTGGATATGGTACACTGCAGTTAAGATTAGATGGCACATGCGCAGAAACCAGATTTTGTCTTTCAGTGAAACGGACGAGTCCATGTGACTCGGCGGGGGCGACACTTCAGTCGACTACTGGCAGCCGAGTTGTGCGGGTAAGCTGGAAGCGTTTGTACTGTGCTGGAGAGGCTATGCTCCGCGGTCGTGCTAGGCATGGTGGGTACCCACTCCATTCTCCTGGTGCCCCTTCACTTCCCCTCCCACGCTTCGCCGCGTGCCACGTCATCTTAATCGTGCTCTAATAGGCTTCAGGATGTCAGAAAACGTGGTTAACTTATGGCCCAGCTTAGCGCATATCAGTTTCTATTCCACGAAGATAATTTAACTTTTCTTATTGGTGGCATTGCTGTTTACTGCAATACCGACTGGCGTACGAGTAATTCGCCACACTTAGAGCAACCAAATGGATAATATTGTTTTTAGATATATTATAATATCCCATAAAATATTCCTACATGTTTCGATCTCCAACGGACCACCATCAGGGAACCAAAGCAATACTGCATAAAACTAAATTAGCAACTTTTGTTGTGAAGTAATGGGTTTTTGGACTTCTTCCATCGTCCGAAGAATAAAATAATTACAATTAAAATTACGATGCTTCGGAAGCTGGTTCTGCTTCAGTCCTCAGGTGAGAAGAGGGGGCAAGGGAGCTAGCCTCAATCACTGGACCTACTCCAGTGACTGAGGCTAGCTCTAAGGGACCCAACGGAGTAAATGTTCCTCACGTTCCCCCCCCTCTTCTTCCCACCTGAGGACGGAAACAGAACAATCTTCCGAAACGTCGTAATTTTAATTGTAATTATTTTATTCTTCGGACGGTGGAAAAAGTCCAAAAACCCATTACTTCCCAACATTGTACACTATCGTCAAAACCTTTTAGAATTTATCTAGCACCTTTTGTGTACAGTGGACATGATGTAAGACACTCCAGTAATTAAAATGTAGACAACTCCTTGTACTATACAGTGTGTTGGATCTTAGTGAACAGTACCTCGGAGGCAGCTTACGAAATACCGTGTTATTCTTCGTTAACTACGTAGGCTGCTTCCGATATACTGTTTAACAAGATCCATTACACAACTGAACTCCCCTACATATTCCATGAAGACATGGGCCCAGCCTTTCTTAAACTCGGCACTAGATGGAGGTGAGTGGTCAGCACCACAACCCGGGCCCTTTACCTCATTTTACAGTAAATTTACTGCACCCCAGAGCCCGTCTGGGACGAACTGGAGGAAAGAAAAACATCGTCCACTACTGGGATTCGAAGGCCGGACTGTCCAGCCCGTAACCTTGTCACTATACTAACTGAGCTATTGCGGCTTCTGGCCGTATGATATTAATACACACACACACACACACACACAGATATAGCCCAGTAGCTTAAAGTCACAAACATTGAGAAAGATATAACGCAAGAAATGCGTTTGGAATATGGAAGTAGAGACTATGAATAAATAACACTGTTAGGCTACAAGGCTCTCACAGCGGTATTAGGACTATGGTATTCTGGGATGTGACGTGCAGTGTGGCTGACCTTGCTAGGGTAGAAGTCCGGTGATTGCCACGGCCAAGCCAGACGTGTTGGATGAAACAGGGCAAGTGACAGAGAACTTATTTAAGCGTGTTACTTCAACGACGGTGTAAATTCCTAACATTATATATTGTCAGGAAGCTGAGTACAGACGTGCCATTATTAGTATCATAAATAAGTCACGTGATAACGTACACCATATTTTTACTGCCTTAACACAAAAATACAATCGTTTTCATTTTCCTGATGCCGCAAATTTAATTTTTAGCAGTTATATTTTTACTGCAATGATACTCTGGGGAAATTATCTAGTTTAAACCTTTAAAGACGAGGCGTATCTGTTTTATGTAAGGACTCAGTGCGTACCGCGCTGTAAACACTCTCCACCTCGGTTATAAAACCAGTCTCTTAATGTTTTACATGGCAAAAGTTGTTGTTTGTTCTGAGATCCGTACAAAGCACATAAACGCAATGTGGGCACCACGTAGAATTTTTTAATGTTAAACCTGGTCCCATGTAAAGTTACCGCTAGGCTTTAAAAGGTTAAAGGAACATTACAGTATCCGAGTAAGACGACTGAGAAAACTCTAGAAACGATTTACAAAGCACCACCGACAGGCCAACTAACTTTTTAACCTCGCGTCTCCCGAAAATAAATTAGCTTTCAGTAACACTCAGCTACAAACCTGTCTCTTTTATGGTGGAACTCTCGTGTGCCATCTCCTGCTAGTCAAACGAGACACTATGAGAATCACGTGAGACTATCACGACTTGAAACATATCGACATCTAGCGAGACAAGCGCGAACTTCATAGGAATGGTCCGAATTGTTCTACAACTGATCAACTGGACGTATCAGACTTAACATGTGACGACATCTACTGCGACAAGCGCGAACTTCATAGAAACGAGCCGCATTGTCAAACAACTGATGTGAAAGTATCAAGACTTAAAACATTACGACATCTACCGAAACAAGCGCGAACTTCATACAAATGGGCCGAATTGTTTACATTTCCTATTCGCGGTAGAACAGTGACCGCGAGGTCTAAGGCGTGGGTCTACGACCGTTCGCTGGATGGCATTCTGGGTTCGAATCCCGCCGGGGGCATGGATATCTGTGAGTTTTGTCTGTTGTAAAGTAGAGGTCTCTGATTCGGGCTGATCACTCGTCCAGAGGAGCCCTACCGAATGTGGTGTGTGTCTGAGTGTGATCGTGAAGCCTACAAAAACGAGAAAAAGAAGCCAAAACTCTTTATGAGTTGTAGCGCCGATGATAGTGATAATGATGATGACGACGACGACGATGGTGATGATTATGGTGGTGGTGGTGGTGGTGGTGGTGGTGGTGGTGGTGGTGGTGGTGATGATGATGATGATGATGATGATGATTCATGGGAGGATGCATTCCACGACAAATTACATGCCATATTTTCCTTTCGTTCCTTTCACACTTCCATGGTCTGTGTGTCCTAGACTTCTATAACATCCTCCTCCTTCAGTGTCTTCTATATTTTATTTCCTACACTTTTTTCTCTTCGTCTTCCTCTGCTAGTCCCTTCTATTCAGTGTCCTCTATGTTCCTCTTCTTCGTCTTATTTTTCATTACTTCGTCATTCAGGCGCTCCAGTTTTCTCCTTGTGCAATTAACCCTTTAAAGCCCAGCGGTAACTACACATAGCACAGTGTCTGACATAAAGGAACTCTGCATTTTGCCCACGCGGTGTGTTTGTGTGTTTTGTATGGATCTCAAAGCAAACAGCAATTATTTCCCTATACAGCATGAACTGACTGGTTCATATAACCGAGAATCAGTGCGTTTACTGCGCGGTACGCGTTGTGTTTTTAAGTATAATGCAAGTTAAATTACGTCTTAATTGGGTGACAATGTTTACTTAGTCTCCTTTGCTGGTCGATATCCTATCGCAAGATCTCTGCCACCACAAGACAAAATACGTGAACAGACACGTGTCAAGTGCCTCCAAAACCTGCACGTGCCATCTTCACACCTCCATTCCTCCGATTCATCATCAATTATGATGCAACAGTGAAGCACTAAAAATTCTTGCGAAGGATTTGACCGTCCTTAATTTATTCACTTGCAGAGGCCATTTAGTTTCGAACGTGATCAGTACATGGTCACGAATGCTGAGCGGATAAATATTTTGAAGGTGGTAATCACGAGGTCCTGGGAGGCAATGTCCATAGACAGAGTGAGAAAACTCACTAGTGATAACCAGCATCCAGTTGACGTTAGAATAATGTACATACGGAATAACCCATAGAAGTTACCTGCTTCGTCCTCGGATGGAAGCCACCACTAGCCTAGTAGCAACACCGAAGCGCGTTCGCGTAACCACTGTTATTGTGCAAAAACAATGAGTTTTACATATTCTGAGTGTACCTCTGTAGCCTTAAATATCTAGCATGCAAAGCGCGTGCGCCGTGTTATATTGTCATCTGTGGCCAGTACGGCTCTAACCGTATTTTTCCAATTACCCAACAAATGGCACCATTTTCAGAAAATAAGTTACTGGACATAAAATGTGTGTTTTGATTAACTCTACAACATTACACTAAGTAGGCTAGAAACTGATAAAATGGGCCAGTGCCTGGTCACTCAACCCGAACAAATGACTCTCTCTCCTCGCCGTGAACGTCCTAACAGAATCCAAACTAAAAACATACTGGAAACAGAAATGTTGTAAAGCATAGAGATATGATTGGATTGGTATTGATGAGGTGATTTAATCTTTAAATCACAGTACCCATATACATCACTTACAGGTACTGATATATACGTACGTCACTATCGTCCTTTTTAAAGCTCTTACCCTCGGCAGGCCTAGAGGTTACTTCATGTACCGAGAAGTTGAACGTTAAAATATCCTGCTTCCTGCCCACACACTCTATTCATGTGTTTTGTACGGATCTCAGAACAAACAGCGATTATTTCACTATACAGCATTAACGTACAGGGTTTTATAACCGAGACGGAGTGTTTACTGAGCGGTACGGACTGAATCTTTACATAAATTCAGGTTAATCTTAGTCTTTAAGCTCGGTTTTACCATGTCTATATCATTCCACCAATGTCCCATACTCGTCTTCATGTACACGCTGCTCTTACAGGAAGGACAAGCGGGCGAAGCTTGAGAACCTTCCAAAAAAACAATGCTCTTTCAGAAATCACCGAGCACTGGATAGAAAAGTACAGTCGAACTCGGTTATAACGTCACGAAAGGGACTCAGTATTTTGTGTCGTTATAAACGAGTGTTGTTATAACCGAAGAGAATAATGTTATGGTTAACAGTGAGGAATTAACTGGTACCACAAAATATCTGACGATATAGGCGAGGTGTCGCATAAACCGATGTCGTTATAAACTGGGTTTGACTGTACTTAGCCCTTAAAAGGTTAATTACGGACACTGAAATTCAACCACTGGCCATCCACGTGATCCTTTTCATCTCGTTACAAGACAGTCCATTCAGAAACTGTCAGTAATGCAATGCAGCATGCAGCAACGGCGGGCAGATAGGAAGTTCATCCAAGAAGTATGAGGAGCTGGCCTACAAAATGTGGCGGAAAATGCCGGCAGGGTTCACGTCGCCGGGAAAGTGGTCAGTGCCTGCCAGGAGGACGGGAACAGGTGGGTACTGTGCCACGCGTTCCAACAGGGACAGGCAGCGCTAAGCAAGACGGATTATTCTTTTCACATAACGCTCTCACTCACAGTAGCCGAAAAACACTGGACCATCCTGAGACACTGGAGAATTGTCAGCTGGTGATGATATGCTTTGTGCCCATTAACCCTTTAAAGACGAAGCGTATCTGTTTTATATAAGGACTCAGTGCGTACCGCGCTGTAAACACTCTCCACTTCGGTTATAAAAGCCAGTCTCTTAATGTTTTATAAGGCAAAAGTTGCTGTTTGTTCTGAGATCCGTACAAAACACATAAACGCAATGTGGGCACCACGTAGAATTTTTTTTAATGTTAAACCTGGTCGTATGTAAAGTTACCGCTAGGCTTTAAAAGGTTAAAGAGGAGTGTTCCAAGACCGTTGTCACAAAAGCGCAAAACTGCTACATATAACATGCAATTAGAAAATCAGATTTCACTGCAAGTGGCATTCGTTATGTCAGTATTTTATGGCTATGTAATTAACTATCAAGTGATTAAGAAACAAGAACAAACAAAATCGCAGCAAAATTACAGCTTTCAATGAAAACCGGTATCCATGCAATTGGTGACGAAGCTTTATAATCCTGAAATGAAAGAGAATACAGGCTCCCAAATAAATATGTTTTGTCGCTGTTCTCTCGTTTGCTGGCCGGGACGATAGAGAGAGAAGAAAAGGCCTCACCCGGGTTTTACGGTGCCCGGGGTCGCTGCCTATAATGTTCAAACCGTATGTCACAACGGGAATGATTTATAAAGACAGCCAAACGGACAATTTTGACGCCTCAGCTTCAGAAGTCCGAACGACAGTAGTTCGAATCCCAGCGCTGCGTAACAAACACGCATCAACAAGAAGGGAACTAGAAGAGATTTTACCGAAGGCAGAAGCGCGTGTTCAGAGACGTTGTGTATCTTCAGTAGCTTGTGAAAATAACACACACGGTACAACCTCCCCCGAAACGGGGCCCAAGGCGTCTGCCTGCCTGGAACCAACGCCCTTCAACACCGAGACCGCAACTGTCATTACGATGGTATCAGGGACGTGTTGCTCTGATGACTATTCACTGATATGTCGCTCTAACGTAGTCTCTTCTCAAGATCGGGCACCGCGACATCTCGACGACACACGCGACATTTCACCTACAGTTCGTCTTTGGACATTCTGCTCTGAAAATCGGACACCTGCGGTAAGCCAAACCCCAACGACGGTGCTATCCGAAGCGGTAGTGTTGGATGCGACTCTCCAGGCGTAGTTCGGAACGAGAGATCCCTGAAATCGGGGTCTTAAAGCGCAATTACAGCAGGAAATCCGTCTTTACAACGGCGTAAATCCAGACAGTGCAAAGGCGAAAAGGCAGTACATGTGTTACAAATGTCGGGCTTGGGAGGAAGAAGAGATATTCCGCCCTGGAAATCAAAATCAAGAAACTAACCCTAAACAAAGACAATTCTTCCCAACCTTAGGAAGAACTCGAAAGGCAGATTAGCACAAAATCCATTAAGGAAACAAAATTTACCTCAAGTTTTGAGTAAAATTACAGATTAACAGCGAGCTAAAACCAACAAATGTCACTAACTAGGTCAGTGTGTGACACTGCCTCCTACTAGATAAAATATTTCATGTAATTCCTCACAAATATCCAGGCTGTTTCTTTTATAACTTTCGGTCATATGGCATCTTCTAAAGAGTCCTCCGACCTCTCTGCCCACAAATTGAGACACAACTCGCCATAAACACGCCTACATCAATTTTTGTCCCTTATAAACAATTCCAAATCCGCCGTCCAATTCAACCCAGTTTTCTCTTCTCGCAGTTTAAGTACAACAGACACTATGTCTTCAAACCAAATGTGTACCTGTGCCCACACGTACCCACATAACCCTTCCATTACAAATTACATCATCCTTCAAAATGTCGCGGTCTATCAGGCCATTTTCATTCGATGGTATTTCTTCAGCGCTTACTGAAATCTAGACGTCAGTTGATGGCGTCTTAAATGCACGCCGTCTAAGGTATCAATCGAACCTGATGTAATTCCAACAATTTCACACTTCTTGCCAGAATTAGTGCGGACATTTTGCGGGAACAGACCTCGTTTCAACATAGGAATATGGGCCCCAAAACTTACGAACAGCCGTATTGTTTTGTGTGTGCGTCTTATAGTAACTGCAACGGCAAAAACACGGCTTTCAGCAGCTTGACACTCAGATACGCGATACTGTTGTCCTTATTAGTTCACCCACGCCCAATCCACGTGTGATTTACTAACGTGTAGACGATTGGCCTATTCAATTGGCACCGACGTTCGATATAATATCTTCACCGGAGGCAATGCCGTTAATTTCAGTATCTCCAAACCGTGCCAGTATGTTATAAAAATTATTTATATATGAAACATATAATAATATTATAATAATTAATAGATACATTTTCAATAGCGAATTACAATATATTAGTAGTGGAAAATAAAAATATAAAAGAGAAAAATAAGAACACAATAAATAAGAAAACTGCTGGACCTTGTGACGTAAAGTTACACAAATTCTAAGTTCATTACTGTTGAATATCTGGTTCTCACAAAACACTTTCAAAGCTAACACTTTAATACTCCTAATAGCGTTAGAATTGTCCTATAATTTTTGTACGATGGCACCGGTGATGATTCAGCAGAGCCAAAAGACGTATATCAAAATACATGACACCGGTGAAAAAAACGCTCAAGTCGGTGAATTACATATCTTTACAAACGTGTCTTACCTTGTACACTCCTCTGTTCTCTTCTCCGCCGGTTGTCTTCTCGCCTCGCTTGCCTGTTAAACAAGGCTGGACACACCCACGGGCAACACACGCTCAGAGGTTCGAACGCGAACCCTCAGCTGCTATATCCGCGTAGGGTTGACAGCAGTGAAACACCTGAACATGAAAATAAAGACATTACTTTAGTGTTACGAGCCGATCCCAGTGGCCGAGCGGTCTAAGGCGTAGGTTTGCGGCCGAGCACTTGCTGGGATCGTGGGTTCGAATCCCACCGGGGGCATGGATGTTTGTCTCTTGTGAGTGTTTGTGTGTTGTCAGGTAGAGGTCTCTGCGACGGGCCGATCCCTTGTCCAGAGGAGTCCTACCGACTGTGGTGTGTGTCTGGGTGTGATCAAGTGAAAAAAAACCTCGACGCCTGCTGTGAGTAGGCAGAAGGGGGAAGGACTGCGACGACGACGACGATGACTTTAGTGTTATGGGTGAATGTACACTGTGAGTGTAAGGCAACTAAGTTAATGAGACAGATTCTTTCTTTCTTTCTTTCTTTCTTTCTTTGCTTGCTTTCTTTCTTTCTTTGCTTGCTTGCTTGCTTGCTTGTGGCTTAACTGCCCTATGTGGGCTTAGGCCTCCTCATTCTTGAGGCTCCACGATCACACACATTTAGACACATCTCATTCGGCAGGACTCCTCTGCACGAGTGATCAGTCCGTCGCAGAGACCTCTACCTGATAACACACAAAACTCACAAGAGACAAACATCCATTCCCCCGGTGGGATTCGAACCCACGATCCCAGCAAGCGCTCGGACGCAGACCTACGCCTTAGACCGCGCGGCCACTGGGATCGGCGCACGAGAATGCCTGAACCACTGAACGAGGAGAGACAGACGGAAAATGATAAGATTTGAAATGCCAAACTGTCATAAACAATTTACAGTTATCAAATAAAGAATACGAAATTGGCCCCTTATGGATTTTATACTGCAGAAAGTGTTGAAACACTGTGCAAATATGCACTCGTATATTTACAACAAGACTGTAAATGTCTAAGTTAGTTTCTTAACCTCGTTTCGCAGTGCTTCCCTCTTCTACCTACTTGTTCACAGCAGGTGTAGAGGACTTTTATTTTCACTTGATCACACTCAGACACACACCACAGTCGGTAGGACTCCTCTGGAAGAGGGATCGGCCCGTCGCAGAGACCTCTACCTGACAACACAAACACTGTACAAGAGAAAAAAAATCCATGCCCCCGGTAGGATTCGAACCCACGATCCCAGGAAGCGCTCGGCCGAAGACCCACGCCTTAGACCGCGCGGCCACTGGGATCGGCTAATTTCTTAACCTCAGACCAATATTTGGTCGCAGTCACCAAAAGGGACCCGACAGGGACAGACTGACTGACCGTTGGTCCTAAAGCGACCCTAATCCTGACTTCCTATTTACCAGAGGCTATGTACTGTACACAATGTGTAATGTAAATATTGTACACTCACTGAACTGTAGTCACTGTACAAACTTGCACCTATATAATACAAAAACTAAAGACTGAGTAATAATCCGTTCTGTCGTCACATCGCGCGACCACGAACCAATTCGACGAACAGCCACGACCACAGATAAAAACCGGTCACGAGCCTCAACACAGGGCTCGGCACCAGAATTGACTTCCTACCGTCAGTTGCAAAGCGACATCGACTTTGAGTCCCTAATCTCTGCAATGTCTACCTGAAATTAATTCAGTGATATCTGCCCTCTTGTGGGGTATTAGGCGGAGTCGTGTCGTAATTGTTTATCGACGTTTCGGGACAACCTGTCGGTCCCACCTTCATTTTTCTTGGATCCTTGACTCCTGCATATGGTACCGATACGTTGTCCCGAAACGTCTACAAACAATTTCCACACGACGCTGCGTAATACCCCAGAAGAGCGCAGATCGCATCAACATCGCGGCGGAAGCGTGAAATCAAGGTTTGAACTTATTTAGTCACCCTGAAGATGGAGGTAGCATGTTCCTCCGAAAAGTTGGTACAGCACTATTAATATGACATGGCACACGGTGACGCGTGGAAGGGGAACTGAAGAGGCAACAGGAAAATGGAGCGGGTATCCAGCGTGACCCGCAAGACCGCGGTGCACAGCCTCTCCAGCATAGTAAAAACGCTTCCAGCTGACCCGCACACCTCGGCTGCCAATAGTCGACTGAACTGTGGCCCCCGTCGAGTCACATGGACTCGTCCGTTTCACCGAAAGACGAAATCTGGTTTCTGCGCATGTGCCATCTAATCTTAACTGCACTACACCAATTTGTGATCCCTACGGTATGCAAGCCTAGACGCCTGTCATTACAACTACAGAAGATTTAGACAACCATTATAATAACAACAATTAAGCAAAATACGACAGAGGAATTTTAATAATGCACCAAAAGAGATCATCATCATCATCACGAACTCAAACAGATGTAGGACATCCGGGTCCTGTCCTGTGAAAACTCATCTTGATACTGTTCATCGCCCCATCTTGTTTTTGGTCGATCTATGTCGCGTTTGCCTTTTGGTTTGTATTCCAATGCCATCCTGGGTATTCGTGCGTGTTCCATCCTTTTAACTTGTTGTAGCCAGTTCGTTTGGTAGCTCTGAATTTCATCTACTATGTGTTCTACCTTCACTTTTTCTCGAATTGTCGTATTCCTTTGATGGTTTAACTTGATCAGTTCTAAAATTGATCTAAGAAATTTAATTTGTGCAACAAAAAACATAACATGAAACATAAACACCGTATAAATATTACAAGAAGAAATGAAACCAGTGGGTATATAATATGGGGCTACTATTACAGCCTGTTCACACATCAGAACCTTCCCACGCATACACTGGCTGTTGGTTCACTTCACGGAATTCTCATACCAATTAAGGGAATAAAATCATCAACAGATTCCTTCCACGCACTAACATAATGGTCACAAAGACAGTGTGTTTGGAAACAAGAAGTGCGTAGCGTAAAAAGGTTCACACGTTAGTACATTTCAATATTTCTTTATGACTTGCTTGCTCTGGAGACACATAAATTAAACATTCCTTCTACTATCTCCGCAATAGTTCTTGACCGGATGAGTAACTGTATGGTAGTTTATAACGCGAACTTGCCGTCTAAACACGTTATTTAAGCAAAGTTTGGTGGAAGGATCTAAATGACGGTAAGACGAGGAAGAAGACGTAAGCAGCTACTGGATGTCCTTAAGGAAAAGAGAAGATACTGGAAACTGGAAGAGGAAGCACTAGATCGCACAATGCGGAGAACTAGCTTTGGAAACGTCTACGGACCTGTCGTAAGACAGGCTACTGAATTAATTAACCTGGTTAACGCTCATTTTGTAGCACCAAAAGCATCAAACTCACTGAATGAGCCTACAGTGGGAGTTTTTGACGTCTTAACAGCAATATAACCTACGATTCCGTTCTCCTGGGAAGGCAGCCTGTGTAGCTGTGTCCGTGATTCTCAGTGTTTCGAAGGAACGTGTCACCTTCATCTTCGTGGTTTCAAGGTCCATGAAGAGCAAAATTTGAAAGAAAGCTAGAACATTTGAGAATGAAGGTGACACTTTCTTTCGAAACGTCGGAAACCACTTACCCAGTGACGCAGTGCCACATCCCAGAAGATCAGAATCCTTAAAACTACCGCGAGCGAGCTTATATTACCCCTAAAAGGTAGGTAGTCCAACACAACGTCGTATTATTAGTAACAAAAAAATCATTGTGTACAGCAGTAAGGCTATATGCTTCGGTTTTCTAAAAAAAAACCATCAACAGGCAATTGTTACAAAAATATAAAAATTCCCTTCGTGATTTTGCTCAGACTTATTGTCCCAACCTCGAAATTAAGTTTAACAGGCAGATCATAAATTGTTATTAGAGGCTCTTCTTACACAAAGGCTGATAACTTCTTCAAAATCTTTTATATCCGTTACAGGTTTTCCCACATTACTCTTTTCCCCTCTAGTGCCAGATGCAGTAGGCCTTTCTTCTTCTTCAATTTTCTCTCGTTCATTTATTTCCCCCGACCTACAGGTCACACCTGTTGCGCTTTCCGCCCCTCTTTCATCTTGTTTCAGTTCTTTTACGTAATATTATGACAACGATCCCAATAGTTTAGCTTCTTCCGCCATAAAATGCTGGATATTAAAACAACTTCACATATTTAAATAGCACCATTTCTGAATTCAACCTTGTTAATACTGGATGGATGTTCTTGTATATAGCCCACAGTAAAAACAGTTTAAGAATTTAAAGACACGACACAAAATTTATGTAGCCTTGAAGTCACCAGTCACTATGCATCCTGCTCATTTCCACTTCGTGTAAATAATACGTCCGGAACGGTATTAGTGTCACGTGCAATTTAATGCGCGTGACGTCATCACGGCATATCACATTGGACCAATTAACTTGTCTATCAAAACAAGCTGCTACATTAATGACACACTGAACACTGGCAGGCACTGTCACTCAGAATGCCGGCTGTCAGATCCTGCCACGCGGTGTCACTAACGCTGCCGGACCACTGGTCTGAAGTAAACAAAACCGGGACGAAGAAGAATAAATGCGAGACACTCTCTAGGGCGAGCGTTAGTGGCGCGACAGAAAGTGTAGCTTCTGAATTGAATAACCGTCCACAAGAGTTTGTGTGTGGCGCCAATCAACGGCGCTGCTGCAGCGGGTCTGGCAAACCCTCGTCTGCTGTCAGCACCTTATCTGAAGTTGAGCTTGAATACGAATTTTTAAACAAACGCTAATTTTCCGAACTATTTATGAGCTGCAGACAGTCAGCATATCCTCTTAATAAAACCTGTGGATAGCGGATCTCAATTTATGATGAATAAGAATTATGTTTAATAGCTCTTTGGACGTTGCTGATTCAAAATATTGTTTCACTTGATAGACATCAGATCATATGCAAAATGTTCAGATTCAAGCAACTTTTGAGAAATCAATTTTTCATTACATGAATTCAGGAAAAGTCTCTACAAATTCCTCCTGGGCTGCCACTGGAAGGCACTTCCAGTACACTTCTTTATTATGTTTTCGCTGGTCAGGCTTTTTGTGTTGTCTACAAAAGTATCTTTGCTATACGGAGAAAAAAGTTCTTGTATAAGAAGACAAGACAGGCAACGTACGTATAAACGTCACATTGAGGCGCGTTCGCGTAACCATTATTTCCGTTGAAAAGCTATAAGTATTAAATACGCTGAATGTGTGTCTGTAGCCTTAGTTATCCGGCATGCAAAGCGCATGCGCCGTATTATATTGCCATCTGTGGCCTGTCTGGCTCTACCATATTTTTCCACATTATCTCCTAACCGGCACGATTTTCGGAAAAAGTTATTGAATATACAATGTATTTTGATTTTCTCTACAAATTTTGTCTGATATATTTCTCCTTCTAAGACGTATTCAGTGACATATTATCATAAATGTACATAGGTCTTCATTGAAAATACCCGTTATTCTTGTCAAATTTTACTTATCCTTGAATTTTCTAAACAGATGTTCGAAAAATGCTCAAATACCGAATTTCATAAAAATCCGTCCAGTGGGAGGCGAGCTGTTCCACGCAGACGGACGAACAGACAGACATTACGAAGCAAACAGTCACGTCCCACAATTTTGCGAATGCACCATTCTGCCCAACGTATTTTTGATTCGTATTATTCTAAGAACAAACATCGATTCTACGCAGTTACCTTAAGCACCATTATGAGACTTGTGCCTTTAAATGAGGGCCAATATTTTTAATGCCAGTTATGGACTGAACTTTTACGCAGAGTTATTAGAAGAGTATTATGCTTCAAAAGGTTAAAACTACTGTAGCGCGAAACTTACCACACGCCTACCACAGTACCGAAGTTTACAATGCCTCCACTGCCCCTTACGCCGTCACGGTGAGCACAGTTCTATTTAATTTTATGGTTCACTACACTCATTTCCATCGCTTATGGTTTCCTAATGGCAGTTACTGAGAGAACGCATGTTGCTTAACCAATGCATAACTCTGTACCAGCTGTCACGCCACATTCCACCAACATGTAGGAGAGAAGAAGTTTCTTATCGAATAGTGACTCTATCCTGACATCACGGGCATCCGTCACAATACCGCCATCGCCGTTAATAACAGAGCAATTCAAATCATCCCGTACGCTTCTTCGCTGTCAAAGATCGTATCAAATTACAAGCCACGCAGTAAGCGTGTATTTTAAAAATGCCCTGCCCTCAGGGAGCGGCGGGCCAGTGTGCACACCGTAAGTAGAAGATGGGTGACTTCATGGGTAGCTCCCCTTATTAAGAAGTATTGTGTTTAATGAAGTTAACCCTTTAAAGAATAACAAAAAGAGTGGAAGTACTGCTCTGCCCAATGCTTCCTGCTTTCAGAAAGAATTTGTTAGGTTCATAGGCTTCCAACCTTTGTCTTTGCGGTACAAGCAGCATGCAAATAAAGAGGAGTAGGGAAGAATGGTGGAATGATACTGACAGGGGGAAAAAAAAAACCCGGAGGTCTCGGAGAAAAAACTTCCCACGTTGTCCACCACAAATCTCACACGGATAGACCTGACATAGAACCCGGCGCTTCGCGGTGACAGGCCGGCGACTAACTGCTTTAAAGACTAACCAAAAGATAAAGCAATCCCTATAGAGGCCTGGATAGGCCCTTAGGGTTCCAGGAGGTTTAGGCTCCGAGAACTTCCAGACAATCGGCACATGAAGGTGATAAGGTTGTCAGCCCTAAGCACCGATCGCCTTTACTTCCAGGAAACATTCCTGGTACTCATTTCTGTCAGAGGTCGAGTCGACCCCAGGGCCATAAGTGTGGCCGGAAGGATTAAGTCAAAGAAAAATCTCAATTACCCCACAGGGAAATCGAACCCGCGACCATCCGACTTGTAGCGCAGTGCCTTAACAAACTGTGCCACCGCGTGGAAACTGCAAAGATAACACACCACTTCGAATAGCATTAAAATGTCTTATAAAACGGGGCGCGAGGTTGTGGAATGGTTAGTTTGGTTCCAGATGCGAATAAACGTTTGGCTCCTGCGCACACAGGAGTAACCTCCAGGTTTATACAAGGCGGAAATGTGTTTGGCTCCTGCGCACACAGGAGTAACCTCCAGGTTTATACAAGGCGGAAATGTGTTTGGCTCCTGCGCACACAGGAGTAACCTCCAGGTTTATACAAGGCGGAAATGTGTTTGCCAACTGACTAACTAGCAGCTTCTAAAGAACAATTTTTCCACATGGAGTCAGATATTTAGTCAACTGCTCAGCTGGTTGGGATTTAGTAAAAATGGATAAGTAATTGCCTCAATTTTTCAAGGAAAGGCTACAAACTTATCTCAGTTACTACAAAAGTTTCAGAATAAGTTGATTTGCCGTTTTGTATCCCACACTTATCTCCACGTCCATAGTTCTTGCAGCAAGGTGTCTGCTGTTGAGAGATTTAACTGAAAATAGGTAGATAAAGACAGAAATCACTGCAGGTAAGACAAGAAAATGCCAATAAATTTCAATGTATTAGTTATTAATAAGAAAGTAGCTCCCTGTAATCTACGGACGTTTTCATGGTAATGCGTAATATGAAAAAAGAAAACAAATTTAGCAGCTTGAAAAGCACACGGATTCTGTTAGTTGTTCTGAGCAACGCGCTCACTCTGTCAGTTGTTTTACGTGTCGGGCTCAGTCTGCCAGTTTTTTAAAGTTTCGCACTCACCCTGTCAAGGCAACAATAATTAACCGTTTAAAGCCTAGCGGTAACTTTACATACGACCCGGTTTAACATTAAAAATTTCTACATGGTGCCCACATTGCGTTTATATGTTTTGTACGGATCTCAGAACAAACAGCAACTTTTGCCTTATAAAACATTAAGAGACTGCTTTTTATAACCGAAGTGGAGAGTGTTTACTGCGCGGTACGCACGAGTCCTTGTATAAAACAGATACGCTTCGTCTTTAAAGGATTAATGAGGCTCTAATAACATAGTTATAAAGAAGGCCACAATTAACAACGTGCCGAACATGCGATGATACAAGCAGTTAATAACACTACTAGATGTCGTGTTTATTTTTTTCACCTAATGCACTCTGAACTGTAAAACCAGTACCTCAGCTACATGTATTCATGCTCCTAACGCAATCTGCAGCAACATAAGGCACTTTCAATTAACACTTTACTTCCACCGCTGACTATTAACCTTTTAAAGCCTAGCGGTAACTTCACGTACCGCCAGTTTTAACATTAAAAAATTCTACGTGGTGCCCACATTGCGTTTATGTGTTTTGTGTGGATTTCAGAACAAACAGCAACTTTTGCCTTATAAAACATTAAGAGACTGGTTCTTATAACCGAAGTGGAGAGTGTTTACAGGGCGGTACGCACTGAGTCCTTATATAAAACAGATACGCTTCGTCTTTAAAGGGTTAATTTCATGCGTGTTCGGAACCCCACAGAAAGCCTATTACATTCGTTCAGTCCGTCTGTATGTGCACCCATCCATATGTATCAGCTATGAAACCGCTGAAGTGGCCAGAGAGTACATTTACCCACTTATATCCATTTCGTGCCGACGTTAACGCGTGGAGCAATACCTCTACTGTCCCATACGCCTTCATGGCGTGTAGATGGGAAATTTTACCTCTGTTGAAAGTCAAGGTACCGGGTAAATTTCACCCTAGGACAGGCCATGAAGGAACAGACGGAAAGAAGAGGTATAGGTCTACTCTTTCTTTAACGTCGGCGCTAGATGGGGGTGGGTGGTTAAGGCCACGACCCGAGTGCTTTACCCCCGGGAAGGAGACCCGGTACAGGAGGCTGGGTGGCCCCACCGCCCTTTTTCCACAGGTACGGAAAATCTCGCCCCAACCGGGATTCGATCCCCGGACCTTCCAGCCCGTAGCTATTCGCTATACCGACTGAGCTATCGCGGTCCACGTTGTTACTTCTGTTAAAGTTACCATCCCCTTCTCTCCGATTCAGCCCAACATGTTGGGAATTTTTTTATCAAACGTTTAAATAAATATCTAATCTTCCATATGAACACTGCATATATGGCCCATCTCAGACATCGCAATTTAAATATTAGACGAAGAATGCAATGTGTGAATGACTCACTTGTAATTTTTTTCATTCTCAACTTACTTCATCTCAGTTACATCCGTTTTCTAAACACGTAACTCTCGATTACAACTTCTCCCACAGTCGAACTCCAGTCTGTTATTTACACAGTTTATTCTTGCGGCATATCGTGATGTGACTGAGTTGCGACTTGGCAAGGCCGAGTCCTCATTGCAGTTCCAGTCCACGTAAGCCGCTAACATTTTATACATCGTGCAGCAGCACTATCAACGTACTTTGCAATTAACGTACTCATCATCATCATCATCATCATCACCACCACCACCACAGCCGCCGCCGCCACCACCACCACCACAGCCGCCGCCACCACCACCACCACCACCACCACCACAGCCGCCGCCGCCACCACCACCACCACCACCACAGCCGCCGCCACCACCACCACCACCACCACCACCACCACCACCACCACCACCACCACCACCACCACCACCACCACCACCACCACCACAACCACCACCANACAGCCGCCGCCACCACCACCACCACCACCACCACCACAGCCGCCGCCGCCACCACCACCACCACCACCACAGCCGCCGCCACCACCACCACCACCACCACCACCGCCACCACCGCCACGAAGAGCATGCCTTAACCTTTTAAAGCCTAGCGGTAACTTTACGTACCGCCAGGTTTAACATTAAAAAATTCTACGTGGTGCCCACATTGCTTTTATGTGTTTTGTACGGATCTCAGAACAAACAGCAACTTTTGCCTTATAAAACATTAAGAGACTGGTTGTTATAACCGATTTCACATTTTTGCTACATTTAACTACGTGGAGGAGGGTCCCTTTTAACCTTTGAAAGCCTAGCGGTAACTTTACGTTCCACCAGCTTTAACATTAACAAATTCTACGTGGTGCCCACATTGCGTTTATGTGTTTTGTACGGATCTCAGAACAAACAGCGATTATTTCCCTCTACAACACTAACTGATTGATTTTAATAACCCAGACGGAGAGTGTTTACAGCGCGGTACGCACTGGGTCCTTATATAAAACAGATACGCTTCGTCTTTAAAGGGTTAATATACTTTCATTTTTTATTTGTGTCCTTTATTCTTGTTTTGCAGGCAGCTCTATCCCCTACACACCACACGCGCGCCAACAGCATACAGAACGACAGAACACGAAGTAAACACGTCCCACACGTGCACTGTGTACAACACCACACGGTTGCGGCTGTAATTACTGTTATTCCGGCCGTTACGATTTGTAATCAGGTGGATAGTTACTAACGTTTCGAACAAAATTACTGTCTCAATATGCAGGGCCAAATAGTGGGCAGAGACCTTCCTATCCTAAAGAAGACAGTAAACTCCTAAAAAATACGTCGGTGCCCATCAGATTACATGTGGTCACATCCCAGTACAGAGTACGGAAATTTTTATGAAGAGGTTTTTGAAATAACTCTGATGTTATTAGAAGGATACACGTTCATATTGCAAACTTCTGGGTTGTGATGTTGTATATATTTACCTATGAATATCAATGTGTCAAACGAACGTGCTGGTTACATCTAAAGCAGCCCCGCTCAACCCGTAGCGTGACACCGCTTCATGTTGCCCGCGAGGATATTTCAAATAAGAAGCCTTGTAAGCCTTTCCCTGACAAAGCCGAGATAGGATGGTAAGGCAATTCAGAAAATGTATAAGCTACTTATTTAACCCTTTAAAGACGAAGCGTATCTGTTTTATATAAGGACTCAGTGCGTACCGCGCAGTAAACACTCTCCACTTCGGTTATAAAAACCAGTCTCTTAATGTTTTATAAGGCAAAAGTTGCTGTTTGTTCTGAGATCCGTACAAAACACATAAACACAATGTGGGCACCACGTAGGATTTTTTAATGTTAAACCTGGTGGTACGTAAAGTTACCGCTAGGCTTTAAAAGGCTAAGAATGGATACATTACGGAAGTATTACATAGAATCGTGGAGGAAAGGAACGTCCTACTCACAACACAACGAAGGAAGGCTAACTGCATTAGTCACATCTTGCGTACGAACATGTCAATGAAGGAAAAATATAAGGTACGAGAAGAAGAGGAAGAAGACGTAAGCAGCTACTGGATGACCTTACGGAAACGACAAGATACTGTAAATTGAAAGACGAAGCACTAGTGCTGCATATGCTACAGAGACCTGCTTAGGCGTTGTCCTAGTGGGCCTGCCACGTGTTTGACGAAAACATCTGTTGAAGCCTCAGTCATGCTCATGATGGATCAGAGAGGGACTCTTGCCTGGTGTACTGTTGGGAAAGCACACAGCCTGCACAGCGACAAGACATGTGGTCGCAGTTTGTCTGCGAATGTCTCCAGCAGTGACGACTTATTGAACAGAAGAGTGACTTCCAGCTCCACGCGTTCTGTTGGGGCCTTCGACCAGTATCTTTACACGCTGGTTCTTACTGTGGAGTCGTGACCTTCCGTGTGAAGCCATCGGCGTTGAAGCAAGTACCTGCATTTCACGTGTGCATCATTGGCGTTAATCTGCTGTGTCTGGAACGCCTTCTCTGCTACGGTTAAGTCCTCCCTGGACATCCCAAACTTTTTGAGAGTCATCACAGTTTCCTCTCAGACCTCCTCAGCTTGCTCCAGCGATGTGCTGTCAGTACTCTCTACCTCACTGATATGTCAGAGTGATAAATCGCGTAACTCAGAGCTTTTGCAAGGCGTCATTCAGCGTAGCAGGTTTAAGGTATCACGGTTTTTGATTACTACATTTAATAACTCTTACCTCCGAAGGACAAAGGACCAATGCTAGATAAATTTATCCTTCCACCGATGTTCCAATTTACCATATCAGTGGTTTTGATGAGGAGGATCATATTGCGTCCTTTACAGACGCTACAACATACTACACTATGTTGAATTTTGTTATTTAAGCATCATTTAATTGGCTTCGAAACGCGTGGAGATATATTCACTGTGTAGTCTACAGGTTCCACATTTGAACGAATTCCATTCAGCGACTTGGAAGATAGTTGAACGTATATGCGAATAAATAGAGCGTAAATAAAAATTGTATGCAATATTATTACAAGTTTTGTAAAAACTACCACACATGAGACATGCATATGTATGTGTGTACAATAATTCTGCTTCTGAACACATGTATTTTAATTATATATGTATATATATATGTCTTTTCTTATTTCAAAAATAAATAAATTACTTGCATGTGGCTTCGACTAATTCTTGTACAGTTACCTTCCATAGGATATGTTCACATAAAACTCAATTTTATCAGTCTGTTAATATTTTGTCTCCAATACTCTGGTACGTGTGCTCCTTAACCTAGGCAACAACAACAACAATTGTCTGCCACATTTTATTCGCGTTTGTAACATATGACCACAAAAATTTGTTCTCTTTCGATATATTTTATCAAAAGATCTGGCATTGTAATGTCACGCAGTATTACCAGGACTCAAAGAGCAACGAAAACAAAGTAAGTGACTGTAAAAATAATTGACGCTTCGCATTTCGTAAGTCCGTAATTTTTCTTGATACGAACAAAATCACTTTTAACAAAACTAAAATTCCTATACCTGGTGTGACCAAAATAAGAAAGGGTGAAAAATAAAATTACCATTTCTTTCACGATTCTAAACTTAGAACACGTCAAAATATATGCGTATTATTTTGATACTAGCCACGTACTATTTACTGTTCTTCTGGATATTAATACACATACGTCAAATCATTTGTTAAAAATATATAATTCAATAGTTTAAGTTTTTTGACTACAAATAGGCCAAAATAAAATATTACCGATAACGGTTTCTGCAACAAATGTGAACCTGCGGTGTAGACAACAATTCCTGCCAGGCTTGCCTGTAACCAAGTAAGCGCCTCTTCAAGGAAGACAGGCTACCGTGTTACGTGGCTGTACATTTCCTCTGCGCACAGTACAGCAAAGTGTCTACAATGGTGATTAACAGGGGCCCATAAAACTATCACGAACACCGGAATACATTTTCAACATAAAACGGCAATTTGGTTCCAAAAATTATAAAATAACAATGGTAAAGCACAAAGCAACATCACAAAATATAAAAAGCATGGAAGTTTATTTTAATAACATAAAAACTTTTGAAAGCGTAAATTATGTTAAATGAATGAATGAGAATGTCATCCCACATAACACAAAAGGGTTAAACCTCGATTAATGAAAGGACGAACTCACTGAGCTGACAGTGATCAGCGCAATAAGACAAGAGTGGAGGAAGTCGACTCCCCACGCACATGATCTCAGCACAATTCGTCGGAAAGAGCCACGAACGGTCGAAACGACTGTATTAGAAGGAGTGACTACGAAAGGTCGGAATTGCGAACATATAGGTTTACGAGAATCGAGACTCTACTGTTTTTCAGTCTTCCTCTGAAAGCCCCGAGTATACACACAGAAACATGGAATTCTGAATGCCTAGATTTGCGATGTGTACTATAACGGTACAAACAACGCACATAAGTGTACTGAGATTGGTTTATACACACAATGGACTCCTACATGTTTCGGCCAACCACGTGACCATTTTCAGGAATGTCAAATGCAAAGGCAATGCATCTGACCTGTGTATATTACACCCCTGAAGATGGCCATATGGCTGGCCGAAACACATAGGAATTCACTGTGCATATAAACTAATTTCAATATAATTATATCATTTTTGGTGTCATTACTGTAGACATCAGAATAATGCACGTATCATGGATCATATTCCCCCCTCCTACCCCCCCCCCCATGGCGCTACAGCCCCTAGTGGGCCGGGCCCTCCTCATTACCGAGGCTTCACGATCACACTCAGACACACCACACTCGGTAGGACTCCTCTGGACGAGTGATCAGCCCGACGCAGAGACCTCTACTTTAGACACACAACACTCACAAGACACAGATATCCATGCCCACAGCGGGATTCGAACCCACAATCCTAGCAAATGAGTGGCCGCAGACGTACGCCTTAGACCGCGCGGCCATTTGAATCGGCTTAGGGATCACATAAAGCCTTGACTTCCACTTCCACGAACGCATTACCAGGTACAATGAGATAAGTATTATAAATAATTTTTAAGAACGCCATCTCGTTGTGTTGTTAATAGTATAAATGAAATCAGTATCTGCCCAAAACAACTAAATTCCATTTATTATATAGAATTACATGTTTCGACCTATCTCAGGTCATCCTCAGGTTCCCAGTTGGTTCTGCAAAATATATTAAGGTAGAAATACACATTATTTATAGTTCATATATATTAGTTTACATATACATAAACATCCTTAATGTACGTTTCTTCCTTAATGTTTTAAAAACCAACCGTGAATCTGAGGATGACCTGATATAGGTCGAAACATGTAGTTCTATATAATAAATGGAATTTAGTTGTGTTCGGACAGATACTGATTTCTTTTGTACTAGCATAAATAACGTTAGCCGATCCCAGTGGTCGCGCGGTCTAAGGCGTGGGTCTGCGGGCGAGCGCTTGCTGGGCTCGTGGGTTCGAACCCTACTGGGGGCAAGGATGTTTGTCTCTTGTACAGTGTTTGTGTGTTGTCAGATATCTCTGCGAAGGGCTGATCCCTCGTCCAGAGGAATCCTATCGACTGTATTGAGTGCTTGATTTGTGATCAAGTGACAATAAAAACCCTCTACACCTACTGTGAACAAGTACGTACAAGAGGGAAGGACTATGAAACGAATAAACAACGTTTCTGTCTTAATCAGACCCCTTCTGTTCCATCAAACATTGCATGATGACACACAACACAGTATGACGCAAGTGCAGACCTGTAGACTACTTTATCGGCATGTATAACAGCGCGATACAAACACACAGCACTCGCTACTGCGCGCTTAACGTTAACTGGCATCAGATGCGTCTATCAGAACGTGAAAGGCCGAAGCGAACACTGGAGTGGCCGGGGGGGGGGGGGCCTATCTCACGCTCCAATCCAGTCTGATCCAGAGTGACGGCACAGTAATGACCCCTCAGCTCATAAGAAGCCACGTGGGAATGATTTATGATCGGCAAAAGAGCTTCCAACTTAACCCCTGCTATTATCTATATTGGGTAATCTGAGCTTTCGAGTAGGGATGGCAACACTGAGATCAAAGGTGCGAATACAATTCCTAACATATATCTTCGTCAACATTTGCTTCAGTTATCCTGTGTAGAAATATTTTTAGCGGCTTAATACACCATTCCAGAGGTCTACATCAAATTACATAACCAGCTAGGAAATTTTAAATGATCCATAACCGTGCATTGGGCAATTAGATGCGATATCAAAACCAACAGACGCACATATAAGTGTATGAAAACACATTATTATACACACCGTATACTTCGTACATGTTTCGACCACTCATGTGGCCATCTTCAGGGAGGTGCATTATAAAGAATGCATACATCGAAATGTTACAGGAGTTTTAGGAACACACGCACAGACATAAAATACTAAATTTTAAAAGTAATGCATGGTTTAAAATATATATTAAATATTAAAATACAGATAAAAATATTTGCAAAACCGAATACAGGGTGGTCTGCCGTACATATAGCACCAATACATCGTGCTTGGATGGTGATTTACTACACACATGCAGTACTATTCGATATCCACCAGAATAACTCACAGATATTTTTATCTGTATCAGACCAATAGCTTTGTCTCGCCAACCCAGAAGACAGAAATATACATGTAAAATAAAAAAAGAAACTTGAATCGGTATAACTAACGTAACATTTCAATGATTTAATACAATGAAGACAAACACGCGTGAATTTACGTTCTTCTGCGTGAGCCCGAGCTTAGTACTGTGACTCCTCTTATAGCTTTTCGATTTACTTCGTCTTCGTGATCTTGTAAATTTGAAATTTTCCGTGTTTTGCGAGGTACTCCTCAGTTTAGAAAATTTTTCCACCCGTACCATAACTTCGGAGAGAAGAAAAGATCATTTTATTTGGTTTATCCGATAAGTTTTCGTTGAGAGGCTCGCGACCCTGGTGGTCAATGGCCTGTGTCATTCTTCAATAACATGACCGCCAAGCGGGCATTGCTACGAGGTCACTGAAAGTGGTAAATTTAACGAAATATCTGCTTTTAATACACTTATCAAAGTAATATGATTTGGTCTAAAGTAGATTAATGAACTTGTTCCACGACTCACTCAGAATAGCTTCGCGACCCATAGTTGAGGAACATTCTGTAAAACACTGAGAATATTACAAACTATACACGTGAGTCTCCAATCTATTGATGGTCACACCACATTTCATGAAATACCTACCCTTACTCTTATACGAGTATTGTGCCAGCTGATATCTGAATGTGGTACAAAAGACAAGACATACGAAGGTTGCGCAAACTCTCGGTCGTTTTGATTGAGGTCATCAGCAATATAAAGCAACGCCGAGTGCCTGCTATTGCTGGCCGGACAGAGCGACGCGCGTCACTCAGCTTCGCTAGGACTTTCTCAGAATTTGCAATTCGTGAAGCCTAAAGTCTAAAAGTGTTTTTATCAACAACACTGACACTGCATACATCTTTAACCGCTTGTGAATGTTCGTTACTGATTCTTTCTCTGCCACAAAAAATTCAGTAACATCCCCTTGTTTAAATCGCACATCAACACACCACGCCATTTTGAAGACTCCCTACGCATGCGTACGAAAACGTATTCTTCCACGGCGCTGCAGTAGCAAGCGGGACATTCAAAATTAACCACACAAAAAGTTGTATAAATTTCCTGTTGATTTTGACTCAAGTACACAAGTGTTGCAAAACGTTTCGGACAACCGTACCGAAAAATAAGGAAGCAGAGCTCCCCTCAGCGCTGGCTTTATCTTTTCTGTTGCTCCAGACAAAAATTCTTTCCCCCAGCCCTCTAAGCTTTTACTCTCACTTGCCCGATGACTAAAACGCCGCGTCAGGCACGTGCTCGCTTTGTTTGTGTCTAGAATCGGCCCCGTCTCTCTGCCACAACACTCTTCTACCTTGGATAAGGATAAAGCACGACGGTGGTATCTACGTACTTAACCACTCAACGCCACATTCCAAAATACTGTACTCCTAATCGTCCACGTTGGGAGAATTTCAAATCTGTTCCTTGTTTTCACAAAACAAAGACTAATACTTGTTAGACACTAGCTCCTTATGAGTGTGGCCTAAAAAACATTTCATCTCAAAGTGAAAACATCGATCACCACTTAACCCTCCCTCCCTACGTCCATTTACAATAAGCACTTAGAATGCTACAGGCCGGAGTGAGTTGAGCAAAGTACCTATGGCATAATCCTCTGTGAAACACATTACTTCGGCGCACGTCCATTAATAGCATATTTAAATGGAACTGTAATACTGTGAAGAAGACTGCATATTATCCAAGGAGATAAGGAAGAAAGCTGAACTATCCTTCTGTACTCATGCTGGCCCTTTAGGCAACATGGATCCAAGGACACAGTAATCTACAAAAGAAGTTAAGTTATAGACTTAGTTTGATGTTACATGCCGAAACCGGTTGTTATATCATAATTTTATTATTTTACTTTCAAATAATAAAACTTGTTGGTTGACAGACGTATTTTTCTACAATATATATATAAGTTATAGACATTTAAAAGGTGACTTAACCAACGGAAGATTTTTATAAAGAAAGGATAAATATGCGCTGAAAATTACTGTCGTATTGGTTGAGATCTCGTCTGATCTAGCAGATTTTTTCTTTTTGTGGTGAAGGGCCCCGCAGCAGACGCTACGGACGCACTGCAGCCTTGAGGCTTATTGTGCAACCCTGTGATGAAGGTGACGATGATGATTATTTTTTGTCCGTTTCCTAGTAATGGAGCACCAGTGCAATGAAATTGACAGGGGAAAACCGAAGAACTCGGGGAAAAACCTGTCCCAGTGCCACTTTGTCCACCACAAATCCCACATGGACTAACCGGGGATCGAACCCGGGCTTCTGCGGTGGGAGGCCGGCGGCTAACCGCGTGAGCCATGGCACGGCGTGATCTAGCAGATACTTTTACGAGTAAACTTTAAACTAACCAACAAAAGCACCAGATAAAAATACATGTATATATTACAGATCCCTATATATGTTTCGACAAACAAGTTATCATCTTCAGGGTGTTCATAACAAAGGAATACAAGAACTTCACATTCATTTATACACCGAAATAATCACATATTACAAGTCCAAGGTTATTTCAATGTAAAAATGGATGTGAGTCCTTTGATACGAACCCCTGAAGATGACAACTTGTTTGTCGAAACACATGTAGGGGTCTCTAATATACTTTATACATGTATTTTATCTGGTGCTCTTGTTGGTTAGTATAAAGTTTATGACAAGATGCACGGTATATACAACACAAAATTTGTACGAGAAGTTAACAACCGCAGCCTTCATCAACAGGATATCTTGTACCCTGACGATGGAGGCAGCAGGTTCCTCCGAAACGTTGGTACGTATCTACCAAACTACACGATGTTACAGTTGCGCGCCGGGGGAACCTACAATATCATGATGTGATGAAACACATAAATAAAAGTTTCGCACTTAATTTTCGCAAGATAAAAACTACATACTATAATCTGACACCTAAATGGCTACTCACGAGAAATCTCGTTTACCTGCATTAATCCAACCGATGTTTTATTTTGTGCCTTAGGGGATCAGGAATACATTCTCCCATCTGTTAGAGGTAAATACTTATGACTTAGAACAACATAAATTATATGTGAAAATACAAATACAGTCGAACCCGGTTATAACGACATTGGTTTACGCGACGCCTCATCTATAGCGTCAGATATTCTGTGGTAACAATTCCTCACTGTTAACCATAACATTATAGCACTCGGAAAGACCAACGCTCGTTTATAACCACATCAAATATTCAGTCCCTTTTATGACGTTATAACCGAGTTCGACTGTATACCTAAGTACTGATAAAAGAACGCTTTTTGAAGTAATATCTCGAATTGAAAGGATTAATGAGGGATATAAGTTCGCCCTATAATAGGCCATAAAGGCCCAGAAGGGGAGGAGAGACGTATCTCTACTCTTTTTTAACTTCGGCGCTAGACGGAGGTGGGTAGGCAACGCCATGTCCCTGCCGCTTTTCCCCCGGGAAAGACCCTGTACCCATTGACTAGGAGGCTGGATGTGTCCCAGAGCCGGTCTGGACGGGTGCGGAAGATCTCGCCCAACGAAATTCGATAGGCGCGAGAAGTGTGAAAAGTTGTGATGAACAGCTGTTAAAGCAGGAGAAGTGTGAAAAGTTGCGATGAGCAGCTGTTAAAACAGGAATAGTGTGACAAGTTGAGATGAGCTGCTGTTAAAACAGGAATAGTGTGACAAGTTGAGATGAGCAGCTGTCAAAACAGGAATAGTGGGAACATTTCAGATGAGCAACTGTTAAAACAGGATTAGTGTGAAAAGTTGAGATAAGCAGCTGTTAAAACAGGAATAGTGTGAAAAGTTGAGACGAGCAGCTGTTAAAACAGGAATAGTGTGAAAAGTTGAGATAAGCAGCTGTTAAAACAGGAATAGTGGGAAAATTTGAGATGAGCAGCTGTTAAAACAGGAATAGTGTGAAAAGTTGAGATAAGCAGCGGTTAAAACAGGAATAGTCTGAAAAGTTGAGACGAACAGCTATTAAAACAGGAATAGTGTGAAAAGTTGAGATGAGCAGCTGTCAAAACAGGATTAGTGGGAACATTTCAGATGAGCAGCTGTTAAAACAGGAATAGTGTGAAAAGTTGAGATAAGCAGCGGTTAAAACAGGAATAGTCTGAAAAGTTGAGATGAACAGCTGTTAAAACAGGAATAGTGTGACAAGTTGAGATGAGCAGCTGTCAAAACAGGCATAGTGGGAACATTTCAGATGAGCAGCTGTTAAAACAGGAATAGTGTGAAAAGTTGATATGAGCAGCTGTTAAAACAGGAATAGTGTGAAAAGTTGAGATGAGCAGCTGTTAAAACAGGAATAGTGTGAAAAATTGAGATGAGCAGCTGTTAAAACAGGAATAGTGTGAAAAGTTAAGATGAGCAGCTGTTAAAACAGGAATAGTGTGAAAAATTGAGATGAGCAGCTGTTAAAACAGGAATAGTGTGAAAAGTTGAGACGAGTAGCCGCCAAAGCTTCTGCACTTTCTACTGCACCTGTAAGTTTGTGGTGAAGACAAGTCGCAGTAATCTCTAACCCACTGATTATTACTCTTACGACATTTGGAAAGAAAAACACCTCACACGCTTCCGTATTTATGTAACATAAACTGTGTTTCCGGCAGTTTAAACTGAGAAACAGAATGGACGACAACGCGACCTCTGACTCCAGTACACCGCACAACACACTTGCCACTACGATACGAGCTTTGTAGACTAGCAAAGCCGTAATTTCCTACTTGCCGCACGCGCCATGCAAGATACTTCCAGCTTACTGACATCAGTAAAAATACAAATATGCACAGTCATTAATCCTTTAAAGTACAATGGCCACTATATATTATACCACTTTCAATAAAAACAACAACTGTATTTTTCCTTCACAATGTACTGGAGTGAGTGAGAAAATACGTTTGGAATAAATAGGTTGTCCCTCTTCATACCATGATGGCATATAGAAGGAATAGAGGTTTAGCTTCCATTCATTCTTAACCTCGTCACTATTTGGAGGTGAGTGGTCAACTTCATGCTAGGGCCGCTTTACCCCCGAGGAAGAACCTCGGTGCCCATTGTGTTGGTTCCAGAGCCGGTCAGGAAGGGTTTCAGAAACGAATTGTTTGACCCTGACCGAATTCAAGACCCGGACCTTCCAGCTCGTAGCGTAGTCACTATACTGCCTATGCTATCCCGCCTTCTAAACAAGTTTGCAATGCATATGCAGCCGAACCCCTTTATAACGACACCGGTTAAAGCGACACCTCGTTTATAGCGTCAGATATTCTGTGGTATCAATTAATTCCTTACGATTAACCATCATATTACACTCCTCGGTTATAACAACACTCGTTTATAACGACACAAAATATCCAGTCCCTTTCATGACGTTATAACCGAGTTCAGCTCTTCAATTGCCAAATCTAAAACCAACCGTCATGGATGGGTCACTGTTTGTGTAGGCCGCTGACTGGGGTACAAGACGCCACACAACACAGGGACCCGCTCCGTTTTGGATTGAGTTACGTATGAAGGTCAAAACATAGCCCCACAACACTAGAGGTTTCCACCACCAACAGTACAATTATAGTCTGTTAAAAAGCATATGTATTTTGTACAGAATATTTTAATCCTGTTTATTAAAATAGAGGCTGTATCGTTTATACGATAGAGATACTAACAACGTAGCCTACAAACAGTGACTCGTAAATGACGGTTGGTTTTAGATTTGGCAACTTTGCTACCTATGGATGGTGCACTAGCACCGAAACATGTCTAATCTTTATGTATAACACTTATATATGAATATTAGAGTGCATTTGGTTGGTGTAATACATGTATTATGTTTATCATGCATAAAAGTTTTCATCGTTTTCTATAATCCTTTGAGAAAATTCCAGGAACGTAGCCTTATTGGGCCACAACAGTTTCTTTCCATTTTTTTTCCACGCCATCACCCGCTGATATTGCAATTCGATGTTATATAACGTAAGCTACCGGTAGAGTCGTGTGAAATACAAAGACGAAAAGAGAAAGACTTTATTATGCACTTCATTAACATAGGACGGTTAAAATAAAATGTGCGCTATCACAGTGAATGTAAAACACTTTCTCTTAGGGCTTTGTCATCGAACGAAGTTTATTGTGTTTTAAATAATAACTGCATACAAAACAAGAGCCCTGACATTCACGGTCATGCCTTCGCGAACATAATTGTGAGGTCAAGAGGACGATATCGATACGTGTGTAGCCAGAGAACAAACCGTGCAGATCTGCTGCTATTCTTATCCTAAACTGACTTCATTCACCGCAAATAACAGACACATCGCATGCATTCACATAGTCAGTCGTGTAGCGCCTACACGAAATTTCGTCATGAGCGTGTAGATATAATCTCAGATTCTGTAGCAAGGCGTCAAGTTCTGAATAAACCTACATTCAATTTCATACTCTTTCTTTAAGATATCAAAATTATTCTACAATATTCTATTAGCGGCGTTACCTTCTTCGCAACTGAAGTCCTGTCCAGGAAGTATGATGCTTTTGAATCAAATAAATTATATTTCTTTGCGTAATATAATCCGTCTTGCGGCAAAGAACAGAATTGTGGCTAAGAAGTCACGCCAGATAAAGCAGCTTTCTCTGGTACTGTCTTGATGCTTAGCTGTTTCATGGAAAGCCGACAGATAGCAATGAATTTCGTGGTCCAGAGACATCATAAATAATGCAAACAGGGATGCGATTACACGCCCGAGACATCCATATGAATACATGGAACATTACAGCACCAACGAAAGGAATAACAGCCAACTGTCTTCTTCTTCTTCCTCTTCTTCTTCTTCTTCTTCTTCTTCTTCTTCTTCTTCTTCTTCTTCTTCTTCTTCTTCTTCTTCTTCTTCTTCTTCTTCTTCTTCTCCTCCTCCTCCTCCTATTAGTACGTCAAATGATCTTATACCTCTGTTCCTGTTTACCTCCACCTTTTCCTTTCATCTTATTTTTCTTTTTCTCTTCTCTGCGTCTATTAGTAAGTCAAAAGATCTACTTCTGTTCTTGTCTGTCTATTCCTTTTCTTTTATCATCTTTTTCTTCTCGTCTTCTTCTTCTTCTCCTCGTTTATTAGTAGGAGAAGAGATCTTCTGTCTCTGTTCTTGTTTACCTCCTCCTCCTTTTCCTTTCGCCTATTCTTCCTTTCGCCTTCTTCCCCTCTACCCTTATTAGAAGGTCAATGACCTTCTACTGCTCTATTTCTTTACCACCTCCTCTTTCTCTTTCTCCTGCTTATTCTTCTTTATCTTACCACCTTCTTTAATAGTGAAGCAGAATTTATTCTTTTTCCGCTCTACGTAAAATTGTCAAAAGTCATTCCTTTCGCTGTGAAAGACCAAAATTTTGCAAGCACTTCACGTTTCTTATATTTGCGTTACACGTCTCGTCCATATAATCCTTGTCTTAGTCACCCTAATAATAATAATAATAATAATAATAATAATAATAATAATAATAATAATAATAACAATATGAAGATGATTATAATGATGATGAAGGGAAAAATTGTGTAACTTGCCGCTATGCAATTTTCTCCACCCTTTGATACTACATCTGCCTGAAGTCTGGACACTGTACTTAGCACTTGCGTTTCCTCCACAATCTGTAAGCAAATAACTAATTAAACTGGATGTTTCATGCGTACGGTAAAGGCATAATATTAGTGTGGAAAAATATTAAATGCTGGCACATTAGACTGTAGAAAGTGGGTATCTAAGCGCAAATAATATGTAACTGTTACGCGGAAGATACGTGTATGTTATGATGAGGCATGTAGTGAGATGAAAGACTACACTTGCACGATAGCTGAACATAAATTGACATTACATACTAAGCCTGCTATTGGCTGGAAAAAAATAGATAGGCTTATTATGAGTGCAGACGCCAGAATCGGCAACGAAAAAAAGGGAACAGAATTTAGGGAAAGGTGATCAGTGTTTTCTCTCAAAAACACTGACCACCTTCACTGTTGCGTAACTTCATTATGCGGGCAGAATCCTGCAATTTATAAACACATGATCTTTACTGTGCGAAAGATTACATGACTTTGAACGAAACTGTTCCCACACCACAAAATGATTACCAAACTGCTTACTTGTTTGGACACTTCTGATAGCTTCATAAAGAACAGGTTTAGGTTCAACAATTGCTTTGTAAATTACCAGTTATACATCACGCAGACAGAATATTTGTCATCGATATGTGTTGAGAGTATGACGTACGTCAGACTGTAAAAAATTTAAGGATAACCTATCGTGGTCTACATAAAAGAAGCTAAAGAAGTCCAAAAGGGGGGCGAGGGAATCCAGGAAGAATTGTGTGGCTACATAACAAGTGATATCTCATTAACGTGTTAACGTGATGGCTTAGAGGGATTGAAAGGTCGTGTCCTCGGCATTAAACCTGCAACAAGGCACGCTGACTCGTTATTATTAACGGGTAGGTGTATCTAGAACACGTGTACCTAACTGCCATAATCTCAATGACGGGCCACGTGATCTACTGCCCGCCAGGCAGTCGAGAGTTTAGTCAATTACATTTTTCTAGCAGAAAATTTCATAATAAATATCATAACTACAATGTCTACAACGGTTTAAAGAAAAGCAATTACTACATATAGGCTTACCACCTGTTGTAAAGCAACTGAACTCCGCATTTTGCCTACATAATACAGTCTAACCCGCATATAACGTCATGGAAGGGACTGAATATTTTGTGTCATCATAAACGAGTGTCGATTATTCGGGTAACCAAATCGAGAAGAATGAGATGGGCGGAGGCATGTAGCACGAATGGGGGAAAAGAGAGGTGCGTACAGGATTTTGGTGGGGAGACCTGAGGGAAGGCGAGCACTTGGGAGACCCAGGCGTAGATGGGAGGATAATATCAAAATGGATCTTCAAGAAGTGGGATGGGGGTATAGACTGGATTCAGCTGGCTCAGGATAGGGACAGGTGGCGGGCTCTTGTGAATGCGGTAATGAACCTCCGGGAGTTAGTTATAAACGAGTGTCGTTCTAACCGAGGAGTATAATGTTATGGTTAACAGTGAGGAACTAATTGGTACCACGGAACACGTGACGTTATATGCAAGGTGTTGCTTAAACCGATGTCCTTATAACCGGGTTTGTCTCTATACAGGGTGGCGCAAAAGTCACTCGACATGGCCTTTCTCTTGCCAACCGTCAAAACTCTAGCAATTTTTGCGCCACTCTGTATTTACGGCCACCTTGTGATTCTGCAAATAGACAGCGATTATTTTTCTAAACTGTATCAGCCGATCTGTCAATGCAGTAAAGGAGCAGTTTATTTTCTAGGAGGTAGGAAGTATATTTCAGCAGTTATTCAGATTTTAAATAAACAGGTCTGTGATGCAGAGTTTCCTCTAAGATGTAACAGTCATTCAAGGGGGCTTATAACTTCCGTACTTGTATAAAACCCAGAAGTTTATTAACATGTGTAGAAAATTAGTGCTTCTAAGCAAACTGGACCAGTTAAACTCAGCAAACATCCTCACATGCTCTTCACTTTTTTTTTTTTAGTGGTGAAGGGCCCCGCAGCAGACGCTACGGACGCACTGCAGCCATGAGGCTTATTGTGCAACCCTGTGATGAAGATGAAGGTTATTTTTTGTCCTTTTCCTAGTAATGGAGCACCAGTGGAATGAAATTGACAGGGGAAAACCGAAGAACTCGGGGAAAAACCTGTCCCAGTGCCACTTTGTCCACCACAAATCCCACATGGACTGACCCGGGATCGAACCCGGGCCTCCGCGGTGGGAGGCCGGCGGCTAACCGCCTGAGCCATGGCACGGCCTATGCTCTTCACTTACAACCCGTTATTAACTTTCTGTAGTTAGGAAAAAAGGCAGGCTCATGAAAGGGGTGCAAATATATCCAAAAGTCTATCGGCTGGGTTACATGCCGCCTGAGATTTGTGTACCCTAGTTTGTAAGGATATCAAGGTGTGTGTTTTTCTCTGTTTCTTTGTACACTTAACCCTTACAGATGTCCAATGTCAAGTCAAACTCCACACCTTTTCCGTTGTACAGCACCAGGTCCAAAGTCGAGCTCAAATCAACTGGGTTATTTTACACTGTTTAGTGTTGGTGTTCCTGAAGCACCATGGTCCGTTCAGTAAACATAAGCAAGGGGCAATAGCTGCGGGGTGCAGCTGCACCAGGATGTGTTTGAAATTCATAACACAAGCGGAACATGTGCTTCACAGAAACGTGAGGCATGATGCTGGAAAGGTCGAACAATATTTGACGTAACTTCCTGTGTCAACAGTCTGCGCGTGTAACCAGGAACAATGGCCGCCTCACTGCTTCCTGGAGCACTGCATTCTGCAACTGCTCTACATGGGGGCACACCGAACCATACTTCAGTGTCTAACGGTGCAGCAATTCATATATTATTACAATTTTGTATATGTACGTATATAAGCATGTACGCGTATTTGTATACATTACGTTCGTATGTACGCGTATTTGAACGTAGGTACGCATGCATGCATATTTGTATGTACGTACTCATGTATGTATATATGTATGCATACATGCATATTTGAATGTATGTATGTATGTATGTATGTATGTATGTATGTATGTATGTATGTATGTATGTACGTATGTATGTATGTATGCATACTTGTATGTAGGTATGTATGTGCGTGCGTATGTACGTATGTATGTATGTATGTATTATGTATGTATGTATGTATGTATTATGTATGTATGTATGTATGTATGTATTTATGCATGGATATTTGTACGTACTTGTAAGTACGTACGTATGTATGTATGCATGCATGCATGTATGTAGGTATTTATGTATGTACAGCATTCTCAGGGGTGAACAAATGCTGGCCCTATTTTCTAGTACTATAAAAATCCTACTCATCAGAACTTCTCCTTTCTCCACACTACAACGGCACCTACCGTCACGTTGTACTTGTCAGTCACCGACGTACTTAACACAACACGACATAAAAACAAAATATAAAATACAGTCCCGTAGATCACACAGTGTGTAGGTAAGCTTCATCATGATATCGTTCATTGCCAAAATTTATTCTTCCGTCATTTATGTAGAAACAAAAAGACAGCGGACCTTAACCTTTTAAAGCCTAGCGGTAACTTTACATACCACCAGGTTTAACATTAAAAAATTCTACGTGGTGCCCACATTGCGTTTATGTGTTTTGTACGGATCTCAGAACAAACAGCAACTTTTGCCTTATAAAACATTAACAGACTGGTTTTTATAACCGAAGTGCAGAGTGTTTACAGCGCGGTACGCACTGCATCCATATATAAAACAGATACGCTTCGTCTTTCAAGGGTTAATGTAATCGGATAACCTCAGATATCTGCCTGTTCCCTGTCGTCACACATGAGGGCGCAAAGGGATATTCTGAGCCCTTTGCGCGTGTCTCTTTATTCTTAACATGATCTATACGTCGCAGAATTAGGGCACCAAAATTTGGCTACATTGCCAACATTCCGGAAGAAAAGACGCCTCCGTTTCCCTATCAGAAGTTACCGTAACAATGACGGCAGTTTGTTGCACCCAAACCAAACTACAGCACGATGTCGTACTTCAGACGTCTGCAGTGTGACTCGTCACTGCCGAAAGATCCACACAGTCATTTATCAATGTACGAGTATATAACTTTCTTAATTTTTGCATTATGCATAAGGTGTGCACAGGAAATTATGTACATTCGAACGCGGTTGTAACAGTATCGGTTTATACCACACGTCGTCTATAGCGTCAGATATTCTGTGGTACCAATTAACTCGCCGCTGTTAACCATGACATTATTCTACTTCGTTAAACAACACTTATTTACGTATAACGACACAACATATTCAGTCCGTTTCACGACGTTATAACCGGGTTCGACTGTCCACACACATATACTGTATTTATTCGTATTTTAGTAACAAGTAATAAATAATGGGACTGGCACATAAACAACGCACTAAAATTCAAAATATTTAATGTGAAAAGTAAGAAATGGAAAAAAAACATAAGAATCTCGAGGTTGCAATAATTTTATAAACTAACAGCAACGAAGATGATTCTCTGGGCTATCACCACACTTGTAGAACAGCTGCTAGGAATTCCTGTCTAGAAATGCTCTTTATTTTAAAATATCAGAGAAAAGAGAATGAGAAATACTACGTTAATCCTTTAAAGACAAGTTCACCTAAATGATACATAAAAATTCAGTCCGTACCGCACAGTAAACACACTCCGTATCGGTTATAAAAACCAATCATTTAATGCTGTATAGTGAAATAATTGCTGTTTATTCTGAGATCCACAGAAAACACATAAATACAGTGCGTGGGCAGAACGTAGACTTCTTAAATGTTAAATTAAACGTTATGTAAAGTAACCACTGGGACTTAAACGGTTAAACAATCAAGGTAAAAAAATCTACTGTTTGTTAACACATTCGACAAATCAGTTTCGAACATAATCACATTCATCTTAAAATAAGAGTGAGTATGTTCGCGGAGCAGTCGTTATTGGGAAGGTACGAGTCAACAAACTAGCCAAGTGTTTCCCCGCCTTTTATGGAACCTGCAGCTTTACTATCGTATTCACAAGGTTCTACACTTAACGTAACATACCAAAGGTGAGACATATTTCATACAACATTATAGGCCGAAAGACGTGTCTACAGTTTACGTAACACTTATTTCTGCATGATGAGCCGGTACATTGGAACTGTATAAGAACCGATATTAGCTCGAGGGGTTCAGTGTATCTATAAGGAAGAAAAAGTAAATTGACTACAAACTCTCACTGCAGACCCTCATACAAAGAGTTCTCTGTATTTACATATTCATATCTTTTATTTCCCTGTTCTGTTTTTACACCTCTTTTTCGAAATTCTTTACGTGATGTAGGAAGTGAAGCATGTGCTGGGACGAAGTAACATGACATCTCCATCATGTGTTCAGTTTGTGCACTAAGTGTGAATATTGTGTGCGAGGCTAATACAGGCACTGCATGGTATACAGTAACGTATTTCTCTAGCCCCGGCAAAACACAGTAATTCTGGATTTGCCCCCTAAGTCAGAGCACGTGTTCACGCTATATTAAACACAATCTTACAAAGCCCGTTTGTAACATTCCTTCTGCTTTTTAACGTTATAGCCCATAAGTACAGATGCTAAAGCTCCGAGTCATGTAGTCTTCTCCACTTCCCTCTCACCTCGTCCCTCTTAGGCCCAAATATCTTCCTCGGCACTCTATCCTCGAACATCCTCAACTTATGTTCCTCCCTCAATGTGAGTGGCCAAGTTTCACACTCATAAAAACAGCCACCTTCCGTTAGTACGACAAATTATTTCACCGTCTTCCCTTCTATCTTCTTCCAACAATGCCATAAATTCAGTATGGTTAAGGACATTTATACGAATAAAATTCACAGTTTTTATAACACTGACCACACTAAGCGATTAATTTTCAAATTCTTTGTATAAAGTAAAAGGTAAAGCAGTCCCATTACAGGCCTGGACAGGCCCACAGGGTTCCAGGAGGTCGAGGCTCCCAGATTTCAAGACAATCGGCACGTGAATGTGGTAGGTTGTCAGCCCTAGGCACCGGCCGCCTTTACCCCCCAGGAAATATTCCTGGTACTCATTTCTGTTAGAGGCTGAGCCGACCCCATGGCCATAGTGCGACTGACAGGATTATGTCTATGAAAAAATCCACTGACACCATCGGGAATCGAACCCGCGACCTGAGCGCAGTGCCTTAACCAACTGCGCCACCGCGGCCCCGTTTGTAAAAAGTGCTTCTTGAAAGTAAATACTGTGGAGACTAAGGAAAAAAGTAGATCCCACAAATTCTTTCATGTTTTTATTAATTTTGCCTCAGCGTCTTTATTTTTGACAATCAGAGACGGAGTCCCGTCACTCACAAACCCAATAATTTTTTTTCGCAACGAAGCTCAAATTTGTTACAAAATAAGAACACAATTTAATGAGTATCTGCTTTTTGTTTTAAAGGGACCAGCTCTAACAGCAGCACCGCTAATTCAAAGTCTGCATCAACATGTCTAATAAAAACAGCACGCTTTGCAATATCGTTAATATGTCTCTGCTGTAGACAATTCCCATTAAAAGCGCCACATTTTTGACACTTTTCTTGAAGTTCACACTGTGTATCTCCACTCCCGGCCACCGTATTTCCAGAAAGACTAATATTCCAAATCGTTGTTGTTTCTCAGGACACACTATTCCTGTTGCCTTCACTATACACCCCTTGCCATCCTGCACATCCGTACCTGGTTTCGTTTCTCAGCTGTATTTTTTGACATTATCAAATTTCCTTGAACTTCTGCTTCTAGCTGTAACAGTCAATAAATCCCGCTGCTACAGACATTGCATATCACACTTCACATCCCTTTTCTTCTCTAACCCTCCCCTCAAGAACAACACATTTACGGTTTTGTAAAATTTATTAATGGTGGTGCAAAATTTGACTTTTCTGGAGCTGACCCAACTATAAATGAGGTGAAAAATTTTATCACGCACTCCAGTGAATATATGTATTTTTTTAATACACGTCCCTCGTCTTCTAATCACTTTTTCTTCATTTTAGACACAGACATGGTAAAATCGAAATAGGTCTATGTGTTATATATTGTAGAACACCAAAGCGACTGCAAGGTCCACATATTTACACAGAGGAGAGAAGAATATTCCACTCCAACAAAGTTGCTCGCAGCGGTCAATATGACAGCGAAACCCTTTATCTCATCTGAAAATTTCAGAATTCAGTATCGTTGACTTCTGTTGCTCTGCATTCGACAGTCGTGTATACCCAACAAGTGTCATTACGTTTACAACACTTTGCAACAGTCCTAAGTACTATGACCATTTGCTCAATTGCAGTACGACGCAGGGAATCTGCCCTGTGCACGAAACCACTTCATGCAGAGCGTCAGGTAGTTAGGAACTTTGAAAACACATTTTCCCTGCCTTAGATGACAATGAAATAATGTCTTTTAATGTTCCACCCTCAACCTACAGTTCTCGAAAATTCCGAAGCTTGTAGCAACGCCCTATACAGTAGTTTAACAACAGAAAATTCCGAGGCTTGTAGCAACGCCCTATACAGTAGTTTAACAACAGAAAATTCCGAGGCTTGTAGCAACGCCCTACACAGTAGTTTAACAACAGAAAATTTCGAAGTGTCTACCAAAATGTTGTTCTAAGTAAAATAAAATTACGCACATAAAAATCAGACAATCAAATGCATTGTTCAGTTATGTGGCTGGCAGGACCCTGTATTTAAAATAAGATCAGCGCGCGGACTGCATGCGGCCCGCGGACCGCGTGTTTGAGACACTTGGTTTATGCAGTCAGTCGATTAACAGGCCGCGGTGTACGTGTTAGTTAGCCATTTAACAGGTAATTCTTCGTTGGTTGTTTGAGCAGTTAAAGATGTAAGTTATGTGATTCTCCTTTTGGTTGGTTCTTGTTTGGTTAGTTACTTACTTAGCCAGTTACTTCGTAACTTATTGTCATTCTGTTAGTTCCTTAAGTGGTCCGTTAGTTAGCAAGTACGTTAGTTTGTCAGTCAGTTCGTTGCTTAATTGGTCGGTTAGTTAGGAAATAAGATAGATAGTTTTCCAGTCAATTCGTTGCTTAATTAGTCTGTTAGTCATGACGTTGTTGCTTAGTTCTTCGGTTAGTTAGTCACTCAGTCAGGTGCTCAATTGGGCGGTTAGTTAGTTAGAAAGTTAGTTGCTTAGTTCGTCGGTTAGTTAGTGAGTTAGTTGCTTCATTGCTCGGTTACTTGGTCACTAGGTCAGTTGCTTAATTGAGCGGTTGGTTAGTTAGTTAGTTAGTTAGTTAGTTAGTTAGTTAGTTAGTTAGTTAGTTAGTTAGTTAGTTAGTTAGTTAGTTAGTCAGTTAGTTAGTTAGTTAGTTAGTTAGTTGCTTAATTGGTAGGTTAGTTAGTAAGTTAGTTACTTAATTCATCGGTTAGTCAGTCAGTTGCTTAATAGGTCGGTTAGTTAGTCAGCTAGTTGCTTAATGGTCGGTTAGTTAGTTAGTCAGTCAGTCAGTTGCGTAATTGGTCAGTTAGATAGTAAATTAGTTGCTTAGTTTTCGGGTTGGTTGTTTGGTTGGTTGGTTCATGGGTTAGTTAGTTAGTTATTTAGTCAGTTAGTTTAATTGGTCGGTTCGTTACTTAGATAATTACTTAATTGGTAGACTAGTTATTTGCTTAACTAGTCGGTTCGTTGGCTAATCAGTTATCCAGCCAATTGGTCAATTTGTTAGCCACTTGGTTAGAGAATGTAGGCAGGGCACTCCACAGCGACGGGAATTCAATAAACACTGCCCGAAGGCTTCTTCACAATAAGGATGCTAAGGCGCGGGTGTAGGCTGCAGGAGGGGTGACGTCATGGGGCGTCCTAACGATCAAATCAACGTCCTATTCATCGACTGCTTGCAGCACACACTTCTGCATAATGGAAATTGATTTCAAATTAGGATGTAACACCGGCTGAACATGAGCGCTTTTTATACGGGCACGAAAGCTGCAAATGTGTTTGCTTGTAAAATGCTATCTACTATCTGATCGATCTAAGTAAACAACTACATTCATGCAACAGATCACTCTTGGGAAGCTGCTAGTCACGTAGCTAGCCACGAAAATCATAAGCATTAATCATCATGTTTACAAGAGACGACAACTAGGCCACACACAGTTCACAGCTTCACGCCCTACTACGTATCCTGGGTGTATTCTAATATCACTACTGGGTAGAGTTTTCGGTCCATATACCTGCTATATTAACTGACGTCCCACTTTATGTTCCTTAATCCATCCGCGAAGTACCGGGCTATAAAATGAAATGAAAACTTTGACAACAGAATTTAACCTCGATTATATTTAAAGAATCAGCCCGTACCGCGCAGTAAACACACTCCGTCTCGGTTATAAAAAAACAATGCCTATAGAGTAATAATGGTTGGTTTCTTCCGAGACCCATACAAAGCACGTAAACGCACTCTGATGGCAGATTGTAGAATTTTTTAATGTTGAATCTGGCTGTTCACAAAGTAACCACTTGGCGTTAATGGGCTAAGCCTCAACTGCTTCCTTCCACAGTAAATTTGTTTAGTGGTGGTGGTGGTGGTGGTGGTGGTGGTGGTGGTGGTGGTGGTGGTGGCGGCGGCGGCGGTGGTGGTGGTGGTGGTGGTGGTGGTGGTGGTGGTGGCGGCGGTAGTGGTAGTGGTGGTGGTGGTGGTGGAGGTGGCGGCGGCGGCTGTGGTGGTGGTGGTGGTGGTGGTGGTGATGGTAGTGGTGGCGGCAGCGGCAGCTATGGTGGTGGTTGTTGTTGTGGCGGCGGTTGCGGTTGTGGTGGTGGTGGCGGCGGCAGCAGCGGCGGTTGTGGTGGTGGTGACTGCTGCGGCGTTTGGGTTGGTGGTGGTGGTGGCGGCGGCGGCGGCGTAACAAGACTACACGTGCATGTAATGGGATAGCATAGTCAGTGTAATGACTCGGCTAGGGTCTTAGACGATCCGGGACTTGAATCCCGGCAATTGCAGAAACTTGTCTCTTCTCCGAAGGTTCCCGAAGGGCTGTGGGTCCCAGCCAGCCTCCTTCAAATAATACGGAGACCAATTTACCCGCACCTAACGCTGCCGGGGCATGCGGTTGTCCATTCAACTCCACCTAGCGCCGAGGTGAGAATGGGTGGAGTTATACTTCTACTCCCCACACTAATTCATAATGAGCACAGGGAACACTAGACCTTCACAACGGACGAGTAACCACAGAGTCCCCTGTAACACCGAGAAAATATCCGCGGTTGATACAGCATATAAGCCCGTCTTATCCCAAACTCGCTTTATCTTCTTTCGCATTTCAGTAATGTACTTATTAACATCGTCGTGTCGGTCCGTCTGTCCATCGGTCCGCACGCAGGTAAAGACTCTATAATCACTAAACGAACTCTCATAACACTTAACAGTGGTGAACGTTGTGAAGAAATGTCGAATTGCTTTACTTTCCATTAAAATCGGACATAAATAACCGATACTTTAAATTTAAACCCAAGCCGCATGCATTTCTGTACGTATTTCCAATGTAACTCGTTAAACATCTCCCAATAAATATTCTATATGCGGCACGTGCTCCCGCAAGTCTCACGGTGTTTGAAATAACCCAATAAACATGACGCTATGAATGCGTATTCGCACTTGCATGTTGAACAATTTAAAATGTTTCGAACTTGAGCTTTCCCGCTCTCCTACGCGAAAGAATCTAAAGACATTCTTTGTTGCATTTAGAATTCTTTAAGAAGAGGCGTGTCTTGCTATTTTAAGGCTACTGGAATGCCAAACTCGCTAAATATCCTTCCCTCTTGTGTTAAATAAAGTTTGCATGCCTTTATGATCAATAAAATTCGCAGTTTATATTTATAGTGATAATATCCTTCCGCAATTTAAATAGTTTTTTAAATACTCTCTTATGCCACTTGTGCGTCATTTAGAACGCAGAAGGCTTTGAACTGCCGTAACGTTTCCTTTTTTACTTATGTGGTAAATTACATATTGCACAGTGGTAGGATTTTATTTGTAAATTGACTGCATTGCTTATCCTTGAAGCCGAACCAAGGTGTAGGCTGTCCCCATCTCACTCCAAGAGTATAAAGAGCCAGTGACCTGTTGCTTCTGGCCTCAGTTGATATACAGCGTGTTTCATTATCAAATAAAATGCTTCTTGTTAAGAAATTTATTGTTCCTTGAATTGCTTTTCCTGCAGTATTTGAATATGAATCATAGATTACCTCCCCATCCCTCTCACAACTCTTCAAGTACAAGGATCATTTTAATATGACTTTGGAATAGGTATAAATGGCCTATGTATATACTTAATTCAAAATTTTAGAGAAAAACATGTAGCGAAAGGGAAGAATTTAGTTTAATATATTTTTCATTTAATATATATATATTTAATATCGCCAATTTTAATGAATACCCACCGAACAGAATATATTTGCATGTAAATTTTATGTATGTTGATTGGTCATAAAGGCAACTTGAAGGAAATGTTACCTACTTAGATTTCGTAAGATTTTTACAAACCGTTTGATGTTCAGAAAGTTGGAAGACAAAAAAACACATTTATTTAGAACTGTTTTGCTTTTCGCGCTGTTTAGAGAAGATACAAAAACGCCAGCGTTTAGCAGTTGCAAATCCTGAGACAATAGCAGTGAACGCGAAAGTACTCTTACTGTATGCGTACTTTTCCCAGGGTGTTATATAATGCTGCTCTTCACTTGCGCTCCTCAGCACCCATTACTCTGAGACTTGTCTTAACAGATGCACGAGAAACTTCAGAAGGAATTTCCGCCTTCCCTTTGTTATCACGTTTGCATGACGTGTGTGGAATATGCAAAGTAGCGGCCTCCGAACTGAATCTCTTTGAACATGATATGCCTCTTCGTTAGTTGTCGAACAACAGTTTGTTGATTTTAACATGTTGTTTAGAATCGAAGTAGGAAAGGAAAATGTATCGAACAATTTACTGCGCAGAAGTTTTTGTATTTTCTGTAAAAGACTAAAACCAAGAAATATTTCATAAGAAAAGGGTGGTACGTAGTATAGTGGATGGATAAACAGCGGCTAAAATCCAAGCCAATCTAAAATACTTGAGAGATGCTTACAGCGCTGTACATTATGAGTCATAAGAGACAAAATAAAGGATTTCTCAAATATTTAAATAGTTCCAAACCCCCCCCCCCCTCTCCAAATATATGCCACATGCCACTGTATATTTTAAAAATAGAAAACTGTACACTTCATAAGTTTTGGTATTTAGGTTCAGACAAAGACGCTGGCTTTCGGAATCTTGTATGTTACACAACATTTTAACAACTGCTGCGGTAATGCGGACACTTAAAGCCAGGGCTGTGCAGTCCGTACACAAAAGCTCCGACTCCGACTCCTCGATTTTTAAAACTTCCGACTCCGAAAGTCCAACTCCGACTCCTTCATAAAAACTCAATATGTATTAATAACGGTAAACCTATAAGACATTTCATCACCACCACGTGAATTATCAGGCTACGTTTTTGACTTATAACCTATATTTAAGTATAAGTCTAATGGTTACTGTAGCTATCAGGGCTCTGGAGTTGGAGTATCTAGTTAAGATTTTAGATTGAGGTCGGAGGCGGAGTCGGTACATTTTTTCCCGACTCCGACTCCACCTAAAATTCCTTCCGACTCCACCTAAAATTCCTTCCGACTCCGACTCCACCTAAAATTCCTTCCGACTCCGACTCCACAGCCCTGCTTAAAGCACAGCGGTTATTATATATACCACCGCGTTTAGCGTGAAAACCTCTGCATTTTGCCCACAAAAGGTAAAACAAAGTAAATTTGACCCTATAACATGCTATGAAGGCACACAGGGGGAGTACAGGCATAGCTCTACCCATTCACAACCTCGGCGCTAGAAGGAGGGTGGGTGGTTAGAGCCACGCCCCGGCCAATTTACCCCCGGTAATCAGCCGGTACCCATTGTACATGAGGCTGAACGGGCCCCACGGCCGGTCTGGACAGGTTTAGAAAAGCACTTTGCCCCCACACTGTATTTATGAGTTCCGTATGATTCACACAATGAACAGCGGCCTGTCGTACTAATGGAAGCACATTCTGTTTTCTGTGAGGTACGAAATATATCTTTATATATAACGTAGGAAAAAAGTAATCTTCAGAGGGTTAATGCTGAGAGGTAAGTATGTGATGATAACAGAAGCTTAGAAGTCGAAATAGCTCAGTCAGGTTAGTGGTTAGGCTACACATAGATGAGACGAATCTGTGACAGGGATTCAGACTGACATCTATCATCTATCTAATGCAGTGGTTAACAGTGCAGCCTTTCCGATGTACATGCTTACTGTGCAACCCTGTGATGAAGATGATTAGATTTTCCGTTTATCCGTGTAATGGAGCACCGGTGGAATGAAACTGACAGGTTAAAGCCAAAGTAATCGGGAAAAACCTGCCCCAGTGCCACTTTGTCCACCACAAACCCCACATGGAGTGACCCCGGGATCGAACCCGAGCCTCCGCGGTGGGAGGCTGGCGACTAACCGCCTGAGCCATGGCACGGTCTTCTCTGTTATATGGAAATAAATATATCGTTCTAAGCCTTTTATGCATTCAGAATTCAGAATGATTTTCCCTTCCCATCATGCAATAGGTACACACACAAACTTATATAAAGCGAGAAACAATCAACCCGTTTTCTATGCGATTCGGACGTTGTGAAAAGCCACAATGTCCGCGCATACGGAGAGTCCAGACCTGTGTCCGCCACTTTACTGACTCACGGATCACAGCTCGCATATATTAACCCCTTAAGGACGAAGCGTATCTGTTTTATATAAGGACTCAGTGCGTACCGCGCTGTAAACACTCTCCACTTCGGTTATAAAAACCAGTCTCTTAATGTTTTATAAGGCAAAAGTTGCTGTTTGTTCTGAGATCCGTACAAAACACACAAACGCAATGTGGGCACCACGTAGAATTTGTTAATATTCAACTTGGTGGTACGTAAAGTTACCGCTAGGCTTTAAAAGGTTAACACTGTAAGTATGGAACGCAAAGTGACAGGTCACCATGACTCAGCATCTTTGTCATTCTCGTAAGTCACTTTATCACATAATGAGTCTATTACAAATAGTGAGGTCGAGTTCAAACATAGTCATTGTGATTGCCAGAAGTCTATGGGCGGGCGGCAGACCTCACCTTCCACAGGACAGAAATTAAACAATTTGTTCTTGCAATAGCATCTAAGAGAGAAGAAGATCCGTTAAGAATTTGTGGTACTTGACATCCACAAGTAAACAAAAATTCATGAAACTCTCCTACATTAATTTGTATGTACCAAGAAGTCCAAGTTTGGTCCTGTTCTGAGGCAATTCGACTTCACAAGTACAAGCCCTGTTTATATAACCCTTTAACGTCTCGTTGTTACTGTATGTACTGCACCACCAGGTTTAATTTTCAAATATTCTACATTCTGCCCGCAATACTTTGTGGATCTCAGAAAAAACAGCGATTATTTCCGCACACAGCCTTAACTGTACAGTTTTTATAACCGAAACGGAGAGTGCTTACTGCGCGCTGCGATCTAAGTCTTATAAATATTCAGGGCAATTTTTAAATTTTAACATCCACTTTAATATTATCCCCATCGAAACCTAGCTCCCTCGCACTGTCTCTATTCCAAGCATTTCCCGACCAAATTTCTGCTTGTATTTACCATTAAAGGCAAATGCTACGGATATCTCCACTCTCACTTTTCTTAAGATAATTAACAAAATATTATTACGGGAAGAACACAAATTTTAAAAGGCATTTGTGTGACTATTGCTCTTTGCCTGGCAGGCCTGCTAACAATTTCTGATCATATACAGTTGAACACGGTTACAACGTCATGAAAGGGACTGAATAATTTGTGTCGTTATAAACGGGAGTTTTTATAACCGAGGAGTATTATATTATGGTCAACAGTGAGGAATTAATTGGTACCACAGAAAATCTGACCTTATAGACGAGGTGTCACATAAACCTATGTCGTTATAAACGGGTTCTACTATATATGTGTATGTGTGTGTGTGTGTGTATGTATATATATCGCACACAAACAGTCTCGAATTATATTATTGTTTTCGGTTTACACACACTTCAATTATTTTAACAAGGGCTGTACGTTAGCCCCCAAAAGCACAGTGGTTACTATACACACCACCTGCTTCAATATTAAAACTACTCTCCATCTTGTCCGGCACTGTATATTGATGGTATATTTACGTGTATCGTGTGCTTGTCTGAACAAACTGTCCTCATTCTGACATACAGAACACATCTCTGTAGCAATACACAGTGTTTCCTGCGAGGTGGCAGCCAAATGCTGAAATGCAACACTAATTAATTTCAGGCTTCAAAGCGTGAAAATTTATAAAATGTAACACCTTCTATCTCAAAACGAAAAAAAAAGAGAAATGGTCAGCCAGAGAGGCACCGTCCGTCCATCCATCCATCCATTCGTCCGTCCATCCATCCATCCATTCGTCCGTCCATCCATCCATCCATCCATCCATCCATCCATCCATCCATCCAACTCGCTCTCCATTGCCCAACTTCCTTACCCCAAAAACTACACGCAATATGACAGTTCTGATAACAGTATTTTCTCCACATTAGGTGCTACAATACACAATACACCTATAATACAGTCTCATGAGATTCATTTTAACCATGTGAAGATAAAGTTACAGTGGGCGCGCGGTCTAAGGCGTAAGTATGCGGCCCAGCGCTTGCTGGGATTGTGGGTTCGACTCTCACCGGGGGCATGGATTTTTGTCTCTTCTACAGTGTTTGTGTTGTCAGGCAGAGGTCTCTGCGACGGGCCGACCCCTCGTCCAGAGGAGTCCTACCGACTGTGGTGTGTTTGTGGTCAAGTGAAAATAAAAACACTCTCCACCTACTGTGAACAAGTAGGTAGAAGAGGGAAGGACGAAGGCAAAACTTAACATTGCACTAAAGATGTTTAGGTCTTGTGCTACGGCAATTGCGGCCTTGTCGAGTGGTAAGAAGATTAAGGTTGATAAATTAGAGGGTATTAATAAAGAGCGGTAGAGGGAAGGAAACATTTTCAGGCACTCATTAACTTTCTGTTACTCATCTAACGGCCTCAAATTATTTCGAAATTATTTCTTAAATCGTAAACTAATTAAGGATCGCCTTGAATTACATGTAATTTGTCTGTCACACTGAAACATCTGTAATTAATTATTTGGTTTCAGTCTTGTGGGTTTGGGCACAGTGGAGGTTCGTGGCTTCACACATTCATTTCGTGCGAAAGTGCTGCCCCCACGGACAGGTTGAAGCTTCAGGTCTGCCAGGACATAATTAAGTTATATCGAAGATGCAGGCAGCATGCACCTCCGAAGCATGTGTCAACATACAGTCCATCACGGTTCAAAACCCCAGAAGACTTTTCACCGGAAAAACAGCAAACATGAAGTCCTGAATACATGCACAATTAAAAATAAATGTAACTAAATTGCTAATACCCGAAATCTACGTCTGACGTTGGACACTATCCCCGTCCAGTTTCATCCTGATATGTTTTCCTAAGATGCATCTTAATGTTATCGTCCGATTTTCCTGTTGGCCTAATTTTTGTATTTATTTAGCTTGTTTGATTTATGTAACAAAACTGCGAGCAGTTCGCACTTTTTGCGTTGAAAGGTAGCATGAATAGGGAAAAAGTCATTTGGAGGGGCTATGGAAGGAAAATGTTTGGCCCAATTTTAGGTGTTTTCCCGTGATTTGTCTAGGGAAACTAAGGAAACCCCCAAAAAATTCTTGGACAGGATAAGATCGCCGGGACACAAATTAAAAGCCACGACCTCTTGAGCGTAAAACAACACTGTTTCCCCATCAATGGCCAATTTTGATTGTCGATCTTCGATTTGACGTTTTCTGCGAGACTTCCTCGCTAAAATTCTTTACGCTACAAAACGCAGTTCTCCAAAAATGCCTTTGATTCTGGGATTTAATTTTTCCTAAAATAGGGCCAAATACAGAACTTATACGAATTTCAGTGTAGAGTTCATTTTCTTGTTGCACCGTAAAGGTGGAAGGGCGAAGATTTTTCCGTGTTTTATTGAGCACTATGCCACAATAGCATGTGGGATATAATATGCAGGTGAATGGGCAGGTTCAGGTCCTTACAGATTTTCCCCTCCGCGGATAGCCCCCCCTCCCCGCTCCCCGCCGATATCAACTGGAAATCCTCCAAGGTTCGTCCCAGAACCGAATTGGAAACGTGGCAAGTAGAAAAAACTCAGTCCTTGCTAGGAGTCGAACCACGATTTCTCTCTCACACATCCCGTATCTCAGTCACTATACCGACGGAGATACGCCGGCGCCACTGACGAAAAACTTCTACTGAGGTCGTCGCTCTTTCGTGATGTTAGGCAGCTTTGACAGGTATTATGGACGTTTCGGGACAACCTATCGGTCCCATCTTCAACTGTGTTGGACTGTTTGACCCTTGAAGATGGGACCGACAGGTTGTTCCGAAACGTCGGTAGCTAGCAATAAATGCTGCGTAACATCCCAAGAAGAGCGGACACCTTATTTACATTGCGGTGGAAGCCTGAAGTCACGCCAAAAAGTTCTACTGTCTGCGACAGATAATTCAACAACAACACAAAATAATTAACCCTTTAAAGCCGAAGCGTATGTGTTTTATATAAGGACTCGGTGCGTACCGCGCTGTAAACACTCTCCACTTCGGTTATAAAAACCAGTCTCTTAATGTTTTATAAGGCAAAAGTTGCTGTTTGTTCTGAGATCCGTACAAAACACATAAACGCAATGTGGGCACCACGTAGAATTTTTTACTGTTAAACCTGGTTGTATGTAAAGTTACCGCTAGGCTTTAAAAGGTTAAGCATGAGATATAACGTACAAGTGGGAGTATAAAACGTGTTCGAATTATGTATTCAAATACTCATATTCTATTTCACAGTAAACAGACTTCTTCTCCCTTATAACAAACAAACACTTAAATTTGTTTAAGCAAACAACCTTTCTTTACATAAGCACTGTACAAAACGCACAAACAAACTGCGTGGGCAAAATGCACATTGATTTCAATGTTCATACAGGTAGTATACTGCAGCAGCCACAGTGTTTTAAAAGTTTAAGACAGACGAGCAACCTTCAGCCTTTTAAAAAAATAAATTCATCTAAATAATGTTTCAAAATTCAGTACCAAAAAACACACACTACCACCATTACAGACATTAAGTGGTTAGCGCTTTTCTGGGGAAAGAGAAGCTGTTTATTCCGATGTTGTGCCACAACATACAGGCCTACGCATATGCATCCTGTGGGCAAAATGCAGACTCTTTGTACGCTGCTACAGCTGGTAGGTGTACTGAGTACATTATTTCAAAGAGTTCTTCTTCTTCTTCTTCTTCTTCTTCTTCTTCTTCTTCTTCTCCTCCTCCTCCTCCTCCTCCTCCTCCCCCCCCCCAATGGTCCGACAGCCCTAGTGGGCCTAGGCCCCTCATTATCGAGGCTTCACGATCACACTCAGGCACACCACACTCGGTAGGTTTCCTCTGGACGAGTGATCAGCCCGACACAGAGCACTCTACCTGACAACACACAACACTCACAAGAAGCAGACATCCATACCACCTGCGGAATTCGAACCCACAATCCCAGCAAACGTGTGGCCGCAGACCCACGCCTTAGTCCGCGCGGCCCCTGGGATCGGTATTTCAGAGAGTTAATATACAGAAAATGGATAACAGGAAGATAAGAATGCATAGTCCCTATAACGCGCACAAACCACTGCAAGGTGTTTCATGAAATATGAAGACAGAGATACCTAGACTAAAAGACGAAACGCTCCACGTTTGTCGAAAAGGTAGAAAGGAGGCGGATGGCCCATAAATGATACAGGAAGATAAAGAGGTCAAACAGTGTGCAGTCTTTTGTCTTTTTGCTCGACACAGGTGGGCAGCAACTAACTTTACTACGAAAGGGCGAGTGCAAAATTTTTCACATTGTTGTGTGACGCGTACTTAACGCACATGCGTATTGATGTCAAGGTAATTATATCACAATTTAGGCTAATTCCCTAGACAAATATGGCGTCACAGATTAGCATGGCCTACCAACCTAATAGTAACATGTAAGATATCTGAGCAGTTTTGTCACCAACTCCTGCCTTTGTGTTATCATACTTTATCAAGAGAAGTATCAGATGTTGGTCAGAAAATGATTTCTTTGCTTATCAGTATTGCAATACTAAAAGACTGGACTTTAAAGAAGGAAAATAAAATCGAATCCGCTTATAACGTCAAGAAAGAGACTGAATATTTTGTGTTGTTATAAACGAGTGTTGTTATAACCGAGGAGTATAATGTTACGGTTAACAGTGAGGAATTAATTGGTAGTACAGCATATCTGACGCTATAGACGAGGTGTCGTATAAACCGATATCGTTATAACCGGGTTCGACTGCACATATAGGGACTGCCTTTGTTGTTAATTCAGACTATGGAGTGACTTCATTTCCGCATGTGGCAAACGTAACACGGTTTCTCTGTCAGAGTAACTGCATCTCATCCAGAGAAAGAAATGATTCTTTTTTATCCAAATACATGTCATACTCTTCGTTTATAATTGGATAACACAGGGGTTGGTTTGTGATTGAGTCACACCCTGGTTAGCATGTGCGTAACGACGGTAGAGATACAGCCTGTTTGTTAGTGGCGTCACAAGTGAGTTTCACACACATTCGGGTTGCCATGTTTAAGGTACAGCTTGGTTTGTGAGTGACGTTACATATGAATCACAGCCGGATTTTCATGGGTCTTGGTTGTGCCGAATGTCAAAATAAGGAGGGAAGCCCAAAATTCCAGCTCCCTTCTGAGTCTTCATGACTTGTTAAGGGAAAGCTTTACCTCTACGACAGAGTTCGGTTTGTGAGTGACGTCTCAACTTGGAGCAAAGTCAGGAAAGTAGCACACAGTAGCGCGGGATCTCCGATGCCTTCTTCAGTAATCACAGTTCTGTTTTACTTACTGCTGTGTAAATTATGAAATTGCTTTTCATGAAAGGAATTCTTACGAAAAATGGAAGTGTAATTACATCACGTAAAATACAAGAAGAACTCTACTTATTTGTCGGTCGGTGTACTTGATCATAGTAAATACAAAACAGTATGAATGAGTAAAGTTACTACAAATTTAAACGTAAATTTCCCCTAAATTGCTCTCCACTGCTACATACGACATCAGTATGACAGGTACCAAGTAAAAAGTGTAGCGCTGTCAAGAACTTATAACCTTCTTGCTTAGGTCCGATGGTTGGCTGGGTGAATTAGCATTTCCCATCCTGTCCTGTTTTCCCTACCACAAATTCTATTCCGCCTTTGTCACACCTTACGTAACATGCAGTGTATGTAATCTTCAAAAGCCCACAATACACCAATAATGAATGGCCCAACCCTCAGAACTGGTGGTCGTTGCTGCCTTTCATTGAAACAGTGAAATGTAACAGGCCTCTTAGTCAATTGCCGGTTAAAAGAGCTCTAAGACTCAACCAGTGCCGGATATGGCAGATGTTAATGTACTTGAGGCACTAACTGCTTCGATATCTAAAATGCACTGTATTCACTGTAATTGCCTCCAATAAAATTTTATGAACTTCTGGAATATGACCTCGTGTAATTTGGTAAATAGGTATTGACGTTTCGGAGTATCATGCTGTCTCCACATTTATAATACAACGATTTATCCTAAAGGTAGTGACATGAAACTGGTTCCTCCGAAATGCTGGTAGATATGTGGTTAAACTACACGGCATTATATGCAAGAAGGTTATATCTATCATGTAGCTATTACCTGTTTTGTAACATTCGCTCTAACGTCCTCCGTGCTTTAATCGTCGTGGTCTCCACATTACATTTGATGACCCCATCTGACGCAAGCAAAATATTCAGTACTGCTCAATATGCTGAAGGGAACATGGACATTAGCAGTCTAATTTTGTTCCCGTGTTACAAATGTGGGCAGACTGAAGGACACGGTGGAAAGGGAAGATTCCATCGTGCACTGAATTCACAAACACGCGTCTGTAATGCCTGACCCTTAGTTTCATAACTCGGTGGAAAAAAAAAATGCGAGGTAAAGAGGACGCAATTTACATTTCTTCCAGTACTCATGCCAGCATTGGAATGTGAGATTTGGAAAGGAAATGGAGGAAGATAGGCAAGGCAACAAACGCGTTCGGAATACATGGAAATATCGCCGATCCCAGTGGCCGCGCGGTTTAAAGCGTAGGTCTGTGGCCGATCGCTTGCTGGGATCGTGGGTTCGAATCCCACCGGAGGCATGAATGTTTGTCTCTTGTGTGTGTTTGTGTTGTGAGGTAGAGGTCTCTGCGACGGGCCGATCCCTCGTCCAGAGGAGTCCTACTGACTGTGGTGTGTGATTGAGTGTGATCAAATGAAAATTAATACCCTCTACACCTGCTGTAAACAAGTAGGTAGAAGAGGGAAGGACTACGAAGCGAAACACACAGTCCAACATAATGCACTATATTGTTTCCAGATATTTTATATTGCAATATCACGTTGAACATTCCTACATGTTTCGATCCCCAATGGGATCACCATCAGGGAATCACATTAAAGTAACACATCACAAAAAAAACTAGCAATCCATGTGCACTCTAAAAAGGTGTAAAAAAGTCAACCAGTTAAAACGTAGGGGTTTTATATATAATTGATTCTGGTATACAGTGTTTTGGAGACAGCCTACGTATTTAAGGAAGGCAAAGACCTAAGACGCTAACAGTTCCTCAGCTAGTCAAGAAATTCCCCGCATTTTATGGAACCCGAAGGTTCATTACCGCAATTATTTTATGAATTAGGATGAAATAATGCAGGGCAGCAGCAAGGTTAAAACGACTTTCTGTGACGAAGGACCCCACTTCGTCTGAAAGACAAAATAATCACATTCTAGTGTTATGATTACGCCTGCTAAGGACAAAGTTACAACAAAATATACCTGTCAGAAGTAAGGCCGTGTTTCGAGCCTCGAAGGTCAAGCTGTGACTACTGGATGACGTGGCGAGTAGCTAAATGTAACAAGTCATGTGTCTAAACCAACACTTTATCAAATGTTTCAACAAACAATCAAATATTCCGTCCAACACAACTTCCTGTTTATTATAATGTAGCTAAATGGTTCGGTCCCTTCTTCGACTCGGCACCAGACTATCGCATAAAAACCTTTACGAAAGGCAAACATCTGCACGGAACTCTATACTTCCTTTGTGAGAGATCACAGTTACAGTTGTTCAGCTTCTTACTCATATTCTTCGGTAGATATCGTGCATTTGGCTTTTTGTATTATTTACTAAAATATTTTTAGTTGCTCGCATCAATATTCTGAAAGAGAAATTTCATTAAGCCAAAATCCCAAATATGTTGAGGTCTGCTTATTTTCTTATTAAGAGTTTTGTACTTAAAGTTGAGTTCACACGAGGTGTATGTATAATTTGTTTGTTATTTATTTTCCTGAGTTTGGTGTCAGCACCTTCCCTGTTGTAGAGAAGTTATCAGATGTGTTCTTTTTATATCTTTATCTTCGAAACTTTTGTTTTAATCTGACTTTCTTGTTACAGTAATAAAGTGTATTATATTAATGTAGTTTTTTCGTCTGATGTACACATCATGCTCCTATCACGTACACTAACCTCCAACTAAGGGACCGATACAAGCAGCTGTGCTATAATAAATGGAGAGTTGTGTTGGACGGCATATTTTTTCACTAATATTGTAAAAACAATGGGATGGCAACCATCAAGTTACACATTGAGATTTTCAAGTGGCCGATCCCGGTGGCCGCGCGGTCTAAAGCATGGGATTGTGGTCGCTCGCTTGCTGGGATCGCGGGTTCGAATCCCGCCGGAGGTATGGATATCTGTGTCTTATGCGTGCTGTGTGTTGTCAGGTAGAGGGCTCTGCGACGGACCGATTCCTCATCCAGAGGAGTCCTACCGAGTGTGTATTTCTGTGTGTGTGTGTGTGTGGGGGGGGGGGGGGGGGGTGGGGGGTGGGGGGGTGGATGTGTGTCACTGAGCGTCATCAGGTGCAACAGTAACCTCTGCACCTAAAATGAGCAGGTAAAAAACGGGCAGAATAAGAAAGAAAGAAAGAAAGAAAGAAAGAAAGAAAGAAAGAAAGAAAGAAAGAAAGAAAGAAAGAAAGAAAGAAAGAAAGAAAAAAGAAACAAAGAAAGAAAGAAAGAAAGAAAGAAAGAAAAAAGAAAGAAAGAAAGAAAGAAAGAAAGAAAGAAAGAAAGAAATATTTTTCAAGTGGCTGAATGACTGATTGGCCTAAGCAGCAGCTTAATAAATAGCCCATTAAGTAAAATTTTAATAAGTAAGCAAATAATCAACTTACTAATTTTCCCTTCCTCATTTCTCTTCACGTTTCTGAATCTATAGCCCTTATATCTGTACGTTCCTTCTCTGATTGGCTCAGTGTCTCTCAGATTATAAACCCCGTATCTCTGCGAAATGTGAGTAGTTTCCATGCATGTCATTCAACCCAGTATCCATAACAAAGATTCTAACGCGTGCAATTTTATTTCGCAACACTTACCCTTTTCTTGCACCCCGGAAAAAATTAGACGACAGTCAGACTAATATCTGTGTACGGCGTGGTGTTTTCAACTTGACAGCAACACCCACATCGCCTTTATTACTACATGAGCTGGAGTTTTCCGAATCTCCCACTGTATGATCACATCCTAGAAACTGTCTCCTGGAATCGAACTGCATTCCATTACCTGTCACACTCTAAGCAATATCTAAGCTACTAAACCCGTACAGCAGAAACTGTTGGTTCATCCCGGTTAACCCTTTAAAGACGAAGCGTATCTGTTTTATATAAGGATTCAGTGCGTACCGCGCTGTAAACACTCTCCACTTCGGTTATAAAAACCAATCTCTTAATGTTTTATAAGGCAAGATTGCTGTTTGTTCTGAGATCCGTACAAAACACATAAACGCAATGTGGGCACCACGTAGAATTTTTTGATGTTAAATCTGGTGGTACGTAAAGTTACCGCTAGGCTTTAAAAGGTTAATATGGAAGCCAACTATTGTATTTAATCCTGAACCGGTTTCAACCAACTCCGAACATGAAAACACACTTCCATATCAGACCCGAAACTTCTACGGTAACTAAGTTTGACAGCATGCCCTGATGAAACAGACAATCGCAATTTGTCACATGATAAAGCGACGGAATGTCTTTGGGCCCAAGACTATTTTATTACACTTTACATTTCAGTCATCTTACCACATTTTGCCACGTCCGTCTAAATATGCGAAAGGCCCCTTTTTAAGAAAATTTTCCTTTCGTGTATGTGACATTATTTGTATTCGTTCCATTCTGACTACACGGCTACTCTAATTTCGCCTGTACCACCTTAAGACAATAAACATCCCAGTTCTACAACTCACGTTTACTTCTGTACATACGCGTGACACCAACTGTACTAACAGCTGGGGCCTTCGCTCTTTTTGGGTTTTTCGCAGTGTATGTTGGTAGTTGTTTACCGACGTTTCGAGACTACCTCTCTTAAACAGCCAAGCGGCCGACGCTTGAAGATGGAATCGAGAGGCTCTCCCGAAAAAAACCTCCGAAACGTCGACAGCTTGTCCCCCAGTGATACAGTGCAATATCCCATAAGAACGTATTTCTCTAAGTTGTTTTGTTCTCCCACAAAAGATCGATAAAAGTCGAAGTGCACGGGTCACTGTGGTACCCGCTCTTCCGTATTCTGAGTTATTTTGTTGCGAGGCTTTGCTCACGTGTTACTAAAATCTGAAAGTGTAAGCAAAATGCCGAGTCACTGAAGTGGGTGGCAGACCCTGCATTACGTTAATGATGTTAATTACTGGGTAGAAACATAAATGCCATAAGGAAGAACACAGAAACTCTATTTGTCGCTAATAAGGAAGTTGGCCTAAAAATAAAAGTCGAGGAAAATACCACTGTTTGTGTCTTGTCAACAAATTGATGATGATGATAATAACGTATTATAAAACTATATGATAGATATTTTAAAAATGAGTACAGATATCAAATATATATATATATATATATATATATATATATAGTATCGGAAGTTAATGAGCAGAATTACATTTATAATAAAGCTGGATGCAACGTAACCTTAGGACACTCTTATCGGTCGGTTTAGAACCTACTAAATTTCTGTTTCCGATCTGAAAACCCAAAAAAGAAAATGCATAAAGCCATAATTTCAACTCTCGTTTTGTACACACGCGTGAATCCAGCTAATGAAAGTAGACTCTGCAAGACTTCAGGCGCGCACCCAGAATTTTCACTTGGGGGGCGGGGGGGGGGGGCTGACCCTCATGCTATATATAATTTATGTTTGATTTTAAAAATTGAATTATAAAAATCATGTTGTAAGTACGACACGACACATTCTGCAGCTGCATTTATGTACATACAAATATAACTACATGTTCCATGACTCAGTCACAGTGCCCTGTCTTCTTGTTTTTTTAGATTTTATTAATTTAATTTTCAAAATTCTAATGTACTGGTCATCAGCTGATTTCAGTGGATGATTTCGGCTGAAGAGGAAGTCATGTTAAACGTCTGCTATCACAATGTCTACAAAATTTGTTTTTTGAATGTGTGTTTTGGGATTTTGGGAGGGGCTGCAGCCCGGCAGCCCCCCCCCCCTTAGGTGCGACCTTGCAGGACTTCGAGCATTTTATTTAAAAAATTCTGATGAGCGACATTGTACTGCAAATGCAACCAATATGAGAATTGCAGAAAACGAAACAGGGGCTTCGAAATTTGTAAATATTACAAAATACTGTTAGGACAATTAGATAAGTGAGAATGAGATGGGTGACACATGTAGCACGTATGGGACAATGCGAATTGCATACAAAACCTTAATTTAAGGATCTCAAGGTAAACATTAGGCTCAGATAAGATGCTCATAAGTATGATGACGATGTACGATTTGTTGTTGGGTGAGAATTTTGTACGTCTCGAGGAATAATACTGCCATCGTCTTCGAGATCAGGCACTTTACTTTGATTCCTTGAACCTAAGAATGAAGGCAATACGATGTTTCTCAACACTGGAACTTCTCACGCAGCCACAAGACACAACTACACAGACTACTTGAATCTTAGGCAGCTCCGCTGTGGAAACCTCAGATCTCGCAATGTTTGCCTAAGAAACAGAGGACACGAAGATGTGGACTGGTTTAAAGTGGATTCCGCTGCAAGCACCTGTGGAAAAGGCACAGAGACTTGGCACTCCGTAAACGTCGTGCAATATAAGCAACTTTTATAGCTTCTGAAGCCGGGTTTTGCACCGTACAACTGAGTGAGGCAATTCATAATAATAATAATAATAATAATAATAATAATAATAATAATAATAATAATCATGCTGTTGGTATTTCAATCTTTTTGGCCAGCCTATGTCGCGTTGGCCTTACGGTTGGTACGCCAGCACCATCCTGGATATTCGTGTTTCATCTTTTAACATGTTGCAGCCAATTCTTTTGGTAGTTCCGAATTACATCTACTACGCGTTCTACTGTTAGGTTTCCTCGAATTGTTGTATTCCATTGAAGGTGTAAGGTTGTCAGTCCTACAAGTGATCTCAGATGGGAGACAATTAAAAACCTCAAAAAGTGCGACCAAAAATCGACACCCTACTGTGTGCAGAAAGTCATCACGATGGGTTAGAATCACTAACGCGTATGGCAGACTTACAAACGTGCTGATAAGTGACAAAGCTACGCGGAAACAATCTGCATTAAATAAGCAGGTTTTTTTTCGACTCGTGTACTATTTAAATGGTAGGTTTAAAGCGGCTACTGTGTTTCAGCAAAATGCATCATAGCAAGAATCATGGAACGGCCTTGTCTGGAGGAATTACATGAGTCAAGGAAGTGTGAACATCCCCCTAGATTCTCAAGAGCCAGAACCAGTACATACATAAACAAAATTTATCGCTGTCATTTCTGTCACGGCAGGCAGGAAAAGGAGACGCGCTATGTCGGAAGTTACTAGTTTCCATCATACGCGTAACTTGGCTAATAACACTGCGAGGGGACGAGGGGACAAAATCGACCATGGTTATTAGGACCTTCAACTCAGTAACCAAAAAAACTATTCTTAGGGAGAAAAAATCCGTGTTAAGTGGGGTCACGACGGCATGGCGCGTCCTCGGGTTGCGGATGTAGGAACGGCCTCCAGTTATGGAGGGTAGTTGCGAAAACATTGAATAAGCAGTCGCGGACAGCCGACAAGGGGTGGTCCTCCAGCTTGGGGGTTGGGTGAGGTGCTAACAACGCATCACCGTAAAAGAATATGATGTTACGAAACATATGGACAAGCCTCGGACCTGGACCGATTCTTTGGATGGGCGGGGCATGTAGCGCGTATGGGGGGAAAAGAGAGGTGCATACAGGATTTTGGTGGGGAGACCTGAGGGAAGGCGACCACTTGGGAGACCCAGGCGTAGATGGGAGGATAATATTAAAATGGATCTTCAAGAAGTGGGAGGGGGCATGGACTGGATTGAGCTGGCTCAGGATAGGGACAGGTGGCGGGCTGTTGTAAATGCAGTAATGAACTTCCGGTTTCCATAAAATGCGGGGAATTTCTTGATTAGCTGAGAAACCGTTAGCTTCTCACGAAGGCCTCTGCTCCAAGGAGTGAGTGAGTGAGTGAGTGAGTGAGTGAGTGAGTGAGTGAGTGAGTGAGTGAGTGAGTGAGTGAGTGAGTTAGTTAGTTAGTTAGTTAGTTAGTTAGTTAGTTAGTTAGTTAGTTAGTTAGTTAGTTAGTGAGAAAAAATATTGGAGGGGTATTTGCCCCCCTCGCCCCCCCCCCCACAGTTACGCCTATGGTTTCCATTTAACGTGCACAGTAGTCGCGAATTACTGCCACAACACAGAGCCAAAGGGATCTATGTAACACTCCTGTACTGAACAAGCTGACAGCATGACCGTGCGGAACGTGTCATAAACCGGAACAGAATGCCGAATTCAGCGCTAAGAAAACGTCAGCTCTTACACCGAAATACGGCAGAACTCGGTTATAACTTCACAAAAGGGACTAAACATTGCGTGCCGTCATAAACGAGTGTTGCTATAACCGAGGAGTATATGTTATGGTTAACAGCACGGAATTAATTGGTACCACAGAATATCTGACGCTATAGGCGAGGTGTCGTATAAACCGATGTCGTTATAACCGGGTTCGACTGTAAAACTTCGTTATTGTTACCATATGTGTTTTCGCACCGTGTGGTCTGGTAGGAAACCAACGTTTCGGTGGAACTTACTGACTTCCTCTTCAGGGTCAAATTCCTCGTGACATGTTTATGACGATTTACACAAAAGCAAGTCACCGGAAGTTTTCCAGCAGATCAGTAGACAGGCTGACCAGAAGCTTCTTAACAGGACTTCGCGTTCCTTGAAATAAGGATAAGAAATTTACGTGAAACCATAAAGGTCAAGCAATAATGTGGTCAAAGGCTCCACAGATTCAATACCGCTACTATCTATTTTGCTACTTAACGCAATCTTCAGCCAGTTCTATCCACCTCCCTGAATCACAATATCTTTTCCTGGTCTGTCATAATGTTACCTTCTCATCTCTTCCTGTTCTACCAAATGGCCATTCTCCAACAACTCTTCCTATCAAACTTCCACACTCATTCCTCGTCCGTCCAGCTACATTGCCAATCCTATTAGCCATCTACTTTACACTAGATGACCGGTATAAATCACGAAATCCCGTATTATGTTACAGCCTAAATTACTCGCTGATTTTATCCTTCTTGGTTTCAAATATTTTCATGAGTACTTCATTTTGCGACGCTTCTGCTTTATACTATTTCTTCAAGAAACAAATTACGTTGCACGTTTAAAAGTGTCAAGAATTATTATTTTGCTGATCCTATCTATCTTCCGAACAGCAGCAGGGATAATGTCATTTTGCGCACTAAATAACAGAGAAAGTTTTGCAGAGTTATTTCCTTATGTTTACACACACACACACACACACACAGAACCTCCCTTCTTCTTCTTCTTCTTCTTCTTCTTGTCTTCCCGTATTTCCATTCCATTTTTCCATTCTATATCTGCTTTTCACCGATCCCAGTGGCAGCGCGGTCTAAGGCGTGGGTCTGCGGCCGTTCGCTTGCTGGGATCGTGGGTTCGAATCCCGCCGGGGGCGTGGATGTCTGTCTCTTGTTGAGTGTTGTGTGTTGTCAGGTAGAGGTCTCTGCGTCGGGCTCATCACTCGTCCAGAGGAGTCCTACCGAGTGTGGTATGTCTGAGTATGATCGTGAAGCCTGGATAATGAGGAGGCCCTGGCTCACTAGGGGCTGTTGTGCCACTGGAAAGAAAATCTGCTTTTCTGTCCCAGTTTTTTGTTCCTAATTATTTCTTCATTCTTTCTTCCTATTTTATTCTATTCTTTTCTGTCTTTTCATCTTATTCTTTAATTCTCATTCATCCTTCGTTTCTCTGTTACTGATTACGAAACTAAACTCGCAACTACACCCCACCGATGACTTACCAAGCTACAGAATGAAAGCGGGTGATTTTAAGTGGAACACCCTGTACAACATCGCTGACACGCATTCTGCCCTTCCCACTGCCCTTTAAACTCTCAAGAGCGCCGCAATACAAATACGGATGACCTGCAGTCCCTCCTGACACTACAAACGTGTAACTGTTTGCTGCCAGCAGACACAAGGCGCGGTAATGCAAGAAGCATGTACTGACGGTAGGGACTGCAACTCAAACGACAGCATGACTCTTACTGTAATTGCATAATTTCAAAATTTCTGCGGCGAAAGAAAGTGAGTGCCTTACCCCCCCACACGATGTTCCTTTCCACTGCACAATCTGTCAAATCCACAATCGTTTATTAATTATTAATACGTGACTGACATGTCTGTGTGAACATACAAAAGACGAGTGTACGTATGGGATGTGGAGGCAGAGTTTCACGCAATTTAGACGTAGACAGTAGATCGGCAAATATGTAAATAAAGACCTAAATGAATAACTAACTAACTCCATGGAACAGAGGCCTTCTTGAGAAGCTAACAGTTTCTCAGCTAGTCAAGAAATTCCCCACCTTTCATGGAACCCGAAGCTTCATTAACGCATTCACAAGAGCCCGCCACCTGCCCTATCCTCAGCCAGCTCAATCCAGTCCATGCCCCCATCCCACTTCTTGAAGATCCATTTTAATATTATCCTCCCATCTACGCCTGAATCTCCTAAGTGGACACCTTCCCTCGGGTCTCCCCACCAAAATCCGGTATGCATCTCTCTTTTCCCCCATACGTGCTACATGCCCCGCCCATCTCATTCGTCTCGATTTGATAGCCCGAATAATAGTTCGTGATGAGTACAGGCCATTAGTTCCACGTTATGTAGTCTTCTCCACTCCCCTGTCGCCTCGTCCCTCTGCCTAAACGAATAAATATGTAAATAAACATACAAATAAAAAACAAATAAATAAAGCAGTGCTCCCAAGAGATGTGAATACCAAGATGTGGGAGAATTTGGGAGGAGAGACGCAAAGCTTCGCTCAATAAAACTTTCGACATTAGGTGGACAGTAAATGAATAAAGACCAGCGTCACCTTGTGTCTAAAAAATCAAGAGACGCAATATTGTTGCGAACTTGCAGCTAAACTTACACATAATATAGAACTTAGCTGTCGATTCGATGCATAAACAAAATTTAAAAGACACATCGAAGGATAATTTCTTCATTTACGTATTTTTATTGAATATCGCGGTACAGTAAACAGCACTTCTGTTACGTACTTAGGAATTCCGTGTTCAGATCTCAGCCTTAGGAGCTGCCGGAATTCCTAAGTATATTCCTTCTTTTCCTCAGACCCTCCATAAAATTTACAGGAATACTTTCTCTCCAGTCATTCCAATTCATTATTTACTAACCAATCTGCGACTTTTCACAGAGCCATTGAATAAAAACAAAGCACATATTTATGTACAGAATGACGCAAAGTCACTTGACACTTAACATGTTGCCTCTATTGTTAAGAGCCTTTTGTGCCACCCTGTACATAGCACTAATATTTAAGGAAATACGCAGTAGGAACGACATCTTCGCTCTTCTCGGATATAACTTTGCGTGGATTGGTAGTTAGTCAACGAGAAGAATTCTTATTGGAAAGCTTGACCCTTGAAGATGGAAGAGACAGGTTGTCCCGAAAATGGCGGTAGCCACCAGTCTACATTGTGTAACATCCTAGAAGAGCGAATATCTCATTTTCACCGCGGCGGACGCCTGAAATCACGAAGGCAGTATGAACTATGCGTGAACTGTGACGTCTGAACAAATCACGAGAAAATATCTGATCTTACAGGAGAAAATCCGTGTACATCTCTCTGTTGTGCAGCGTGTATTATACTGCAAGTAGACCGAACTGAATAATAAACAAAATTTCGAGATGATTTCTTCTCAGTCGTCTTCTATGTTGTTTCCAGGCAAATACCTTGATATTTCCCAAACTGTGTAATTATTTGGTTAATTTTTAAAATAATTCAGCTTCCAGGGACTTACGTATACAATTTGATTTTGCCCATAATTACAACGATAGGAACGGCTTTTGGAGATTCTATACTAAAAAATATTCATATTATTGAAAAACAAATGAAAGTCACCACGTGTTCATGCATTATAAATTAAGGTAGTCAGTTTCAATCTATGCGATCTTCCGAGGGCTTGTAATGGCAAATTAATGTTAAAAAATTAAGCTAGTTAAAATGTAAATATGAACATATATAACTATATTAAAATATATGAATGTATAAAATATATTTAAAAACTTCTAATCGGAGAACGATATTTTATTGCAAATTAATGTTAAAAACATTAAGTTAGTTAAAATATAAACATAAACATACACAACCATTTTAAAATATATGAATGTATAAAGTATACTTTCGAACTTCTTATCGGAGAACGATATTTTATTGCAAATTAATGTTAAAAACATTAAGCTAGTTAAAATATAAACATAAACATACATAACCATTTTAAAATATATGAATGTATAAAGTATATTTAAGAACGTCTTATCGGAGAACGATATTTTATTGCAAATTAATGTTAAAAACATTAAGCTAGTTAAAATACAAATATAAACATATATAACCATTTTAAAATATATGAATGTATAAAGTATATTTAAAAACTTCTTATCGGAGAACGATATTTTATTGCAAATTAATGTTAAAAACATCAAGCTAGTTAAAGTATAAATATAAACATACATAACCATTCTATAATATATGAATGTATAAAGTATATTTAAAAACTTTTCTATCGTAGAGCGATATTTTATGGCAAATTAATGTTGAAAACATCACGTTAGAATATAAATATAAACATACATAACCATTTTAAAAATATTAATATATTAAGTATATTTAAAAGCCTTTTATCGTAGAGCGAAACATGTTGGACTAGCTTACAGAGATTGTAATATATAATATCTAAATAATAAGATGCATTTCGTGATAGAATATTGGGTTTGCTTTCATATTACTTGACCTGCGCACAACAGAAGTTCTACGCAGTATGTCTTGTCGAGTTGATTTGCCTCGTCAGAACTACGAAGACGGTTAGTCAACATCAAACCACATGTGCCCTCATGCAAAATTTCGTCATTGTTTCCTATCTCACATACCTAGTCCCCCTAATGATTCCGAAATGTCAGTCTGAGAGTTAAGGCTGTAATGAAACGTCTCACATACAGAAGCAGCACGAAAGGCCTTTGCATATAATTGCTGCCTACCTGTATATTGAAGTTGAGAAAGACAGTGACTAATACGGATCCACACGGTTTCACAAGTGCGAGGCATACATTTCATACAGGGAACCGCAAACTGACAGGGAATAAAGAAGTAGATACATGAAAGAAAAAGGAAAAGGAATAACTTATAGAAGAAACAAGTAAGTAAGTACAGTGGTAAAGTGTACAGAATTTCCTGCTAATTTCTCCCCTCCATCCACTGTGTACGGCATCTCGATGTCCCATAAGAAATCTAGGCTCATGCCGAGGTAATGCCGGTAAATGGGCTAAGCATTTTTTAAATGATCAATTACCAAGCATGGAATAGTCAGAGATGGTAATTAAAACCAACACATGCACACAAGTGTACGAATATATGAACGAAGTAACACCTCCAACATGTTTCGGCCATTCGTGTGGCCATCTTCAAGGAGATGCGTTACGAAGAATAAATACACTGACATGTTACAAAAGTTTGTGAACCAATGCGCACGTAAATATTAAATATTAAAAATTACACGGTTTGAAATAGAATTTAATTACATATTGCAACTTCTAATATTTAAATTTTGTCTTCTTCTTCATTTCGATCTTCTCCTTGGACTTATTACCCTGAACAGGAAGGGGCTAATGTCCTTCGGAACAACGTGAAGCATTCAACAGCTGACATATCGTAATATTCTAAAAGACTAATTCTGTACTTTAGGTACTCTAAAATAGTTTTAATCTGTCATTTCTAGCACGAAGCAGAAGCCAATAACCTCCACTCCATACGACACGCTGCGTTTCTATGATGAAGCAGAAGCACATAACCTTCCCTGCATATGTATAATCTGCGCTTCTATGGTGGAGAAGGGTATAACATTCTCTGCATAGGACACGCCCCATTTCTACGATGAAGGGGAAGCACATAACCTTCTCTGCATATGATACTCTGCATTTCGATTTTGAAGAGGAATCATACAAACTTCTCTGCACAGGATACTCTGTGTTTCTACGATGAAGGGGAAGCACATAACCTTCTCTGCATATGATACTCTGCATTTCGATTTTGAAGAGGAATCATACAAACTTCTCTGCACAGGATACTCTGTGTTTCTACGATTAAGGGGAAGCACACAAGCTTCTCTGCATATGATACTCCGCACTTCGATTATGAAACAGAAGCACATAAACTTCTCTCCATATGATACTCTGCATTTTGATGATAAAGGAGAAGCATATAAACTTCTCTGCATAGGATACTCTGGGTTTCTATGATGAAGCAAAGGCACATGACATTCTCTGCAGAGTCCTCTCTGTTTTATAGAATAGAGAAGCACGTAATATTCTCTTCATAGGATAATCTGCATCTCTATGATAAAGAAAAACATAATTTTCTAAGCACAGAATACCCTGTGTCTCTAGGAAGAGAAAAGAACATAACTTTAGCTACATAAAAACTCTGCCTTTATGGGACGAAGAAAAGCAGAAAATCTTCACTGCATATTCAGCAATTGGTCTACTTGCCATTTTCAAACTTCAGAGTGTACAGAGTAGGCTAAACACTGCACGACACAGAACAAGCCATGAACCTGCATTCAATGGAGAAGGATTCATGACAGTGCTTTGAAATCTTCATCATGAAGACAAATGAGCAAGCATTCTTCAGCGGTTTAGCAATCTTAAGCAAAACTCCTTCAGTGCCAGACCTTGACACACACAGCTGGCAAACAAAGATACACATGACAGCAAACTGGGTTACGTCCACGAGTGGGCAGAGATGCCAGGACCGGCAGCACTGTCAGAACATCTGGGGCGGCAAACTGATTAAAGTGTTCAACCCGATTTTTTGTTTTGAAATAACACGCTATCATAACGTCATGGAGATTCTAATAGCAGCCGGATGACAATGCATTTGCAAATCTCTTTAAATCAAATTAGCACATTTCTGTGGTAAGTTACCAGCGGCTGCTTCGGTAGAGTAAAAGCTGTTCACAGCAGTGCCTCAATTTCCCGTTCGACACGGGTATTTACTAACTTCAGGGAGCAGAGTTCGTATTGAGAAGCTAACAGTTCCTCAGCTCGTCAAGAAATTATTATGTAATTTTTATAATTTCAGGTGTAGCTGATAATAAGTCCCTTGGCACTGCGGCCTCAAATGAGATTCCTGCACCTGCCTCTAACGACAGGTGAGTGCTTGCGTGGAGGAAGAATCCTCTGAACCAATGGCACCCACTACCAAATTATTCAGTGTGTCACTGAAGATAGCCGTACACCAGCCTCAAATCTCACCACCATAAAAAAAAACTCAAATCTCAAAATGTGTACAAATTTGTGAGAAAAGGAGATTAAATTTTCGTATTCTGCGAGGCTCCAGCGGTCTGGAAAAGTATTGAAGTTCTGTTGGGATACATTAGCTTAGCTTAACGAACAAAGTGGTAAAATACAGACATATACGAAGTACAGCCTGTTCTAAAGGCACTGCATAAGATTCTTAAGCACTATTTACATTGTCTAACAGTCTATATAATGACGCATACCCATGTACAAACTTCACCTGTGACATACTCCGAATCCTCACGATCAAACCTTTGCCTCGATTTTCTGGGGATGATGATGCTTCAAGAATGACGTCTCTATCATTATTAACTCAAGATCCTTTATATGACAACTATGTGTTTTAATTAAAAATTGCCTTAGCCAATGAGGAATCGCATAGCCTGTGGAAGTTGTAAGAACTACAGTTTTTGTCATGTTGAGATAACGGTAATGTTGTCCCTGACGAAGTATGGGAAATTGGAGAGATACCTCCACGCATTCTTAACCTTGGCTGTAGACAGAGATGAGTGGCCGGATTAATTCCCGGGGAAAGAGCCCCATTGGATAGGACTCTGTGTGTGTCTCACACTTGGTCTGCACGCAGGGGCGACTACAGAAATCTTTTACATCTGCCAGGAATAGAACACCGGTGATCCAACACTAATACGGTCACCATATTCACTGAGGTATCCGGACTCCCCTCTGCCATGCCAGTAATTGGAAAGCTCTCCATTTTCCAAAAAGATAAGTATCTGCCCGAACACAACTACATTCTATTTAATTTACCGAACTACACGTTTCGATCTACGTAAGGTATTTGTAACAGCTGTGGTAAACCCTCTATGCACAGACATTCTTCCTGCTTATGACGGTAAACACTTTAAAAATTTTAATCATTTTGTTTTACGGACTTTCATAATGTATATTTCGTTCTTAATATGTTTTAAAAACCAACTGTGAAACTCAGGATGCTCTGAGATAGGTCGAAACATTTAGCTCAATATAATAAATAGAATTTAGTTGTGTTTGGACAGATATTGATATATTTTGTGTATTATTAACAACACAACGGGATGGCAGTCTTTAAAATTACCTATTTTCCTTTCGTCTCACAGTAGCACGTCCAACTGGACAGAATGCAGCACCACCAAGAAGTCCGACCCGACTCGTATTTCCATTTAATATCACTTTTAACGTACAGTATTACTAATAAATGTAAATGGCGGAAGTCGGTCGGTGAGAGTTTCGACACAATCTTCCTTTATTTCGGGAGAGGCAAATGTTCGATCTTCAAGCCGAAGAGAAAAGACGCGTGACTACAATCATATATGGCCCGCGTATTATTACGCAACAACACACATCACTTCCGAGATCGTACAACGTGGTGCACTGCGGTGAATTTTTCCGCGGTTACTTTCCCGCGCCGTGAACAGTATCTGTTGTTACAATATGCACAAACCTTCTCTTATGCATGTTAGGAAGTGGATGCATGGCCTAAAATGTCTGAAGTGTTTGCTCCCTTCTATTTAAACTTTCAGGGCCCAGCGGTTACTTTACGCACCACCAGATTCAGCGTTTAAAAATTCTACAGTCTGCAAACACAGTGCATTTATGTGTTTTGTACGGAGTTCAGGACAAACAGCGATTATTTCCCTATGCAACGTTAACTGATTGGCTTTTATAACGAAGACAGTGCCTTTACTGTGCGGTACGAACTACAGCTTTAAATATCATTCAGGTTAGTTTCAGTCTTTAAAACTGTCTGTAAGACAATGTTTAACGGTACTGAAGGTATATATGTATTTGATGTATAGACCCATATATTCAGGTTTAATGAAGCATCAGTTAACCACTATTGCCAAAACCATACCTACAATCTTAGGGTTTCTTCAAAAGATTGTGGAATGTATCATGTTCAAAAATGCAAAATATAACACAAGAGTTACGGCAAATACACCAATTTTTGTTCGGTTATCTCAACAACTGTAAGACTTACGAAAATTTTACCGGATATGAAACGCGTGTTTCAGTTTTCTCTCATTTTTATTCGAAATACTTTCTGCTACTACCACTAATTAGCTACGGTCACAGAAGCGCTTTATTATCCGATGTAACGTGTTCATTATTTTTGCCAGAACTTAATCAAAATTTTAATACGTCTACGTTGATGAAAAATTCTGATTCCAGTTAAACTCTCTAATGTAAAGTTGCACGAAAATTTTTTCAGTGGACAGACAGGGACAGAAGCGTAAAGGTAGAAAAGTAGACAGGCTTGGCGTAGTTAACAGATCGATTGATGAACGTTTTGTTACAAAGGTACCAGGATACTGAAGACACATTAATAAATTTAAAGAAAATAAACACCAGGCTACAGTGATGATAATAATACCATCGGTACCCATTCTCCTGCTTAAACACCCCCCCCCTCACCTGGATTATCTCAGGCGTTGTAGGCACCATCGAAAAATTCCGAAAGTTACTATTATCTTCATCCTGTCTGTCTGTCTGTCTGTCTGTCTGTCTGTCTGTCCGTCTGTCTGTCTGTCTGTCTGTCTGTCCGTCTGTCTGTCTGTCCGTCTGTCTGTCCGTCTGTCCGCTGGAACAACTCGCCTCCCACTGGGCCGATTTCCATGAAAAAAATTTCATATCTGCGTACTTTTCGAAAATCTCTCGATAAAACTTAAGTTTCATTAACGTCTGACAATAATAACGGGCACTTTACATGAAGACCTATGTGCATTTATGATAATATCTCGCTCAATTCTTCTTAGAATGAGAAATATTTCGGACAAAAATTGCAAACCAAATCAAAACACACAACCCTATTCCATATACAGACCGGTTCTGCGGCTTAAACAATCGCCTGTTACACAGACATTGCCGGCAGCATGGAAAAGGTGTGAAGCTGACCACTCACGGCGATTCGCAACACTCAGCCAACAAAATGCAAAACATCAATCAATACAGGAAGCACCGTTACCACAACTTTCAATGTTTATTATAAAATTAGGCGGCTACATGTTTCGACTGCACTTTGCAGTCATCTTCGGGCCGTTATTATAAACATCAAAGGAAAAGTTCTCCTATTGATTGAGATCTCAATTTACCAAATTCTACTGAGTCATAAATAATAGTCAATAAATAATAATATACTCGTATAATAATAATAGTAAATAGTAAATAATAACAGTAAATAAATAATAATATAAAGTTTCAAAAATATAAAACATTGTTCCTTGTTGTCGTTGTCGTTTCTGGCTGAGTGTTGCAAATTGGTTACCGACAATGCACGGAAGGTACAATATAACGTTCCCTCACGTCGAATCAGTGATGAAATTAAAAATGTTACTCCGCGTAGATTGGTAATTAGTCACCGACGTTTCGGGACAACCTATCGGTCCCATCCTACCCTTTGAAGATACGACCAAAAGTTTGTCCCAAACCGTCGGTACCTAACCATAAATTTATGCCTCGTAACATCCCAGAAGAGTGAAGATCCCATTTATACAGCAGCGGAAGCCTGAAATCACGCAAGTACCTGTGTTTTCTTTTTTCTTACTGGTTCTAATATGTACAAGGACAGTTTGAATGAACACCCTGTATTTTTCTACACATGACGTACTTCCCTTACAGAGATATTACGACCCCAGTGGACCACAGTTTTCTTCAAACGCCACAAGAGGTCTGCCGCCATTTGCATCAGATCAACCTTTGTTAACATTGTTCTCCGTAACTTTGGTATTTGGAACAATAGACAGTGCGGAGAGAAACAGGGCACAGTTTCCTTCTGTCGGTGATTCAGCAAAATTGTCGGGCTTAAAGTCTAAGTCAATGCAGCAGGATCTCCCTTGATAAGCTATTAGTTGCTCAGCCAGGCAAGGAATTTCACGCATTCAAGGAACCCGAAAGTTCATTGCCGTATTCACAAAACCCCTCACTTGATGTTCTGAGCCAAATAAATGCAATCCCCATTCTCAAGACCTATTCATTTAAGATCCTTCTTAATACTTATTATCCCTCCATACATATCTAGGTCGTCCAAGTAAGTGTTTTCTTCCCTTCATATTTAATGCTATGATGAAAATTTAGTCACACTTCTGAATTATTCCATGCAAGACATATGTTCCTACCTGTTCGATGCAGTCAAAACTATACTGTCAGTAGTACATATTGTGACATAAATTATATAATTCCCCCCAACCCCCTTTAAGCCTCCTCGTAGATAAAAATTTAATATTCTCCTCAGTACTGTGCCGTGAAACATCCCAATTTACGTTCTTCTTAAAATCCCCTGCGGATTCAAATAAAATTCTAGTGTCCATGAAGTTTTGTGCGGAGATACCTGATAGTCTTCTGAAGTGCTCGAACGTATTCGTTATACATATTTTGAATTTTTAATCAATTTGCCCTACCTATTTCTTAGGGCAATCTGGGAAACTCGACTGGTGTATTCAAGAGGATATTTCACTCAACACAACTAATTTATTACAACGTAATACAGCTTCACATCTCTATTTATTGAAGTCATCCTCAGGTAAAACGTTCAATCATTTCGTCGCCTGTCTTAGGATAAGTCCGCAGCCTCTTCCAAAGCCAGTTCTCCATATAGTGCTTCTTCTTTCAATTTCCAGCATCTTCTTTTTTCCTTAAGGTTATCCAGTAGCCGCTTAATTCTTCTTCCTCGTCTTCCCATCACTTCTATCCTTCCCTCTCTTTCCTTCAATAACGTGCTTGAGAAGGCAGTTCCCACGCAAGACGTGAACAATCCAGTTACACTTTCCTCTTTTTATCGTATGTAAGGTATTAGTTTCCTGCATCACAAATACCTAGCAAGTTTTCGAATGTGGTGCTGGAGAAGGATGGACATCAATTGGCCCTATCGTATGAAAATGAAGTATTTTATAGGGTCAAAGCCAAACAAAAGAATATTAACCCTTTAAAGACGAAGCGTATCTGCTTTATATAAGGATTCAGCGCGTACCGCGCTGTAAACACTCTCCACTTCTGTTATAGAAACCAATCTCTTAATGTTTTATAAGGCAAAAGTCGCTGTTTGTTCTGAGATCCATAAAAACACACAAACGCAGTGTGGGCACCACGTAGAATTTTTTAATGTTAAACCTGGTGTATGTAAAGTTACCGTTAGGCTTTAAAACGTTAAAATATACAGGAACTCTTCAGTTCGTGAGAAAGCCCAGTTGTGTCTGAACGAAACAACTCCGTACTATAACGTTTCTTTTACATTGTAACTGATACATCCACAATGCTAACACGTATTACGGTATACTTAAGTCCCTCTGCCAATTCTAATCTTTAGATTGTCTATTTCGAGTTTTTCTGCGCCAAACGAAGGTTCTGGTTTGACTGATATCGTCCTGTGCGAAATTTTCGAATAAATCTCTATGGTACAGCTATAGATACATTTCTGCCCACTCGTGGCGCTATTTGTTTAACGTTCCGTATATTTTCTGTCTTTGATGTTGGTGCTTAAGTACGTCTTTAATTTTCCGCCTCCACTCAGCAGAATGTGTGTTTGAAGTCAGCTTATTGTTTCACGACATCAGTTACAGTGATCGTATAGAGTCGGTGATAAATGAACGATTAAATATGAAACACTGGCGGAATGATACCGAAAGGGGCGGTAGAGGCCTGAGCCATGACACGGCATTAGTGGACATGGTACTTTGTTTTACCCAGCAGTGTTGTGGTGTTCAGTAATTCCACATTGCTACTGAACATAATCATTATTGTCTTGTGCTAAAGTAACATACAGTCCGCTCAGTGTAATCAAGTTTCTTTCCCTACATACACGTTACCCCGCCTATCTTATACATACACTAAACATGTCCACTTTATTCGTTGTTTCATGTGTTCAGTGACACCCAGCAATGCATATCTCTGTCACGTACTTGAGTTATCTCCTGTCTCTTTTGTTAGAATGCTTTCACATTTACATTTCATGTGTAAGATTTAAAGGTTTCCGGTGTTGTAGTTTTGAAATTCATTTCTAAATAGTGCTTAATTGTCCCTCGTACTAGAAAAGACCTTGAGGTTTTGATATCGAGCCAGTCATTCACGAGGATAGACAGTATGCTTTAGAAAGTACAGTTCTCACGGATCAAAAACACGATTTTAAGGCAGCGCACAAACTGATACAGTAATTATCCCTGTTATCTGCGTAGTGACCGATTCCAGTGGCCGCGCGATCTAAGACGTGCGTCTGCGGCCGCTCGCTTGCGGGGCTTGCGGGTTTGAATTCCACCGGGTGGCATGTCTGTCTCCTGTGTGTTGTATGTTGTCACGTAGAGGTCTCTGCGTCGGGCTGATCACTCGTCCAGAGGAGTCCTACCGAGTGTGGTGTATCTGAGTGTGACCGTGAAGCCTCGATAACGAGGGGGCTCTGGTCGAACTAAGGGCTGTTGCCCCTCTGGAAAAAAAAATCTGGGTAATGTATTGAAAAATAATGAGACAACACAAATTTTTTATACTCCGGAGTCGATATTCAAGAAAAACTGCAGTCTAGTTCATGATGTGTGCTTTGTTGTTCCGACGTATTATACGTTATTTAACTGCAAAATGTTAACTCCCTGAAGCTTTACGGAAAAATAGCTCTTTGGATTGCAGCAGATGAGTTCCTGATACGTCAGTTACGTGTAGCGATGCTGTGCAATACTTGAACATTGTTCACTAGGCAAAGTATTCCGGAAGATTTCAATTAATTTACCTTAATTACACATACGTGTTGAATCCCTGATTCAAAAGAACATAATGCTTCCGTATTATACGATAAACATTTAAATTTCTATAAAAAACAGCCTAATCGCTGAATATTCCATGAACGAGATGAAATCCGCGCTATCCTGCCCGTAAGCTGTATAAGTTGTCTGAAGCTTACAGCAGGTGACAGGCCTATATTCAGATGCAGGTATTCCGAGGTGTCACTCCCTGTGGGCTGGTCAGCACTTACCGACGTATCGGACGGGGCGTTATTACTTCAAACTCAGGGTCAAGCAATCTAAGAAGAGTGAACCATCTCGGACTGCTTTACCCTGAGACATTAAGGCAATATAATCGTTACACGGGTCCGTAAATATCTATGACACAAATGGGTGTACCACGACACTAAATTCGCATTTGATTTTCTGTTCCCCCTATACTTCAAGATATCTCACTCTCATTGCTTTAATTAGTTGTTGGCGAGGAATAGTGGCATTTTTTGCCAGCGGATACGGTAATGCGTGTGCGAGGCCGAGGCTGCGGATTGTATATAACTGAAAATGACAAATCTGAAATTGCCTCCAATGACATAAGACCTAAACCAAATTTTTTCAAGATCACTTCCTATTTATCGAGTTGAAACACGTGGATGATTGGAAGATGAATGTAAATAATTGACTCATGCACCACGTAGTCTGCCTTACGACACGTCCATAGCCTCTTCCAAAGCGAGTTCCTCACACAGTGCGATCTAGCGCTTTCTCTTTCAATTTCCAGTATCTTCTCTTTTCCTTAAGGTCATCCAGTAGCTGCTTAAGTCTTCTTCCTCGTCTTCCCGTCACTTCCATCCTTCCCTTTATCTTTCCTTCAATAACGTGGCAATAACATGTTTATACGTCAGTTCCTACGCAAGATGTGACCAAAACAGTTCGCCTTCCTTCTTTTTATTGTTTTTAGGATATTCCTCTCCTCCTTGACTCCTTGTAATACTTCTTCATTTTTCACACGGTCGGTCCAACTAATCTTCTCCATCCTTCTCCAGCACCCCACCTCAAAACTTTCCAAGTATTTCCGATCAGCTTTCCGAAGTGTTCAATTTGCAGCACCACATACAGCTACGCTCCAAATGTAGCACCTTACTAGTTTCTTACTCAAATTTAAGCCCAGTTTCCTGGTGAAAAGAGCCTTCTTCTTGGTCAAAGCTGCTTTTGCCGCGGCAATTCTGGATTTAATTTCACCAGTATATCTTGTATCATTTGTTACCATGCTACCCAAATACTTGAAATATTCCTCTTTCTCCAATTGTTTTTGATCTATCCTAACGTTTATTGGGGATGGTTGACTTGAGATCCTAACTACCTTAGTTCTTTCCACATTCATTTCCATTCCATAGCGTCTTCCAATTTCAGTTAGTCTATCAGTCATTCCCTGTAGGATAATTTCTTCGTTGGCCAATAGTGCCAGGATATCTACATGTGTTACAAATAGCTGTATACAGTATAACACATAGTTTTCTTACTTCTTGCTTGTTTAAAACAGATTAGGGACGCCAGGCCGAAAACAGCACCACAGCACCAAAACAAGCACAAGAATTTTTGCAGAAGATTTTTAACATTTTCAAACAGTTTTAACGTTTTATAATTCACATTTTAATGCACATTTTACGTAATTTGAAGTAGCCCCCTTGATAATGGCATAGTTATTGCCGAAACATGTCGGGGAGATGAACTAAAAGACAAAGGTTAATCTTTTTAAGCCTAGCGGTAACTTTACGTACCACCAGGTTTGACATTAAAAAATTCTACGTGGTGCCCACATTGCGTTTATGTGCTCTGTGTGGATCTCAGAACAAACAGCAACTTTTGCCTTATAAAACATTAAGAGACTGGTTTTTATAACCGAAGTGGAGTGTTTACAGCGCGGTACGGGCTGAGTCCTTATATAAAACAGATATACTTCGTCTTTAAAGGGTTAAATAAATAAACAGTAATATTGTGCATAAGTTGGCTCTGTTTTGCTGTAAGCTTACCACAATTATGACATTGCATAAGCACATTCCTATTTCTCCACTCCTAAGGCAGAATAACCTAACCATCCTCTTAGATGATCTAATGGCAATGTCAGTCACTGTCTCTACACACTCCCACACTCAGCTCGTGATGCTGCGTTACCGTCTGACAAAACCGTGACGCAGGCCTATCTTCAGGGTCCGTTACTTCATGATCTCGTCTTAAGTCCATGCAGCAGAGATTAATAATGCTTCAGCTTATGAAGAAATTATCCATCGCGCATGGAACCCCACGTGTTCATACAGCCTTACCACCGAACCCTATTCTGATGTACACGAATCCATAGGCCCTGAAGATGAAGGAACTGCAATCTTTCTAAAAGTTGAGAACTCCTACACAGGCCACAGACCATTCCATTCAATAAGACTTACATCTTACCATTGATCTAGTAGGCCCAGTTTCACAATATTTTATTAATACCCATTTTAATATTATTCTCTCAGCTATCCCCACCTGTTCCAGGCTGTTTCCTTCAAGTTTTCCTATCAAAATGCTAAGTACATTTCTCATTTCCCCGTACATGTTATATGTACAGCCCATCCCATTATCCCCCATTTAGTCACCACAAAAGTGGGCCGGGATAGCTCAATCGGTATATAGTGACTCGCTACGGGCTGGACGGTCCGGGGATCGAATCCCGGTGGGGGCGAGATTTTCCGCAGCCGTCCAGACCGGCCCTGGGGCCCACCCAGCCTTCTGTACAATGGGTACCAGGTTTCTTTTCCAGGAGTAAAGCGGCCGGGGCGTGGGGCTAGCCACCCCATCCCCTTCTCGTGCCGAGGCTCACGACAGGGTAGAGTTATACCTCTACTCCCCCTCTTGGGCCCTCAGGGCCTGTTATAGGGTGAACCTTTACCTTTTTTAATCACCATAAAAAGTGTCTCATGAAGGGTACAAATGAAGCAGGCCCAAATTATATAATGTTTCCCCAGACTTCTGTTATTCCCCCCCCTCCCCCTCCGTTTGTCCAGGTATTCTCAGCACCCTGTTCTCTAAAAATGCTCAATCTCTACTTTTCCCGTACTTCCAGAGACTAAATTTATAACCATACAAAACGAACGACAAAATTGTATACGATGAGGGGTTTTAATGATGCTGAAGATTCGTACTGTAGTCTGGTACTTCAGTATCAAAGTACAGTCTAACTCTGTTATAACGACATGAAAGGGACTGAATATTTTGTGTCGTTATAAACGAATGTTGTTATAACCGAGGAGTATAATGTTAGGGTTAACAGTGAGGAATTACTTGGTACCAAACAAAAAGCTGACTCTAGAGGCGCAATGTCGTATAAACCGACTTCCTTGTAACCGGGTTCGACTGTACACGGTTTGAGTAACACCTAAACCGAAGGTGCCATGCTCCTCAAAAATGTTGGTAGGCCTGCACAGTATCATGCCACAGAAGTCAAAATATCATATAAAATTTTACTTTTCTGTTTTATATTGCTAAATGAGAGACGCGAAGTTAGAATGCTTACAAACTGAGTCGTAAAATAAATTCCCGTATGAAGTTGCTTCTTGCTAAGCGTCACTTTGACCCGTGAAATAAATTCATACCGAGTTAATTATTTGTGTAATCTGAAATTTGAAATCATTACTTGAACCACAAAATAAGTCTGACAAAGCAGGGCGGATAGTTCGAAGAAAGCATATAATATATTGTAATTTCGAACTGAAGTTACCTGCCATAATATCCTGCAATTTTTTGCAGCACTCTTTGAAACAGAGGGCCAGTTAAAGTGACACTTTCCTACATCTCACAGGTTTTGGTGACACAAACTCAGCACGCCATTAAGGCGGATGGCTAACTTCACTCTTGGAATGCTTTGATCGAAAGGAAGGAAACCCTGGAATTAATTTGTAGGAGTACCAGAGAGGGAGCAACTTTGTAGCGAAAAATGAAACTCCGCTCCTTTAGCGACAGTCGAAATGCAGTTACTTTATTTATGTAGCTATTCTGGCGTATGATTTATTACATCCAAAACGGGGCGAGGAAAGAGGGGGTACAGTTCCAGTTCAAAAGTGCTTGGAAACAAAAACTGCTATCCATAATAACGATTTTCGATTTACGAAGGCTCCCAGCTGTTGATATTCTCTTGGCTAGCAATAAACATTGAGAAAATAAAAAAAAGAGAAATACATACAAGTCAGATTAGACAAATGATACATTATGATCAATGCCTGGGGCCAAAATTACTATCATAATGGCGCAAATTACTATCATAATGGCGCAAATTACTATCATAATGGCGCAAATTACTATCACAATGGCGCAAATTACTATCATAATGGAGCAAATTACTATCATAATGGCGCAAATTACTATCATAATGGCGCAAACTACTATCATAATGGCGCAAATACAAGAACTACACGATTGTAGTGTAGATGACACAATAATTACGAACATAAAACGCAGGGTTACTATAAGAGTTTACACAGTTTGTTATACTTATTACTGGTAAAAAAACACAGGATTATTTTGAAATGGTGCCACAAACTTTAAAAACTGTAAAGTAGCCCATAGTTTGAGTCATAATTATATTAAAATCACGTTTAGTTTATGAATTATCTTCGTATCATAAATAGTCAGGGGTACGCGGTAGCGCTGTTGGTTGAGGCACTGCGCTACAAGCCAGGAGGTCGCGGATTCGATTCCCGATGGTGTCATTGAAATTTTTCATTGACATAATTCTTCCTCTAACAGAAATGAGTACCAGGAATATTTCCTGGGGGGTAAAGGCGGCCGGTGCGTAGGGCTGACAACCTTACCAACTGCATGTGCCGATTGTCTTGAAATCTGGGAGCCTCAACCTCCTGGAACCCTCAGGGCCACTCCAGGCCTGTAACGGGATTGTATAAATAGACACGTTTCATACACAGCTATTTCACAGCTTCAGAGTTCACATGCGTACTCCTACCCTTCAATGCGCCTATTGCTACTCCATTCACTGACACGCATCTTCGCTTGCTTATGCGATAGTGTATAACGCCTACACTTAACTACGGTTTCACAATGCTATAATAAATGTTTTACATACTGGATGTCACGTTTTCAGAATGGACAAAAATAACGTCAGGATGCTTCAAATTGCATCTTACCACATTTCACAAGACTTCTGTTCACGAACACGCATGAAATTCGCACACGCGAACACCGTCAGCCATATTTCAACTCCGATTGGCACCAGTGCTGCCATCTGCTATATCGCTGACATGCTGGAAACCTCAGTTCGTGGGCTTGCCTTCTGCGTATTTCTGTCCTGTTTTATTTTAATATGCGAACTGCCTCAATCAAGGTTGCAAGAATTCATGAGCTTTTTTTGACAGAAAATACTCTCACTAGAAGCTAAGAGAGTAAATTACAAGATTAACACACCGTTTTTGTACTAATGTAAAAACCATGCTCTCACATTTTCATAAACAAGTGACTGTTTGACATTCGGCAATAACTTTCTCTGCTACCTAAGTTTATTTTATTTTCACTTCTTCTCCTCGCTTGTTTCTTCTCATCTTCTCCTTTATTTGTATTTGTACACGACAATCTTACATTTAAGAAACGGTATTAATTAGACAGGTTCGTATGACCGCCAATCGAAACAACAGTTCAGATAATCTGTTATTTATTATATTCTACACGCCACAACGTGATGTTTAACTTTTAAAAATGCGGTGCTGAAAATTACTTCTCTACAGTGTGCAGTACAAAATGCCACCTTCGGAATTAATGCTGCCAATTAATTTTCAGGTTTATTTTGCGCGAGGTTTCCAAGATCACAACAAATGTTTCCACAAAGACAATTCAGAACTTTAAATAGCCATTTCCTAAAGGTTCTGTACAATAGTCTATAAGTATTATTGCTGATACTAATCATATATCATGTTGTTCTGTTCTGATCCTAAGAAACTGTAGTCTTCAGCCTGTCTGCCTATATTTAGCAGGATATACTGCATCTATCTGCTATGCATATGGACGTATCAAAATTTTGGTAACTACCTACTAGCTTACAGAGTGTCATAACCAGTAAGATCATTGTATGGGTCTTCACCGCCACGAAAACCTAACAATCTCATTGCTCATAGACGTCTGATGTCACAACACTTGACAGTGTAAGGTGGAGCTTCTAAGATAATGGTCATTTGTTTAATCTCTCAATGAATCTATTTATGCCTCCTAGTATGAATGAAGACTACATGGCTAAAATAAAGAAGTATTACTTTAAACGCAAAGTGTTTGGCGATTGAGTAACTCCATAGTTTAGGATGTACGTTACTCAACTCTTCAAGGTCCTCCTTACTGTTTATAAGACCCTGAGATTCGTGACACAATGACAGGTGTGTCCAGCAACACGGAAGAAAACCTAGATTAAGACCAAGACAAAACGGGGGAATGTTTTCGACAAAGGACAGCAACAAAGATATGAATAAAATTTTAAGATGTCGTAAGCAGGTATTACAGGAAAGACAATATGGAAGACCTCCAAATATCACGGTAATGAATACTCGGATTCCGTAATATACGTGAAATTTCTAGACTAGCTAAGTAACTGTAAGCTTCTCAAAGACTCCTCTTCTTGTAGTCAATTATTTATTTACACAATATAAGAATATATTGGTCAAGATTTGTATTTCGTTATTTGTTAATATGGCCAAAAATTGCAGGATCATATATGTTCAGCATACGTTTCTTGTTTTGTAACAAAAGAGAAGGTTATGGCGTTATCAAATCGGTGACTCTCTTCTCCCCAAAGACATCTGAACCAAGAGACAAGATTCTCAGGCAAGCTTATATGAATAACTTGCCATTAGATGCCAAACACAACTTTAAATTTATGCTATTAAAACTACCAACACGTCGGACGCAGTATGAGTGACAGCAGCAACATTTAAAGGAATAGGCCAGTCCTAACTTGTAGTGCGACCATATAACTTAGAATGTTACTAAATATTATTTAAGATAACTTCTTAAAAAATAACTAACATGGCGGTCTCTCAGAATATGCAACTAGCTGTCTGCTTCATGGCTAGAACTAATTTACAATTGTACCGGGTTATGTTCTCGTTTGGAAATACACACTGATAATACATAGCTTGCTCTTCAAATATGGTCCACGTCTGACAGTAAAAAGGACGGTTCCGCTGCCAAAGTTTGATATAATAACCTGGTGTGATAAGAGGGAGAAGGGTCATTTATCGGTACTGTCAATTGCTAGAATTACGTCCGTTTAAACCAGAATGAAGAACACAGAGATAATTTCCTCCAGTGTGATAAATTATTACGAATTGTGAAAAATCAGATGTTATTTTAATTCTTGACTGTTGACTGTGCAATATTTCAAGACATTTTCAAGTGTATTAGCTGACGACGGCCGGAATTATGGCCGAAACATGCAGCACAAATTGATATTTGAATATACAAAAAAAAGAGCTGCGAACGACTAATTGTGTATCATTCTTTTGTGAGTAAAACAGCGAGCGTAACAACACTGCGTTAGTAAGATGTTACTTCGTTTCTGCACATTTAGGACAATGAATGGCTTCTATTTACGTACCGACCCACTGTGGCAAAGGTGATAACAAGTACTAATATTCAAATGTTTGTTTATTTATTTGCAATCATTGCCCTCTGTCATGTGTGAAGTCTAATGCAATGAAACAAGCGAAACTAACAATTCTCTGAAAAGAACCAATTCGATACAATTTCTATTGCTCATTTTAGTGCATTACTGATCCCTTCATCAGGTGATTAATTCCCATCTATTACACAAATATATAAATATTTTACTGTGACACAACAGACCAGACTTGGTCTACGTAGGCTCGTTTCAAGTTTGCAGATCACACACAATTACACACACACACACACACACACACACAATTACACATAAATAACCGGTAGGACTCCCCTGAACGAGTGATCAGGCCGTCGCAGAGGCTGCTACCTACACAACACACAGCAAACACAAGAGACGAACATCCATATCCTCAGCGGGATTCGAACCCGCGATCCCAGCAATCAAGCGGCCGCAGATATACGCTTTATACGTCATGGACGCCGGGATAGACCAAACACATAAATTACAATTCTAAAAGGTTTTGACGATGGTGTATAATATTGTGTGGTGATGGTTTTATGAACTTTATCCATCGTTACTGGACCAGTGATGGAGGCTAGCTCTGTCTAAGGGGCCCAACTGAGTAGGCGTTCTTCTCTTCTCCCCCTCCACTGATCTGAAGACGGAAGCAGAGCCAGCTTCCGAAACATCGTGTTTTAATTTTTATTTTTAATATTTTACTCTTCGGGCGATGGATAAAGTCCATAAAACTATCATCACACAACATAAATTACAAGTTTCGACTCTGACACACAGTATTTACCGAATTTAGTGTCAAATACAGTTTTTCGTGTTCATTACACGAATATTTCCTCTAGTCACAAGGACCATACGAGCAAATTAAATGCGGACGGAGCCTTCTAACGTCAATTCTTGACGTCATCTGTTCGCTTGATTTATGTGATTAAAATATACAAACTATTATTATCCATACAGATTTGTACAGGCCTGAAACTTAAACCGTGTCCCCACAGTACATTAAACGTAGCGTGATTCACATTATGGTTTCTGGGTTGTGACATCATTTAGCCTTGTGGGTAACTACAAACGTGTCATAGGAAAATAATTGGGAGGAGTGTTGGTTAGCGCGTCACCGTCTATGGCTATTTGTAACTGTATAAAAATGCCAAAAAAACTTTACAAAGCCACAAAAAAGAACACCACAGATTTTACATATCTACAGCAAAACCTGTCTTAAACGGAACCTGGGCATAACGGAAACCCGTCCTTGTCGGAAGACCTTTACAGTGCGGAGGATCTGGAGTCCCAAGGATCCAAATTTCAAGTACCTGTATGAAACGGAACCTCCCAACAACAGAAAAAAAATTCGGTCTCTTACGTTTCTTTTATAGGCACGTTTCGCTGTGTCAAATTGTAAATACCTACAGTAAAGGTTTGATCAAACCCTTAATATATTCAGTTTGGCAGGGCCCTAAAAGCGACACATTCTCACGCAGTAAAGGTGCCGCATATTGATATCCTAACATAAGTGTGCCAAACAATAAAAACTAGTGTCTGACACTCATTTATTTTACCAACAACTGACGGCGCTGTGGAACACCTCGCAGAAGTGGAAGTGATGATATGAGGGTTGCTGTGGAGAGCATATGAAACGTGCTTGCGTGTTCAGATGTTGCGGATAATATACTGGCCTAGAGACCACCTTTCCTCATTAAAGATTTATGCAGTTTCCTTCCAGGTACATGCGAGGAAAGTAAGTTAGGCCACGGGCACTTCCTTCACCATCCTTGAAAATTCGTTATTAATTAATCATCATACGATTCGACGCCGATCCCAGTGGCCGCGCGGTCTAAGGCGTGGGACTCCTGCTGCTCGCTTGCGAGGATAATGGGTTCGAATCCCGCCGGGGGTATGGATGTCTGTCTCTTGTGGGTGTTGCGTGTTTTTAGGTAGAGGTCTCTGCGTCGGGCTGATCACTCGCCAAGAGGAGTCTGCGTCTGAGTGTGATAGTGAAGCCTCGATAATGAGGAGGCCCTGGCCCAGTACGGGCTGTTGCGCCAGTGGGAAAAAGAAAAAAGTGATTCGACGATACTGGCGTAGCGTTAAATAAGTCATAAATAAACAAGCCCATAACGACAATGATGATGATTATGATTACGGTCGTGATAAACACACACCGGATCATATCTGAAATGCCATTTCAGTGATCTGACCTTGAATGGCGGCTTTAACTGGGTCGCACCTGACTTGCTCTCCACGCGTGTATCGCGTTTTCTGCACTGCCCATTAATAAACCGAGTTCTCTGCCTAACGTATTAATAGAGGCCGCGCTGGACAGGTGTACCTTCATATTCCAACGGATTACGCATCATCTGTTTCAACACTACTACACTGAGACGGCGGAAACATGTCCCATGAAGGCCGCGATAGCAGCGCTAGAAGCTTCCCAGTCTCTACACGCTGCTGAATTCCCGTATGTCCTCCCTCTGACGTACGCGAACTTGTGCAAAGCGATTATTACTATCGCTAGCCACACTCGTGTGAACAGAAGGGATAGACGACTGGAGGAAGCGTGATACATGGAAGGAAATGTGGAGGGGGTAGATCCACGACACGTCTTTCCGTGGTTTCAGTATAGAACAGCCAATACTGCGATGTGTTTCGAACTCCGTTTCCCGAAATTTCTGGTCATCGAACACGTTTTAACTCAGTAAATATTTACGGAACACACATGTTTTGTGGTCCCTCATTTATCGAATAAAAGTCAACGCAGCGAGACCTATTAGTAACTAAATGACAGATTCTCATCAAAATTCTTAAATGAACAGTATCTTAAATTATGATCAGATAAGGTAAATTCAAATTAATAAAAACTCTATCTCTTGGTATCTCAATTTTTTTACTTAACACCAGCGTCCCGCGGAACATAATTTGGGGAACACGGGTTTAGAAAATACACAAGTACAGTTGTACCCGACCCTAGACATGAGGTACAGCTAAAAAGTCACACACTCTGGAAATAAAAAAGGCAAACAAATAAAAAATGAAGGGAGGGAGGCATGTAGAAGGCGAGAACGAACACAAAGAGTAAAATGCTTTCTGAGATACAACTTTGTTCCACTACAGTGTGGTCGAATTTTGTGTGAAGGAGGCGTTCCTGAAGACGGCGCACAATTCGACATTAATTTTCCCATAGGAATAAATATAAAGTAGCGGGGATGCGTTCTCGGACAGCATAAATCTACAACCAATTTCCCGTATTTTTACCTTTAAACATACTTTTAATCATAATACAAATAAACAATAAAATTTAATTTAATGAAAATCTTATTAATTAATGTAATACACTGCCTGAATAAATTTGAAAATCGCATCATATTCCCGCGACACTAAAGTAACGACAGACGCAACAGACGCCTAATTAGGGCACCCTGTTTCTCCACTTCAGGTTGAAGGCTCTTCTGATTCGATGAATTACTGCAAATTCTGCGCATAAAGTGACACGTGATTGATATTTTTATATCTAACTAACTAACTCCATGGAGCAGAGGCCTTCTTCAGAAGCTAACAGTTTCTCAGCTAGTCAAGAAATTCTCCGCATTTTATGGAACCCGAAGGTTCATTACCGCATTCACAAGAGCCCGCCACCTGTCCCTATCCTGAGCCAGCTCAATCCAGTTCATGCCCCCTCATCCCACTTCCCGAATGTCCATCTTAATATTATCCTCCCATCTACGCCTGGGTCTCCCAAGTGGTCGCCTTCCCTCGGGTCTCCCCACCAAAATCCTGTATGCACCCCTCTCCTCCCCCATACGTGCCACATGCCCCGCCCATCTCAGTCTTCTCGATTTGATTACCCGAATAATATTTGGTGATGAGTACAGGTAGTTAAGTTCCTCGTTATGTAGTCTTCTCCAATCCCCTGTCGCCTCCTCCCTCTTAGGCCCAAATATCCTCCTCAGCACCCTATTCTCGAACACCCTCAGTCTTTGTTCCTCCCTCAGTGTGAGAGACCAAGTTTCGCATCCATACAGAACAACAGGTAAAATTATAGTTCTGTATACCCTAATCTTTGTGTTTTTGGATAGCAACCTGGAATACAAAAGATTCTGCACCGAATGATAGCAAGCATTCCCCGACTTCAATCTGCTCTTAATTTCTTTATGAATGGAGTTTCGATTCGTCAGGGTTGCTCCCAAATATTTGAATTCCTCCACCCTTTCAAAGGATTTATTATCTATATTTATGTTGTGATTGTCTCGTGCATTCTGATTTCGAGACATGACCATATACTTAGTGATATTTTTATATCGCATTCTTTAAAATCCAAATACTTCAAATTCGCGTAAAATTCGACGTTTGCATAGTGCCTTTCTATCAAACTACCCTACATCACATACCAAAAGACAGTAACCTTCATAGTCACATCTCGGGTCTGACAAATTAAAATGAATTACCTCTGATTTAAGTCACTCTTACCCCACATGAATCATTCGCGTAACAAGACAGGCAATGTGCGCATAACGTAACATTGAGGCGCGTTCGCGTAACCATTGTTGCCGAGGAAAAGCAATAAGTATTACATATTCTGAGTGTGTGTCTGTAGCCTTAGTTACAAAACATGCAAGGCGTTTGGCCGTATTATACTGTCATCTGTGGCCTGTCCGCTTCTACCACATTTCCACATTATCTCACAAATAGCACGATTTTTGGCAAGAAAGTTGAGCACAAAATGTATGTTTTGATTTTGTTTGCGATTTTTGTCAGAAATATTTCTCATTTTAAGAAGAATTGAGAGAGATATTACCATAAATGTACAAACGTCTTCATGTAAAGTACCCATAATTCTTGCCCGATTTTGACGAAACCTAAACTTTCTCGACAATTTTCGAAAAATAATCAAATACCTAATTTCATGAAAAGCCGACCAGAGGGAGCCGAGTTGTTCGATGCGGACAGACGGACAGACGAACAGAAAGACATGACAAAGCTAATAGTCGCTTTCGCAATTTTTCGAACGCACCCGAGAATTGTTAATTTCATCTGTACTGGGTAATTGATACTTTAACTTCTACAGTCACGCAGAATAAAATAATCAACTAATGGTTGACACCCGTCGGGGGTGTATTAACCTTTTAAAGCCTAGCGGTAACTTTACGTACCACCAGGTTTAACATTAAAAAATTCTGCGTTGTGCCCACATTGTGTTTATGTGTTTTGTACGGATCTCAGAACAAACAGCAACTTTTGCCTTATAAAGCATTAAGAGATTGGTTTTTATAACCGAAGTGGAGAGTGTTTACAGCGCGGTACGCACTGAGTCCTTATATAAAACAGATACGCTTCGTCTTTAAAGGGTTAATGTTTTTAACAGACACAAATCCTGATACTGTGTCACTCTTTATTCGCTTCATTTGTTGCATAAAACCCCAACTGTATGGGCACAAACCTAGTAGGAGTAAAAGATTTTCTCTTCTTGAGAACATCCACATCGACTCTGGGGGCACACATAAAAATGGGTACCTGGGTTCTTATTCGGGGGCGAAGCGCCAGGAGAGTGAAACAGATCTCTCATCTCCACCTACTGCCCAATTTAAGAATGAGTGATGTTAAACCGCTACTCCCTCTACACGCCTTCATGGAATGGACAGAGAAAAAATTAACCTACTTATTTTCAATGCTCCTGGTTCTTCCGAAAACTTTTGGAGAAGTCTGTAACAGCAGGCTATATTAACCTTTTAAAGCCTAGCGGTAACTTTACGTACCAGCAGGTTTAACATTAAAAAATTCTACGTGGTGCCCACATTGCGTTTATGTGTTTTGTACGGATCTCAGAACAAACAACAACTTTTGCCTTATAAAACATTAAGAGATTGGTTTTTATAACCCATACGGAGAGTGTTTACTGTGCGGTACGAACTAGATCCTTATATATAAAACAGATATGCTTCGTCTTTACAAAGGGTTAATTAAAATTTCAAAAACCTTTTACTGTTTTACAAAGTTTTGCTCCTGTAACTACGATTGCTGCATTTCAACAGACACAATATCAATTCCTGTGCCTTGCTTTCTGTTATTCCTGATTGCAATAAATCAGAAAGTTTGACACTTGATTGTAACGCAGCAACATAATTTCCAAGCCACATTTCATCAAAACCCGTCCAGCGTTTGACTCGAAACGCGCTGTGTTCAGACTGACCACAGCTAAAACGTTCCCTTTACACAGATTGCACTGCACGTAGAACGCATAATAAACTTCTACGTAGAGAATCATTAAATACCAAAGATCAGCAACATGGGAAGAATGACTGACAGCTCTCGTCCCACGAATTATTTCACAACGATTTCCCAATTATTTAAGTTTAACTGCGGTCCAGTTTCAATGCACGGAGACTTCGTTTGTACGCATTTCGGATGGGAAAGTGATGATGCTTCAATGGGATACACGATAGCTTCTTGAATACTTGTCTGTTCAGATACATGGAAGAACAACGGCGCTATTGACACAGCAAAGCTTTCAACACACAAAATGCATATGGAGCAACTGAGGGTCACCATGCGAGAACGATCTACAGCCACTCGTTGGCGTTATTTGCTCGAAGTAGAAATCCAGTCGAACCCGGTTATAACGACATCGCTTTATACAACATCTCGCCTATAGAGTCATATATTCTTTGGTACCAATTAATTCGTCACTGTTAACCATAAAATTACGCTTCCCGGTTATAACGACATCGCTTTATACAACACCTCGACTATAGAGTCATATATTCTTTGGTACCAATTAATTCGTCACTGTTAACCATAAAATTACGCTTCCCGGTTATAACGACATCGTTTTATACAACACCCCGCCTATAGAGTCATATATTCTTTGGTACCAATTAATTCGTCACTGTTAACCATAAAATTACGCTTCCCGGTTATAACGACATTCTTTTATACAACACCCCGCCTATAGAGTCATATATTCTTTGGTACCAATTAATTCGTCACTGTTAAACATAAAATTACGCTTCCCGGTTATAACAACATTCTTTTATACAACACCCCGCCTATAGAGTCATATATTCTTTGGTACCAATTAATTCGTCACTGTTAACCATAAAATTACGCTTCCCGGTTATAACGACATCGTTTTATACAACACCCCGCCTATAGAATCATATATTCTTTGGTACCAATTAATTCGTCACTGTCAACCATAAAATTACGCTTCCCTGTTATAACGACACTCGTTTATAAAGACAACACATATTCAGTCCCTTTTATGACGTTACAACGGAGTTCAACTGTATTTGTTTCTTCATGGAAGCGGTCGGCATTTCAGACCGTTTACGCTCCAGCGACAGAAGAGTCAGTGAGTAATAAAACGAAGTTTTGTGCAGAAGAAGCTATCATGGAGTACTATGAGTATCTGGAGGAATTGAGGAAAACCATGATAAATATAAGTTGGTTGAGGCACTGCGCTACAAACCGGAAGGTCGCGGGTACGATTCCCGATGGTGTCACTGGAATTTTTCATTGACTTAATGCTTCCGGTCGCACTATGGCCCTGGAGTCGACTCAGCCTCTAACAGAAATGAGGACCAGACATATCTCCTCGGGGTAAAGGCGGCCGATTCGTAGACTGACAACCCTAGCACCTGGGAGTCTCAACCTCCTTGAACCCTAGGGGCTTGTGCAGGCCTGTATTAGGATAGCTTTACCTACAGTCGCAGTTCTTGAAGATACACCGGTTTTGCACCTAAGATGTCCATTTTTCACTGGCTTGACCGTGACTGAGCGCGATGCAGAAAACGTCGAGGTGTTGAAATGTAAGACTTTATGAATAGACAACCTATATGCTGCATACTTTATACGCTCCTTTAACAAAGCTTTCTGAATTACATTTCTCACTGTCGAGTATGCCATGACTGTAAGTGACGAACTGAGGAGCAGAATCAAACGGACATGACCTATTTTAGTCAATCAACCACGTGTTTTGTCCTTGAAAAATAAAGGAAATCAACGGAAAGCCTTAATCAAAATAGCAGGTAGTCATACCGAGATTCAAACCACCAACCTTCTGAATACAAATCAGTTCTGGCCACGACACCGCGTCATTATAGTGACTAGGCTGCTACAGACTGGATGACAGAGGACTCAAGGTTCGACTCCAGGCAGGGAAAGGGGATACTTTCCTTCCTTAAAACATAGTGCCCTGCTGTGGGCCACCACGCAGCTTCCTATTCAACGTGAAAGGGGGGCTTATTTTGCCGGGACAAAAAAAGCCAGGGCGTGAACTCACCATTAATCACCACCTAGTGCCGAAGTTAACAATGAATCGAGCTACAACTCCACTACCCCTTCGTGGAGTGGACAGGGACAAATTTGCCTTTAAACCTACTAGCCGTCACCGGAGCTGCATACCAGCATTAATCTTTAGGTCTACACGCCTGTCGTCGCCATCACTATGCCATACTATACAGTACAGTGTGATAACCACACGTTTTACATGACGGCGCTTTGTCTTGGATGGTGAAGTACTAATTAAAGCCTTCTATGCGCACCACCCAATCAAATATCACCACATTCTCAAGTAACAACTCATATTCATGTATTTTTAAACTACATCTTTGTTATGGTTGTAATTACAACTATGGATTGATTCTGATACTTTTATAATTTAATTTTATACTTTTAGCATATCTACGGGCGGCCGCGGTGGCGCAGTTGGTTGAGGCACTGCGCTACAAACCGGATGGTCGCGGGTTCGATTCCCGATGGTGTCATTGGAATTTTTCATTGGCATAATCCTGTCGGTCGCACTATGGCCCTGGGGTCGACTCAGCCTCTAACGGAAACGAGTACCAGGAATATTTCCTGGGGGGTAAAGGCGGCCGGTGCGTAGGGCTGACAACCTTACCACCTTCAAGTGCCGATTGTCGGGAAATCTGGGAGCCTCGACCTCCTGGAACCCTAAGGGCCTGTCCAGGCCTGTAATGGGATTGCTTTGCTTCTATTTTACATCCCTGAAGATGGCCACATGGTTGGCCGAAACATGTAGGAGTTCACTGTGTATATAAACCACTTTTAATTTACTTATGTGCAATTGTTGGTAGCATTAATGTTTACATAAGTTAATATATTTTAACTTTTATACGTAACAATTTAAAAATATAATTTTACTGCCCTAGACACTTCAAGTAACAGAGCCATGTTTGTATAACTACACAACCGACATCTGGCGTGGAGAAAATGTCATTATGGAAATTTATGGTCCATTAAATTACAATAAAATACTTGCAACATTTAATTTTATTTGTTTTATGACGTGCTGACAACTATGTTTCATCACAGCAGTTGATTTGACGATCAATCTGATAACAAGCTACGCATTACGTTGTCTTAAATGTTGTTGAGAATGTAATGTAACAAGGGATTTTATTGGCTATAAATAAAGTTGAAGACTAATAAAGGTTCGTAAATCACAAGGAATCTACTGGGAGAGTCTTGTACGCCGCAAATTAGAGTACCGCTATGTATCCCTCTTAACCTTTCAAGCTCTGTTAACACAGAGAACTCTTATTTGCATAAATAACCAAAGGGCTGTTATGTAAGCCCGCTGTCAGTACCAATTTGTCTTACAGTTGCTCGTTATCTTCAGCCGAACGCACAGCCAGTTGTTAACATGTAATTTACATTTTCGACGATTCCAGAATAATATTCATTGTAAATTATTCTTATAAGTGGCATAAGATTGCGTTGTTATGGTTATGAATTTGCTTTTCCCATCGTTCCACGATACACGGAACCACTGGCACACTGAGACCTCAGGTTGTATAATTGGTGGAGAGGTCAAGACGATGCGCTACAGTCAACAGTGTCATTATCTTGCAAATCATAACTGAATGAAAGCATATTCAGTTATGATGTTAAATGCGTTATGTAACTGACAGTTGCATACCCCGCTAGCACGTTGAACATTTGCAGTTCTTAGGTGCATTATTTAACGACGCTGCCAACTGCTGAGAATATAGCATCGGTGATGAATGAACGGAATGAGTACGGAGGTTTGGCCGAATGATACGGAGAAGAGAAAATCAAAGTACGCGGAGGGAAAACTGTCCCATTGCCGCTGTGTCTATGATATATCCCACATGGAATTGCCTGGTAACGAAGCCGGGTCTCCAACTAACAGCCTGAGCCATGGCACGGCCGAAAAATGTTAGTAAAATATGGTAAATTTTATTTACAAAATTGTAAGAGTATCTTTATTTTTCTTTCTTTCTAATTTAATCGAGAAAATCCTGTTGTGTTTTTAGAACGCCGAATGATGAACACTACACTACAGTGTCCAACACACCTACGTGTCTCCTTAAGAACAGCCACATATTTCGATATTATCATAACATCATCAGGCCATCAATAAAACGTTTTACAAACACGGTGAAAATATAATACATACGGAACTGACCATATATAGTTTTGACTGTGTGAGATCCTAGAAGTTTACAATTTATGGTCATTTAGTAGCTGGCAGAAATAAAGTTTCTGTGTGTCTTAATAATACGTACATTTTGTTCCAATGGCGCAACAGCCCCCAGTGGGCCAGGGCCTCCTCATGATCGAGGCTTCACGATCACACTCAGACACACCACACTTGGTAGGACTCCTCTGGACGGGTGATCAGCCCTTCACAGAGATATCTACCCAATAACACACAACACAAGAGAGACAGACATCCATGCCCCTCGCGGGATTCGAACCCACAATCCCAGCAAGTGAACGGCTGCAGACTCATGTTTTAGACCGCGCACCAACTGGGATCGGCAAGATGTGTATTAGTACAGGTAAAATAATTGGGAAGTATGAAAAAAATTGTTAGATAACAGATGTAAAGTTGGATTCCAGACGCCTGGACTCCAACTGCCGGCTCATAAATGACCATAAATTGTAAAACTGTAGGATCACATGCAGTAAAAACTATATACGGTGAATTACATATGTATTACATTTTCACCTTGTGTATTGTTCTTTAGTTTTTGTCGATTTTATAACGAAGTTACGAGCATAAGCACTTTGAAGGTATCAATATTTACAGTAAGAACTATGACCACAAACAGACAAAATGATGAAGTGCTGCCATCTACACCCGCTCCCACACAGCTACGTCCCTCAAATCAATCTCAACATCGTCATATCACCCCATGCAGTCTATCCTAACAAGGATAAATAACGTGCAAACATAAGCGTGTTTTCTTGTTATGCCGTATAATAAATTACTCACTTCATCATCTACGAGAACACCCACACATTTATACAAGCTTCTCGTCTACACACACTTACACAAGTACAAGTACAAGATAACATTTTGTAGCTACACAACACATACAATTCTTCTCTAATTGTCCTAAACATATGAGCAACACAGAAAGATAAATCGTAAGCTGACAATGGGAAAAATTATCCCATATTAACTACGTCTCTTGCCTATCGCCGTATCGCGTACTTCCTTAGCAGCATAATATTGTTCACATTTATTTGAAAGTAATGAGGGCTCGGAAGTTCAGTCATTGGAACAAACAGACCTACATAAAGCCATAACACTTCTGTAATGATGGTAAAAGTAATGTACCCGTACAGTGTTTAAGACTTAATTCTGCATGGCGTATCTTTAATCTCCGGTCTCAGCACGGCAGGTGTCGCGGCAGCTTCATCTCATAAGAAGCCCGCGTCCGCCGGTAGTTTATATCTCGTATTTCCCCTTCAACTTATGTTACTCTATCTCATCGAAGAGTCTCCATTTGCCAACATCCAGCTTCTAAGCATGCCTTGCTCCTGACAAGAACACCTCTCGACACACGACGGAGCGCTTCTCTTGAAGTACGTGCAGTTTCTCTTTGGGTATAGTCTTTCATTTCTTACAGAGGATATAGATAGTTCGCATAAAGATTTTTACTGCCCTCCACAAGTAATAACAACACGGATTCAAGTCCGGAGTTACAGGAGATCATAATCGTCTAAAGAATGATGTCAGAGTAACGTAACTTAGTGGTAGGAATTTATTTCTTCGAAAAACACGGGGCCTATGGTATCGCACGCACACACTGCACACCAGACTCCAAGATTAAGGTTGGTCAGATGCACGTCTTGACCTGCATACGGACTTTCTGGTAGCTAGCGTCTTTTATTCTGGCTGTTCGTATTCTCTAAACCATGCTGCATCCGAGAATACACGAGTCTTGGAGCAAAAAATTCAATACCAATTGTTGAAGCCACCTGCAGTACCGACTCCTTGCTTCCCAGTCTCGAGGCAAGAGCTATGCGGATCTAACTGTATATAGGCGTACTTTTACAAATCTTGTTACCCTGCGAGCACAGGATGTTGACGCCCCACTTTATATTAAATATACCGTTGACACAATTTCTTTCCATCACTAGGCATGTCGTTCAACATTTTTCCACTACTGTGTTTATTGTTCTTTGTGCCGCACTGTTGGCGCAGGCTGTTTTCTGCAACTTCTGATTACATCACGAAAAAAAAATTTTGAACATGACACGAACTCCTCCGAATGAGGCACAGCAGATTATGCGTACGTCACGTTTGAGCGCTGATGTGATGATCGAATGAATGAAGTTGATTATTATTATTATTATTATTATTATTATTATTATTATTATTATTATTATTATTATTATTATTATTATTATTATTATTAGGCACTGTCTAGTCTCTCATTACTAACCTGTAGTTCAATTAACGTCACTCTAAACAGCCCAAATTATGCCATATAGCGTCGAAATATGTGAGGACAGGTGGAAAACGAACTTGTAAGAATGGGCCGGGAAAGGACAGTGGCTTAGTTTTTACCATCCCGACCTTCGTCTGAATGAAAGGAGGAAAGTCACGAAAAGCACGAATTAAAAAATCCAGTTTATGGTCCGACATTTGAACCCCGAATGACTCGAATATAAGCACTATTGCTTGACGTTCCCTTACGTTAATTTATAACGGCTACAATTCCCTTATCGACAGTTAACATAAGGTAAGCACTGAGTCGTGTATTGTTTGTCTTCTAACTTATTTAAATTCAGAAATTAAAGAAAAATTGCTCACTATTAAGTAGGGCTATAGAGTCGGTACACAAAATTCCTTCCGACTCCACGACCCCGACTCCGACTCCGACTTCGACTCCACAGCCCTGATTGTAACTCACATTGATGTGTACAGTCTTGTCCCCTTGTCTCGACAAAGGGCCAAGACTGCCATTGTGGGCTGTTTCGCAGGCCGCACCGTCTAAAGCACTCTGTAATTTTTCTAGTGTACATAAAATTTACAAATAAGTCCGCAGGCCGCCTAACACATCCTGGTGGGCCGTTGGATGGACACCCCTGTCCTATCTCGAGCCAATGAGTCAGTTTTACAACCTCACTCCCAACTTTTGACACCCATTTTGATATGCATCGTCCTCCAGTACGTACTCCAGTCTCCCACCTGGTGTCTTATATTGATACTTCCACATCAAATTTTGAAAATAATTTTCATTCCTCCTTGCGTGCTGTATCTCTTGCCAGTCACACCCTTCTTGATTTAACACTTCGAAATTCATGCAACACAACGTCTCCATTACAGAGATGAACGGGTCAATGCTGTTTAGAGAAATACTAATTGGTTACCTTCAAAATACGAAACACAGACACACGGTGTAGAAAAAATTGAGTTTTTAATGTTAAAGCAGGAGGTATTACCAGGCTGCTGTAAGGGGTAAATAGTAATAATAATAATAATAATAATAATAATAGTGATAATAATAATAATAATAATAATAATAATATCAGGCGAACATCAGGAATTATAAACTTCCTTCTGTGATTTTTTCCTTTACCCTGCTACTTCCCCTCGTGCATCCAAATGCAATGCTCATGTACTTTCCCCTGCCGTCTGCAGTCTGCACAGCTGTGTGGGTGGCCGTCACATGGCGGGTGACGGGAACTAAATGACCGCAGTGTTAATGAACACAATTAACATCGAGTTATCGACCGTCACTGCAGCTGCAGATGTTACGTCACTCTTCAACGCACAGTCATACACTTTTTACGCGTCTCGTAACAAATGAAGGACACTAAACGCACTTTCTATTTTTATAATTAATTTGAGCTTCCTTTACAGCGGGGGTTGTGGTGTGTTGCGGGATAGTATAGCCAGTATAGCCACAAGCCAGGGGTATGATGGTCCGGGGTTCGAACGCCGGTGAGGGGAAGAGATTTTCCGCATCCTTTCAGACCGGCCCCGAGGCCCACACAGTCTCCTGTGCGTTGGGTAAGGGGTTCTTTATGCGGGGTAGGGGCCGGGGCATGGCGTTGGCAAACCACCCCCATCTAGCACCGAGGTTGAGAATGGGTGGAGCTATACCTTTACTCCCCCCCCCCGTGTCTTCGCGGCATGCTATGTGATAAATCTTAGTTTACTTTCTTTGAAGTAAACCAGCATATTTTCTGGAACTCCATTTGTTATGGATTTTTATAGCGCTTTGAGAGATAACACAATGCGATTCCATTAAAAAATAATTCTTTTAATTCTGTATAGCGAAACAGGTGCTGTTTAGTGTCAGAATTATAAGGAACACGTAAACACACTCTGTGGGAAAAACGCAGACTTTACGATTAGAACTGGTCGTGTATGTGAAAGACACTATGTTTCAAACGATTGAAAACAACGTTCTCGTTCTAATAGCCGATCCCAGTGGCCGCGCCGTCTAATGCGTAAGTCTGCGGCCAAGCGCTTGCTGGGATCGTGGGTTCGAATCCCACCCTGGGCATGGACGCTTGTCTCTTGTACAGCGTTTGTGTTGTCAGGTAGAGGTCTCTGCGACGGGCCGATCCCTCGTCCAGAGGAGTCCTACTGACTGTGGTGTGTGTCTGAGTGTGATCAAGTGAAAATAAACGATCCCAGCAAGCGCTCGGCCGCAGACCCACGCCTTAGACCGCGCGGCCACTGGGATCGGCCCTTTCAGTGACACTGGATTTTAAATTCCACCCACTGCCCTCAATTAAGGAACCTGAAAATAACAGCACCCTTAGACAAATTCACGAACGTACCGATGCACCGATGCAGGCAGCATATAAAGAATTAAATGTCCGTACACAGCACCGAGGTCAGCAATACAGTATTATCATTAATGTCCTGGCATGTGACATGTAGAGTCGAACCCGGTTATAACGTCATGAATGGGACTGAATATTTTGTGTCGTTATAAACGAGTGTTTTCTTTAACCCAGGAGCATAATGTTATGGTTAACAGTGGCGAATTAATTGGTACCACAGAATATCTGAATCTATAGACGAGGTGTCGTATAAACCGATGTTATAACCGTGTTCGACTGCACTTTAATTAATACCAACATTATAGGGAACTCCACTACTTCAGTCTTCAGTGAATTTCCGAGGTGCCATTCTCCTTCAAAACGATCGACTCTGCCAAAATATCACATCACATACCCGATTACTTCGGTCATAATAGTTTAAAGCTTTTGTCTTAAGTCGATTCAAGCTTTCGGAATGTGTATGTATTTCACACACTTATTACAGTCATCTATCGCAAGGGAGGTTAAGTCTTACAGCGTCCTTTCAGCAAACATACGGCTGGTTCGTGTCCTGTTTGTTAAACATCCCACGAACTGTCGTGTGTGCAAAATGCAGGAAGGACAAAAGGAGAGCAAATGGCCTACCACAAAGCGAGCGTGCGTTTCCCACCGTAAGTTAGCAGCGATTCACAGCACTCACCGTTGGAAGTAAATCCGAGTTTTCGAATAACTAAAGTGAATTTATGGAACAGAATGCTCCTTCAGACGTAAAGTTCTCGACCTTATGGGACAAGAAAATTCATCACCATATTCACAAGAGCCCAACATTACATTTACACGTACTTCTCACTCTAACAAGCGGATACAGAGTTATAGTGAGAAAATATCAAGACGGGAGACCACTTGAAAAACTTCGGCACGAATATGAGGATAATATTAAAATGGATTCTTAAAACATCAGCTGCATGGTTTTAAAAGGATTTAATTTGAACGCGTGATAGAATACAAATGATTAAATGTATATTACATGGAATTCACTATCAAAATTTAACGAATGAGTGTCACATTACCACGAATTTTTCACGTTTACATTCACTATAAATGGAAGGACAAATGTTGTATATAATTTAGAAATCAATCGTAATGTTGCATTTAATTCTATACAAACAAAGTTAAAAATGTCAGATGCACATACGAGAAATGGGCCGTTGAACTGTAACCGGAACAGCTCCTGGAGTCCCTCCACGCAAATGTAGCAATAGTGCCTCCAGCCGGATTATGGTTGCTTGGTTCAACGTAACTTCCAATTATTAATAACTAATCACCTAACGTAAATTCCAAATTATGAATCACTAACAACCTGACGTAAGTTTCGATATAGTAACCATCTAATGTAATGTCAAATTTATTATTCATCTAACGTAAGTTCCAATTTATTGATCACACGTCATCTAACGTAAGTTCCAATTTATTCATCACTAATCATCTAACGCGTGCTCCAAATCATTAATCACTAATCATCTAATGTAAATTCCAACTTATGAATTACTAATCGCCATAGTCCTTCCCTCTTCTACCTACTTGTTCACAGCAGGTGTCGAGGGGTTTTATTTTCACTTGATCATACTCAAACACACACCACAGTCGCTAGGACTCCTCTGGACGAGGGATCGGCCCGTCGCAGAGACCTCTACCAGAAAACACAAACACGGTACAAGAGACAAACATCCGTGCCCTCGGTGGGATTTCAACCCACGATCCCAGCAAGCGTTCGGCCGCAGACCTACGCCTTAGACCGCACAGCCACTGGGATCGGCAAGAATTACTAATCACCTGACGTAATTTCCAATTTATTAATCACCAGTCATCTACCGTTGCTTCCTATTTATTCACTACTAATCACATAAGGTAAATCCGAATCCATTAATCACTAATCATTTAATGTAATATCAAATTTATTAATCATTAGTCATCTAATGTAATTTCAAATTTATTAATCATTAATCACCTAATTAAATTTCAAATTATTAATCATTAACCATCTAACGTAATTTCCAATTCTCTTATCATCCCTCGCTCTCCATTCGACGCCATAATCTTATTACCTGAACATTCTGAAGTATAGTTAAATAAACAGCGAATACACACACAAATGAAGTATTACCAAAGAAACTTGTACGTGCAGAGTGTAAAGTCAAATTTTAATTTCAGATTTCTACTTTTTCCTGCATTCAAACGTTTTCTTCAATATGCGACGTCACAGCCAAATGATTTTCAACACGATAAAACGATCTGATACAGTACAAGTACAACAGGAAATGTAAAACATAAATCCGTGCATATGCGCCACAGTTGTGTACTGAAAGTCGGCAAGAAATCGGGTTACGAAGTTTCGAGGTAGTGTGTAGCCACCTAGCCGTAGAAGCCTCTGTAACAAAACTCACAGCAAAATGTAGTGTCACCTGTGGGGCACCCTGTATATCTGTAGCCCAACTGTCACTACTATTAGCCACTGAGCAAGGCTGCTTAAGGAATGGCAGTGATGTTCAAGACACTCCAGGTCTGAATCCCTGTCAGAAAGCTGAATACACAGGCTGATATATTTCCTGGTCCACGGAGGAAAATACCGAATCAGTATCTTAAACTAAGCCACAAGCGTTTCCTTCCAGATGCTTTCCAGTTCATTAAGTGTGTGAGTGAGAGTGTGTGAGACTACGTGAGTGTGTGTGTGTGTGTAAATGTGTGTCTGTGTTAAAGCCTAGACCTACTCTCCTTGAACTTCTTGACCCTTGAAGATTGGACCGATACGTTGTCCCGAAACGTCGGTAAAGGATTACCACTCGACGCTGCGTAACACCCCAGAAGAGCGCAGATCTCTTCAGCATTGCGGTGGAAGCCTGAAGTCAAGGTCTCCGTAGTGTATCACGTTACTTCTTGTCTGAAGGTAAAGCAAACCCTGCACAGGGCTGGAGTGGCCCTGAGGGTTCCAGGAGGCTGAGAATTCAAAAATTTCTAAACAATCGGAACACGAACGTGGTAAGGATGTCAGCCCTACGCACCGGCCGCCTTTACT
>BLKM01002848.1:1392038-1420277 GCA_013340265.1 Coptotermes formosanus
GGTGGTGGTGGTGATTATGATGCTGAGTTTTATAATATTAAGTTCTTTAAGGTAGACATCCTGTTAAGTTAACCAACAAAAACGTGTTTAATTCACCTCAGTGTGGCTGTGACGGCAGTGTGTGACTCACTGACACAATCTCCTCTTTATGGATTTTATGTTACATATTATTACATTACGTACTACATATTTTATACTGGTGCAGTAAGTTTCCTTTTTATGGTCTTAGTTCATCGTCACGTTTTTTTTAANTTTTTGTTTCATTCGCTTCCCTGTAGAACACCTAATAAAATGCTGCTGTCTGTCCGTCCGCGTGTATGGAACAACTCGGCTCCCACTGGACGGATTTCCATCAAATTTTATATTTGAGGATTTTTAGAAAATATGTCCAGAAAATTTAAGTTTCATTAAAATCTGACAAGAATAACGGGTACTTTACATCAATCCTACGTACATTTATACACTTACAACAATATCGACGAATTCTTCTTAGAATGAGAAATGTTTCAGACAAAATTTGTAGAGAAAATCGAAACACATTTTATGTTGAACAACTTTTTCCGAAAATCGTGAAGTTTGTGGGATAATGTGGAAAAATACGGTACAGCCAGACAGGCCACAGATGGCAATATAATACAGCGCACGCGCTTTGCATGCTGGATAACTAAGGCTACAGACACACACTCAGAATATGAAATACTTATTGCTTTTCCACTGCAACAATGGTTACACGAACGCGCCTCAATGTTACGTTTACACGTACATTGCCTGCCTTGTTACAAGTAATAGGCCTACTCAATACGCCTGATAATAACTAATCCACAAGACAAACGTGTCTTACGATAAGGGATTTAAACTGTGTGAGAAATCAGAACAAGTATTTTCATACAAAGTTGCACTGTATAATAGATACCTTATAACAAGGTGGATAATGCTGGACAGAGGGTTACACGAAAACTCTGTAATTTCATACGTAACTCAATATTGTGTGTTCGATGACTGTGATCAGACGAATGAAAAATTTTGTAGCTGTAATGAAACAGGTACTATTAATAACCGATTGTGTAAAACTTCGACTCTTCGGCAAGTAGATGAGAAATACCTTGAAAGTTTCGCAGTGTGGCGCTGAAGAAGGAAGGAGAAGATCAGTTGGACCAATCGTGTGAGAAATGAAGAAGTATTACATAGAGTTAAATAGGAGAGGATTATCCTACAAACAATACAATGAAGGAAGGCTAACGGGATTGGTCACATCTTGTGTGCGAACTGCCTTTCTAAAACACGTTAACGAAGGAAAGATATAAGGAGAAGAGAAGACGAGGAAGAAGACGTAAGCAGCTACTAGATGATCTTAATAAAAGAGAAGACACCGGTACCTGAAAAAGGAAGCATTAGATCGCAAGCTAGGGAGAACTCGCCTTGAAAGAGGTTTACTGACCTGGCGTAGGACAGATTGCGCGACGGTAACTTTAGCAGTTCTTTTGACAGTTCGATAGATCGCACACGGTGAATGACAAATCAATTTATAAATAACCAGCTATTTCGTTGTTCACAAAGATTCGATAATTTACCACTAGCCACCCAGGTGTTCATCATCCCATTTGACACTCAAGCGGGTCAGTCTCACCAGCCCCATAAAACAGCCGCATTACTAGGACTATAATTCTAAATTTCATGTGGCATTTCTTTTCGTCTTCAAAACAATTTGCAAATAATTGTACCTAACTGGCAGAGTCATGTCCTAAACAATGCTTGGCATGATGTAAACCTAAATCTGTCTGTCCACATGACACAAAGACGTATAGGGGTTGCATATAGAGCTCCACGCATTCTTAACCTCAGCACTATGTAGAGGTGAGTGCACAGATTCATGCCTCGGCTGCTCTGCCTCCGAGAAAAGAGGCCCCACACCCTTTGAATAGGAGATTGAAATGGCCCACAGCCGTTCTGAATGTTTTGAAGAAGAGAAAAACTTCTGCCCCTACCAGCAATCGAACCACGATTCCTAAGTCGTCCAGCCCGTTGCCTTGTCACTATACCAACTAGGCCAACCCGGAAGAATATTAAATCTGTCACGGGTAAATATCCTTTCGACTTATTAAAAGTCACTGAAGGCAACTGACCTCCAGCTCGTGAAATCGCAGACCAACGTACTTCAATTCCCGTTTGTTTCAGATCGACCCGCCTGCGTGTCCCAGCGTCAACCAGCCCACTACTGAGGAACTGCACGCGTTTCTGTGCAATGAACATTCGTACCCTTGTTTCACGCGCATGCATATTTTCTATTAAGGTCGATTGTAGCGACGTTGCTTAGATACAGTAGAAACACAAAATGTCTGGAGTAGCAGGTGTCCATTTGCGACACAAGGAGTGGTGCGTGTCGATAAGAGGCAACGTGAGAGAAGGCATTAATTTCTTAAGAGAAACAATGAAAGCGTGGTCTAATCCGCCTGGGTTCGTAACTACCATCAAGGAATACATTACATTGTACTGTACTTTATTATAGAAATCGTTTTTTATAATTTAAATTAAGCGAGTTCGAATTTTAGACGCAGTAATAGTCGCGTTTTGCTTGCATCTCATAACTTTCTCATTTATTCATGTTCCTTCCTCTTTTTCTCTCTTTCTGTACCCGTTACTTGTTACTTCCTTTTCTTCGTTATATCTATAGGCATGTTTCACTTTCCTGTTTCTTACAATTTATTTATTTTAATGGCATTACAGCGATCTTGGAGTTAATGTTTCTTACTGTTTCGAACAGGAAGTAATGTTTCACAAAATGGAACCTATTTTCTTCCTCGGATCAATCCATGGAGTAACTCGTCCCATGCGCCATCACTAGGAGGAGATCCACTGCTAGTCAGCAGACCTGAGAATGCTGGGTGATACGCAGGACTAACTTACAGCTTTATTTATTTACTTACTCTGTTGTTTACAACTTTGGTGCTTTATTTCTATTGTTTTTGTTGGTTTGTTTATTTACTATGTGATTTATTTAGTCGCATAATTCATACTTATTTATTTCTTGATTTATTTGTTTATTAATTACACATTTTCATGTGCCGTATTTACACACTTTCATATGTAAACGTATTATCACAGTCCGTGTCGTTAACTATTATCTAATTATAAAGATCTATTGGCGAAAGATGAATTTAAAATTGAGTCATTAATTAATCCTTACTTTAATCAAAGACGCTGTTTCGAAGTGCGTAATTTACTCAGGGTGGAATGACAATCAGAGCTGAACATGAATGCTAAGCAAGGATGAGAAAGGTGACGGCTGTGGTACACTTCAAGTAATTATTCCATCTTTCTGCCGTAATCATTGAATACTCCTATGGATATACCATTCAAAACAACTAGTGTCATAAACAACATTCGAACCGAGCGCCAACTAATGAAACTCATTACTTCAGTTCAGATGTTAATTTAAAATATGTTATGAAAGGTGATTATATAATAATAATAACAATAACAATAATAATTTGCGTTTCTTGTGTTACATTAATTGAAACAATCCTAATTACGTTATGGAAGAGAAGTGACACGTCTTATCCTAATGATGACCACATTTCATGATTGGCAATCACGCATACGCTATGCATTGTAATCAATATTTCTTACCTCTTAATGAAGATCAAAAGGCATTAGTTACGGTTGTGGCATGCTAGAGCCATTTATGAACTAATTACCACATTTTAATAAGTTAACCAATTACTTCTTGAGGATGAACAAGAGAAAGTTAAATTTTTAACACTAATGTGTCGCGTGAGCTCATATGGACACGACCTAACATTTTCAAGACCTCCATAGTTCGACGCAGTAAAATTTCACACTCTTATGTTGTTGCTTTTGTTACTCCTACTGTAATTATATATTCGCCTTTAGTTACAAAGCAAATCAATCATGCGCCGCAACAAAGGTCGCTAACTTCTGCAACTACACATTCCCTCCCTCACGACATTTAATCATCCATCATCTTCATTCCCTCGGTCATTTTTAAGTTCGATTTTGCATACTTGAGTGTGTGGAAGAACAACAATGTCTATTCTACACTTTATATTGACTGCCCCACGTTAAGAATACAACACTGTTAATATGCCAACAAAGGTGCAAACTACAGACATTACAGGACATCTCATCCAGTCGACAGTTTCGTTCAAGCGATTTGGTCCAGCCCAAAATAAGACGAGCCAGTTGCCATATTTTTCAAGTCTGTATAATCCACCCTATATAGTGAATAAGCTAATGTAATCCAAACTGAATAAAGGTCAGAGATGACGCTGGTCCTTTCAAATGCAAACTGTATACTAATAAACAAATTATTGTAATTTTAGCATTGAACGCCATTTCTTCCTGCACACCTTCAGATCCTTTTGAGTTATTATTTCCCTTGGGTAGGTTACTAACCTTCCGCAAGAGCCTCTGTAGTGGAAGAAGGGCAGGTCGTCTCCATTACTGGTTTCCCAGTATTATCCGAGCAGACGTTGTGAAATGGGGAGACAAAAACAAAGGCAGAAAGGGCAAGAGCATCTTCAAGATCAAGAGGAACAGGTCTTAATTGACTTAAAACTCAACGGTTCATGATTATGATGACGATTATGACGACGACGACGACGTAACTTCGTGTGAAATTAAAAGAAAAATCAGTGGGCAAAACATCCGAGAAAATGTTAACGGTCTCCGTTAACTGCAGCCAGATTTGATTCAGCCCATAAGCTAAACCGCAGACATAGCAAATTACGCACTTCTCCAGTCACGCGCATTACTTATGCCGGCAAAACATGAGAGTTTTCTTCATCTTGGAGGTGCTGTTCCTTCGCCACCTCTTCACCTTGCCTTCAACACCAGCAACTTGCTGGGAGGCATCTGTACACCCCTTAATCACCATTATCTCGACCATATCCACTCAGTTATGCATCACGCATTACAGGTTCTTTCAGCTTGACAAATCCAGTAACTTCTTCTTCAGTCTTTAGGTACATAAGAAATGGGAAAAGCCTTGTAACCCTTCCCCTGGCAAAACCGAGATACAACGCCGATGAAATTATGAAAACTGATGAGCTGTTTATACATGGAAACTACAATACATTACCAATTAATTTTGTACACAAATGTACCAAGAATATTCGCACACCAGCCTAGGCTTTGTACTGCATTGTAATATTTCCCTATTATTACCAGCATATTTTTATTGCACATGATGCACAAAAAATACGTATACTTATTCATTCTTTATTCTGTGTATCAAAGTTCATGTTGCCCGATGCAGATCAAAGTTTGTCCAATTTCCCCCACACCACATAAACGGTTCAGCATGCCTGGTCTAAAGTTAGTTAAGTAAAGCACTGGGCAAAAGCAGTAATACCAATCATTTTAAGCGCGTTCGCATGCGAAGAGCGTACTGTTAGACTGTTATGTCGGTCCGCTTATCCTCCCGATCCCACCACAGGGATTTGAGTGTAATTTCGTATTTGAGATTTTCACTAACTTAACTTCGGTTAAAGCAGAATCTGAAAACTTGTTATAAAAGTGTCTACACAAATTATAAAATATCATATTAAATTACGGCCTAATAATTTCAACAACAAAACTATAACAATGGCACTAAGAGGAAGAGACCACATCAGAGCAAACATTGTAAATAACTGCAGAACAATAGAACAAATAAACACTACAAGTACCTGGGATATACACTGTAGCATGGAGAAGAAACAGATGTTACAAACAAATTAACAAAATTTTTAGAGATAAAGGACTCATCAATCAAGTTCTAAAACCTTCTGAAGTCCAGGAGCGAACCGGTATAGGGATACAAAACACATTAGCAATACCAACCCTACGATACGTCAGTGAAACTTGGACCCGAAACAACGAGACAAATCCAGAATAATAGCTGCGGCAAAACACACGCTGTTTGACCACACAAGCAATGAAGATGTCGAGAAAGATGTTAATACATAGCCCGTTTTGGAGAAATCAACAAACAGAAAAATAAATGGCTACATCTGTCTTGCCGTGCTTCATATCACAGTGTATTTTATTGTACAACGAACAGAAGTGAAACTAACAAATACACTTTATTGGGGAGCAACCCTACAGTCTACCTGCCACATGTTCTGATTTGTTGGTACTGCTTGACAATGGCCTGGACAAGGGGTGAAACATGTAGCAGGATGACTGTAGTGGCACTGCCCAATAAAATGTATTTGTTGGTTCTTTGACGTTTTGCATCCCCGTTGGCGTATACTATCAATATTTTACATAAAAATTCAGTCAACAGCCAACTGTTTTTCTACTTCCCTAATAAAGAAAGGAGAAAAACAGTTGGCTCTTGACTGAATTTTTACGTAAAATATTCATTCGTTGGTTCGATTACTGTTAATTAGATTCAATATTTTCGCTGAATGGACAAATATATACTCCCGCGCGCTATGACAAAATATCAAAAGAAAATCCAGGTCGCCCATTAAACAGGCTTTTGGACTGTTACATTGAGACTGGAACGGGCCACGAGGCCCAAGTCCGTGAAAGCTTGACGATGATTGCCGAATATGACAGCACAGAAATTCAACAGCCAATACAGAGCCTTGTAACTCACAGTTTAGTTGAAGGCAATTGTAATTACATTGCTTATCTTGACATAAGACTAACGAATAGATAAGCATCAACATGTGGTATATACATACCGAAGATCATAAACATATAAAATAAAAAGTCTCGTGCTTTTTTAATATAATCCATTCAGAGCACTACGACTGTAATGAACGGAATAGATACACATAAATATGTAAAATATGTTACAAGTTATCTTTACACATAAGCTCTCCTACATGTTTCGGCGAGTGCTGGCCATGTGCAGAGAGACGATGGTACAAAGGAATTTATATAATCGTTTACGCATTATATATATTTGACGAGGTTTCAACTTCATGTTTTTAACATATTTCTTCATGTTATCCTCACCCTGTTGATGGCGAACACTCGCCAAAACATGTAGGACAGCTTATGTGTAAAGATAATTTGTAACGTATTTTACATCTTGCATGTGCAGCTGTTGGTACAATAATCAATGAGAGCTTCTCATGGTATCCCCAGTCCAGTGTCAGACTGTTTTGAAATGGTTCGATCATGGAAATCAGTACTTAAAATATCTAGAACATTAGCAGTGCGTGACTGTGCTACATCTTGCTGAAGGAATATTTCATTCAGATCAAACCACATACCTGTCGTGAAGCCGTAAATTTCTCTTCCGGAAGTGCCCCATAACCTTCACGGGTACGTCTCCTCTAGGCATACTTGCTACACGGCACCAAAAGCACACACAAACAGCACACTACATTCTGCACTTATTGGATGAAGTGAAGCACAATGTGGAGGTCTTGATTCTTTTCCCCACATTCGACAGTTCTGTTTGTCAACTACCCTATTCGGACGCTACACACCGACATTAATCTTCACCCCCTTAACGCACACCGCCACCTAGTCAGCTGACATCACCAATCACAAATGGCTGACAGGGTCAAACGAACTCCCAACCTTACTTTAGACACACATACCAACATTAGAATATGACTGTAAAAGATAAAAAGTTACATTTGTCCTGCAACAGGCCACGAAGTCCAAGACGGGGAGTAGAGGTATAGCTGTAACCTTTCTTTAACCTCGGCTCTAGATAATGGTGGCTGGTTGACGCCATGCCCCTGTCGTTTTACCCCCAGGAAAGAGACCCAGTATCCACTGTACAGCAGGCTGTAGAATCATAAAACCAGAATGTGATTGTACACAGAAGTTTCAAAACCCTGACTAGTCAACCCTTTCTCGTAAACCCTGCACACTAAACTGTACATGTTCTGTACTACGAAGTTTTATCCTTGTATTGGGCAGTTATGGCCTGATTAAGGTACCTTAATAACACGGTGTTGTGCTGACGGATTGACAAAAATTTCACTCATAAACAACACACGTATTATACTCGTTTTAAAACTATAAGACTATACACATGGTTGTCACACCGAGCCGGCCAAAACTAGCTCAGCACACGCATTAACGTCGCGTACTCTTCCCATGAATCACGCACAACCTATCAAGAACAGCTATCGCAGTGCACTGACCTTGAAAACATACGGTTGGTACAGAGCAGCACGCGTTCGTAGGCAGGCCAGCCTCACACTTCGTTCTGGCAAATCCAAACTTTGATCGAAAGAACTTAGACATTGATTTATATAAACAATTGCCTGTTTGAAGCTTAGATTGTGAACAGCAGTATCACCTAATGAAAGAAACAAGCTCAACTTTCTAAAATATGTAGTAAGTCCAACAAAATGCACTTAGTCATTTTGTGTATTTTACTATTACACAGCATTTTTTCCTACATGTTTCGACCCATCTGGGCCATCATCAGGTAGTGCTAGGTACAGGAAAAAAAAATGCCTGGAAACATTAGCGTAAATCCTCACTAGATTGTGTAGCTAATGTATGCATAAGATATAGGAGCAAGTTTTACGTGCATAATACAAACGTTGATTAAAAGTTAAGGATTAAAATACTGACAAGTGTGCATTCAATAATCACAATTCATGTATACATAGAGATGTAGCACAAAATGTATATTTTTTGCAACCAAACATCTACAGTATTTCATGAATACATACATATATACAAATCTATTCCTGTCAAGTTAGAATTGTGATGTGTACTGTTTAACTGAACACAGTGTACTGTAAGTGCATTTTATTGGACTTATATACGTAAGTTGTACAATACACAGAAACCGAAAGGTGTTAAGGTTTCTGAAACACCATCATATTAAGCGACTGGACACTGGACAGTGTCCAAAATATCCAAATTAATATTCAGTCACTCACTGAACACTGAAAGCCAAGTAAATTCTTGATGGGAACATCTTTCCGTTTTGGTAAAAGTATTAATGGATATAACAACACCAGCATTAGTTTTATTCACAAGTATATTATAGTACAAAAATACATTACAGTCTCTCTCTCTCTCTCTCTCTCTCTCTGTCGAACATTTCCAATAATACTGTTTCAATCACTCGGCCTTCCACACCAACATATTTCAGGATACAGTACATGAAATACAGCAATATCAAGAGCTGACAAATTGTTCTGCTTAGAGAAGCACTGATAGCAAAGTCTCCTCTCTTGGAATATGATGTCAGAGGGAAAAGTGCTTTGTTTAATGATGCTGTCAATCAGTGATGGAACTAGGTGTTTTTGGTGCCAGGGGCAAGTAATCACAGTTGCCACTCCCAACAGACACTATGAACTTTAAAAATATTAAACTTTTTGGTTTTCCATTCATTTGCCTCAATGATTCAGAATTTGGTGACAGCAGAATAATTTTTTTTATTTAAAATCTCCATTTTTTCGCCCATTTTGCTGCCCCGTGGACTCTGCTGCCTGGAGCAGCCACACCACTACCACCACCACCACCATCACCACCCCTTGCCCCCCCATGCCACTGCTGTCAATTACTAAGATTATATAACATCAATGGTAGATGAATGAAATATGAGCATGGAGAACTGGTGGAATGACACTGACAGGGGGAAACTGACGTACTTTGAGAAAAACATGTTGATGCCACTCTGCCAACCACAAATCCCACACAAACTGACCCAGGATTGAACCCGCAAGTCTGCTTGGGATATGTGGTGGATAAAGGTGTATTGGTATAGGTTTCTCTCTGAGTACTTGGGTTTTCCCCTGAAATATCATTTGTTCGTTTATTTATAATTTATTTTACTTGAAATCAGTATTCAATTTCTTGATACATTACACAAACCACAGCAAAGTCTTCTGCATAACTTATTTCCAAATCATATTTAAATGGGGGGTTAACATGTCCTGTAAAGTAAGCACCGTGTCATGAGGTAGAACTGCAAGCAGGAGAAGGAAACGGCCTCTCGTGCCGCTGTAAATTTCCTAGGCCTTGTTTGAACATCATGGTTGTGCAGTTTCATCTTGAGCACATTTCCAGTGATGCAGCCAGTCATTTTATTGCCTGGGGTAGCAGGATCATGAGTTTTACATTTCCTCCAACCCCATCTTAAGTATCAGAATGTCGTTACTGCAAACTTTCGTTGGAAATTTATGACGAATACACTTGCATTAACAGAACGGCCAAGTTATGATTCAATGTAAAAAACGTAGTTCATTTTGTTTGCTAACACCTTCCAAAATTCAATTCTCAGTACTGTGCTGAAGTACATGTCTTAATTGCCTCAACCCATACATACACAATGTATAAACAACTGTTGTCATGTTAGTGTATACACAATTGTTGTCATGTTAGTTTCATTTGAAAAGTAAAAATAGAGGACAAAAGTGAGTTATGACCCTCATATTGTAAACACACATTCATGGATCCAGTTTAGAATTTGGTAGTTGTTTACCTAAAGCAAAACCGTTCATCCAAATAAAAATTTCTATTTCTTAATTCTCTTCCTGTCTTCCCACACACTCCTTTAACTAGATGCAACTCTTTTGAAAGCAAAAGAAATTCCAGCAACAGCAAATCTCATCCACACAATCTAAACAGAGTAAAAAGACAAAGTTGCCTTCTCAAATTAATAACTCTTAGTATTTCTTGCCCATCTGCTTTACAATAATATTGTCATTATACATATCTAGGCACACAATGGCCCACAAAATTTCAAGTGTCATAGAAGGGTCCAAAATGACATTTTGTACAAAATTTGTCTAGCCGCACAAAACACTCAGTGTTGTTTAATACAGACAAATATTCATCCTTCATTGTTGTTAAACATGCCACAGAATGTGAAAAAAACTGTTGAGCCTCCATCAACAGTACACGCAAATACCTCAGATGAAACTGCAGCTGTCTACAGCTTATTTGTCTACGGCAAATAGCATGTATGGTCACTCCCACAATTCAGGCACGACAGTGACCTACTCTGTGCAGTGTAGTGTTTTGTACATAATACACAGTTCAGTCCAACAAAACTCACTGGTACAAAGTGTCTGTTAGAAAACATTCACTTACTTGTAACGGGCAAATAGGATAGTTTTCAATATTCAAAACAACTGTTTCCCTGTTAATAAAATCTCAGTTTGCTATTAAATGAGTATAATATATTGCTGAAGTTTACAAGATTTCCTTCTGAAGGATAATTTGTGCAGCCTTTAAAATGCAAATATGGAAATCTTAAAAATATGAGTACCTGCCTTCCCCACCCCCCCCATCCCCCCAAGAAAAAACAGATGGCTCCTCCACCTCTGTCCCTGACGAATCATATGCACATATTTTTCCACATATTGATATAATTACGGCCAAAATTAGAGGTGAAAAAGAAATTGTCCTGCTACGGTTTTTAGGTTCCTAAAATGCTTCTGCAACCTTGCCTTCCAAACGTTCACCATTCTTTTTTTTTTACATCACAGTCATTCAAGTTCACAGTTTTATATAAATAACATGTCTTCCTCCATTAATTGGAGTGCCCATTTGTTGAAGGAAGTTGACATAATAATTAAACATTAATGCAATAGGTTACTCAGAATCAACCTAATTGTTGTACACTTGACACTATTTCATATAGCAGTCAATTAAACAGTGTCCACCTATAGACAAAACTGTTCTACTCCTGTATCTGAAACACAGCATCTCACAGACAGCATGACTGAAAACCAGGGGAAGCTCTGCATGTGATGTAAATACTACTAGATAACTGAAAAATTTTTCTTGTTAATTATGCAACTTAATAACACATCTAATAGTATAAAAAGCTAAAATTGTCCCTATGCCTGACATGAAGGCACACAGAGTGTGGAGGTACAGCTCCACTCATTCTTATGCTCGATAATAGACGGAGTGACAGTTTCACTTCCTGACCGCATCACCCATGGGGAAAGTACCCCCATACCCAATCTGGATGCTTTGGAGAAGAGAAAAATCTCTTGCCCCTACCTGATGTACTAGTTACAAATTCTTGCACAGTGTATTTCCTTATGTTTCATACCCAAGTAAGAGCATCCCAGAAGTAAATATGCCATAAAGCCATGGGACACCATGCAACAATTAAATCATTAATAGGGCAGTCAAAAAGCATATTTATGAAAATGTTTTCACTTTTAATAACCATGAAAATTATAGAAGCAAACTGAAAATGGTGTATTACACTGGAATTAACAGAAGTTGATTTGTGTTGTTTTGGATCTTGTGACTGACTGAAAGTAGCAACAGAAGAAACAGTTATTTGTGTTACAGCTATCAGAAAAAAAAGTCCAGAATATCCATGGGAGAAATATTCACTTTTGTCTACTTACATGCTTTATAGAACCAACATTGGGCATTATATAGCAACACTTTTTAATAGCATGGACACGCAACACTACAGCCTTGACAAACTTTCAGATCATGGCAGGCTCTGTGAGAAACTTTGCCAAAAGAGGGAATCTGTTACTATTGGAAAACATGGCAAGAATGATACAGAAAAATATCATTGGTCATCTTTCTTTCTTTCTTTCTTTCTTTCTTTCTTTCTTTCTTTCTTTCTTTCTTTCTTTCTTTCTTTCTTTCTTTCTTTCTTTCTTTCTTCCTTCCTTCCTTCCTTCCTTCCTTCCTTCCTTCCTTCCTTCCTTGTTGAAGACTGATAACTTTTGTTTGAATACATAAAATAAGACTTGCTTTCAATAACATTCTACGTATTAATAACAGCTACACTAGCATTCCCACACAAAAAAACCTGCATTGCAATTTGAGGAAATATAACCTGTATTTCTCCATACCCAAGCAACAGAAATAATGTGGGTTCCTCCTGGGTTGGTCTTCGCTGTAGTCTAGCATGGCACTATTTTGGGCCTTCCCTGAGCAACAGGTTTTCCCAACATGGGTTTACCCTGTATCATACCAATATCATTGCTTCTATTTTAAGGATGAGACTTGAGTTTAAGATTGCAATAAATATTAAGACAGATAATGGTCCTCTGGAATGTGATGCCAAATAATGTGGCAGTAAGGTACCAACCTACGGGATTACGTGGTGTCTCATAAAAAAGAATTATAAAGCATAATCTTATGCTTAATGCCGGATGCATCATAGCAAAACTAGAGTCCACAACCATGAGAAGGACCGTCACTGTTCATTCCAACACTACTGCCTGTCACAGACACTTTTTCTTCAATTTACAAAAGAAGCCATGTTAGCTGATGAAAACATAATCTGTGAAGGAACTATGGCAGAAGTAGTGGAAATATTTTGCCACAAGTTGTACCTGTCTATCAAACATCCAGAAACCATCAGAATAAAAGAAAATTTGCCATGCAGAAACTGTGCAGATGAGCTTACAGTATCAAATGCTTCAAATTTCATAGGAAACAGTTAAAATCAAAAGTCTGAAACTTCTCTGAGTTTGGTGACTTAATTTCTTAATCATGCAAACTCCTTCAGCTAACCTCTTCTTCTGCTGTTGTCATTTCCAATCAGCTACAGGCAAAGTCCTTCAGTTAACCTCTTCCTCTGCTGTTGTTTCCAATCAGATACAGACAAACTCCTTCAGGTAACCTTTTCTGATGATGTCATTTTCAGTCAGCTATGAGCAAACTTCTTCAGCTAACCTCTTCCTCTGCTGTTGTTTCCAATCAGCTATAGGCAAACTCCTTCAGTTAACCTCTTCCTCTGCTGTTGTATCCAATCAGATGAAGGCAAACTCTTTCAGTTAACCTCTTCTGCTGTTGTTGTTTCCAATCAGATACAGGCAAATTCCTTCAGTTAACCTCTTCTCTTCTGCTATTATTGTTTCCAATCAGCTATAGGATCTGAAGTAACCAAGAAAAAACTATTAATTTTTCTTTCACATGCCACTTACTTTCTTCCCATTAGTCCTTTTGTCCATAAAATATGAAAGCACACAGGCTCCTGGAGCATCACATATAACCAGACTGACCCCACGAACAGTACAAAGCACTGAAACCTGAATATTAGCCAGAACCAAGACACAGCAGCAGCTGCTGCAACTTGTATCACGTGAACTACTGTCATCAGCAACCCACACTGATCACATTATACAGTCTGAGTGTACAATCATGATCAAGGAAACATAACCCATCAATAAAACTATTACAAATTTATTTACTTCCATGTATTAACTTGAACTTTGTGCAGTTTCTATGACCAGGACTGTACAAGTCAGTGCTTTAACACCTCTCAGCAAGTACCAAATTTAACCCCACCTTGAAGCCAAAGAGTAAAGGGATTGGAGGAGTTCTACAGCTCTTGTATCAGACTGTGGCAGCGAGTCACCTTCTTTAGTGATATCTTTAGGCTGAGAGTATTTCTCCAAAGATGATGTCACACTAGGCATTACCACTGCTCTCTCAGTTGTGATTTTGACCCTTACTAGTCTTCTGCCTTTACCTCGAGCAACTGTTCTTACTTGAGGTACATCAGAATTGGCAGTCGGAGAATTCTTCCGCCCTTGAGAGTGGAAGTTTGTGGCAGAAGCCTGAGTGTTGCTCAAGTGCTTGTTCCCCAAGTCAGGCTGTGTAATCATGGAAATCCGAGATGTTTCATGTAAAATACTTGGATGAGCTACTGTAACCGAAGTATTTTTTCCATTCGGCTGTTCTGATAAGTGTTCTACCCTTTTATTCAGTAATGTTGATATTGAACCTTGTGCATCTGATGGCTTGGGATTTGCTGGCATTCTTAAAAGTGCTTCTATAAGCTGTGTTCGTGTTTCTTGGGGAGTATTTCCTTTCAAACTGTTAACTAATAACAGCACCAGGCGTCGAACTGTTGAATTCATCACAGCTTGTTTCATTGTATTGATCAGAGAAAGCGTAGTAGATTCATTGAGACTACCAAACATGGTCCCATCTTTAGCTGTGGTAGTATTAGTAGAGATTAACATTGCTTGTAAGTCTTCTAAGGCTTGCAATTGGTCAGCAGTTACATCATCCATTCTCACATCTGTCCCTGAACTTTTTCTAGGTGTGGGTGTGGGGAACTGGTTAGGTGAGAATGTTTTTCTGATTGCTGGAACAGTGGAAGAATTGGGTGAAGTTTGACTCCTTGCAGGAGTGACTACGGTATTTATTCTAACAAAATGTTGAGAGTTTGATGCATTGTTTGATTCACCTGTTATCAGTTCCTTACTTAATGATTTAAATTTCTCAGAAGGCTCTTCTTTTCTGGATAATGTATTGTTGCCTGAAGTTACAATTACTGAACTACTACCATCTAACAAAGCAAGTGCTGACACGGATGTATTTGGCACAACAAAGTGGTTTTCTTTGAGAAACTTTACATTAACACCTTCATTATAAGGAGGCGTTTTTATTGTGGTATTTTTAATTCTTCTTGTAGCAGTATTCCCTCTTGAAGAAGGAATGGAACTAGAAACAGGCACTGCTCTAAAACTCTGAACATGTAACAAGTCCACATTAGAATATTCTTGCTCAGATTGACCAGTTTCTTGCTTCCATGAAGCAAAGACAGTATCAGCTGTGGGTGATGTTTCTGTATAGGATGCAGGCACAAACTGTTCAGATGGCACTGATATTTCTGATGTTCCTTTTATTCCTTGTTTCAACATATCTGGCTGTTGGGAATTTCTTAAATGTTGTGAATAGATGTCTGCGCCAGGCTTATGTTGGAAAGAAATGGATTTTGATTCCAGGATGGGAAAATAAGTTTGTGTTGTGGTCACAGGCTGAACATTAGATGGAATACTTTTATCAGAGATTATCACTGATATTTTGTCTGGACTGTCTGGAACTTTTGAAGAACTGTCTGAAGTTTCAGTCTTGCTGTTTCTAGATACTGATACATGAATTAAGGAGGCCGAAGGCGGAGGTGGTGGTTTTATTTCCTCTGAATAAAACGTTCTATCTGAAATATTCAATGGTTGAATTTTTTGCATAGGATCTGAGTTTCCACTTGAACTCTCACTAGTACTTGTAAAGTCTGACTCGTATTCCAGTTGAGAACGTTTGTTTGTTTGCGTTTGAGGAGATACTGAAGATCCACCATTGGTACCTGTGCCACAATTATAAGGCACACTACTTGTTTTATTTTCACTGTCCTCAATAGCACCAGCCAGCTCAGAGGTATCAGGTTTTGAGGTGATTCTGTATCTAACTCTAAACACTGGTTGTTTAGTGGGAGTCAGTTCTTGTGTTGCTGTGAGAGATGGAATTAATTTCTGGGTAGCAGCTGATGGTGCTCTTTGTATTACATCTGATTCACTCAATTCACGATTTATTGTTAATGCATCTGCAACACTTCCCAGAGAGCTCCATTTTCCTTCTAGATTGTGAGGATTTGAAGGCTGACTAGCTGGCAGAGATGTGAAACTACCTGCATTGGCCCCAAGGACAGCTTCATTTGAACTGGGCACTAAGTTCTGAGGGTTAGCACGTTCTTTAAGAATATTTTCATTAGATATTAATGCAGCTGGGGTCTCAAGAGTGCCTGCAACAGCTAGGTTATTAAGCTCTTGTGGTATGAAAGTATGCAAAATACTTCCAATTTCTGCAGGCACTTCCTCTGTTGAAGTTGTTTCAACATCTGGTGTTACTGATAGAGGTTTTACTGTGGATTGTGCCTTGTGTTTACCTTCAGGAACCAAAGTGGTAGCATCAGCACCTCCTTGTGCATCAATAATTTGAACTGATGCCTCTTTCAATGTTACTCCCGAATTGTTTTGGAAACCCCCATAACGCGGCCGACTTTGATCATTAACTCCTCCAGCAGTTGGCACAAATTTCACTTCACCTGCTTGTGGACCATACCCAGGTCCATCATACTGCTTGGTCCCAAATGGTAAAGTGTAATCCTCTCCAAGTCCCTCAGTCACCTGAAGACTTTCAAACATATTCGGAGACACAGTGGCTGTGTTTTCTGAAACTTGCTGCTTGGAATATGTGTAGTATATTGACTGTGCATTCTGAAGCCCTTCCTCTGGTGGCCTAAGATCAACATCTTCAACTGTGGAACTATAAGAAGACTTTAATGTAGTATCTGTTACCGTGTTCCTCCCAGATGATGTTACTATGACTGGGTTTACATATGATGTTGAGGCTGAATTTTTCCATTTTTCTGTTTTGATGGACTTTGGGTACAGAGGCGACAAAGTTGTTGATTTTGACTTCGTTCTAGAAACTTTGGACACATCAGAGAAATCTAGAACTTCCTCATCCTCTTGAGTGACTGAAGAGTATTCAGAGCTTGATGTTGTCAGTGGTATAGGAGTGCTAGAAATCACTGAGCTCCTTGTGGTATCCAGAAATTTCTTAGATTCAAATCCTTTTGCACCATGTGTGTAAACATATGCAGGATCTTTTGGTCTAACCTCACTAAGTGCTTTCTTGAAACCCTCTGGATTTTCCAAATATGCAGAAAGAGCATGACTGAAAATCTGAGCCAATTCACGCAAATCTTGTGAGTCAGTACCCTGCAGCAAATCTTCAGTATATGAATGCAACATCTCTGTCTGAGAGGAAGAAATTTTTCTGTCATGTAGTGGTTTTGCTTCCATTTCAGATATTTCTGCCAGCTTATCTAAAAGTTCATTCCTGAGAGCATTTTGTAAAGAAGGAGATGTTTTTCTTTCCTTAGTTACAGTATCAGATATCTCTGCTGTCCTTATTACAGATCTCATCCCTTCTGTTACAGAGCTCTTCACGTCTTTAGTATTGGGAAATAACACTGAATACGAGTCCCTTATTGGTTTTGTTAAGAAACTTGGTGCTAGCACAGGATCGTCTGTTTCATTCACTTCTGTTGTTAAATCATAAACTGTGGACAATGCCACAGGTACACTTTCAGTCGTAGGCCTTTCCCCCTCTACTTTAAATTTCTCAAAATCAAAACCATTTAAGGTATCAAGTGTTGTCTCCTGGGCCCTGTCTCTTATAGAAAAATAAACTGCCAGTGAGTGAAGAGTAGATGGTCCTGATGATGGAGGAACTGCAAAACCATCTCTGTTTTTGTACCGTGGAGAATAACTTGGTTCTTGCTTCAAAGGCAGTGATATGGGAATGTCTGGCTCAGCAGTTGGTTCTTCCACAGATACATTTAAGAACGGTGTGGCAGACTGAATAGATTCTGGTATTGTCTTTTGCTTCTTAAATGGAAATGGTGTAACAGGACTTGGTTCACTTGTTAAGTGTTCTCTGTCAACATGCACTAAAGAAGTCTCAGTGCTTTCAGAATTACTAGTTGCTGAAGCTGAGGATTCAGTTGCAACCAAGATGTCTTGTGTGATGCCTGCTTCTTGTCGAAGTTGGTATGTTCCAACATTCTGACCTCTACCAGCTATAAAGGGCTCAAACCTTGTGAAAGTGTCTTGATTTACTGGGCCTACATTATGTTGTTGCCTGCCTTGTTGCAGAGTAGAGGCAATGGTTGGTACAGACAGGCCACTGTTAAACTGGACCACAGGTTCGAATGGTGGTTGCAATCTTCTTGATAATGTCACGGGGTTTATAGGTGTTGTGTGATCAATATATTGGGACTTAATTGTTGCTGCAAATGTTGATGAATCTTGATAGGAGCCAGTACTACTCGTTTTATTCTTACCACGTGAGTCTGAAGAATCCGCCACGAACTCAGGCGGCAGCAAAATTCTAGACAAAGTAACATAGCGACTGGGGGGTAAAACAGTTGTAGTCAGTTCAGAGTCTGTGTGGTCAGGAAATGGAGTCAGGTCAGGTAGTTCACTGGGTGGTCTCAGCCTTTTGGATAACGTAACAGGTGATGGTGGTTCTGTTACAGTAGATGACACTTCACCTGCTTCCAATGTATGGGATGTACTGGCCATTGGTTCCGGCTTGCTGGACAATAACTTGTCTTTGTCTGCAAACCGAGCAGATCCAGTATTTTCCCTTCTGTTTTCCAATTCTTCAACTGTGTAGGTTTTCAGTACAGGAGGTTCTGATGAGCCTCGGTCAATAATTTCAACAAATATTGGCTCCAGCTTTTTGGTTACAGACTCTTCAGTTGCAGAGATGACTTTATTTGCTGCAGTTAGTAAAGAGGCTGGCATATTTGCCAGCCGAGATCTCATTGGTTGTATTGTGCTGATGTCAATATTTCTTAATAATTTTTGGGGAGATTCAGTGAAGTGATCTTTATTGTTCCTGTACGATACAACTGTGCGTGGTTTTGATGTGTTCTTTCTAATAAACACATCTTCTTCAGGTGGTTCTTCAGTACTGGTTTCTGTATTCTGTTCAGTTCCAGGTTCAGGAATGATGGGAGTCTGTGCTGTTGTAGGAGAATAGAATCTGTGTGACTTTCTTGTGGCAAAATTTGAAGACAAATCAGGAGATGTAACACCACTATCATAGTCCACACTTGGTAACACTGTAGTTGATTTAAATGTGTCCATAATGTGTACTGGGTGTGTAGGTTCAGTGTAATCTTGTATTTCTTTATTTTCATACCCACCATGTACATATTCACCACGAAACCCAGTGTCACTTGGCGGCTTAGAAAGTCCCAGGTCTTCAATGGGACCCATTTCATGTGACCCATTTTTGAAGTCATCTACAGACACAGAAGTATATTTATCACTGTGCTTTACTGGTGACTCTGTCAATACTACAGTGTCACTCAGATAATTTTCTGTTGAAGTGCCATGGAAGTAAAACAAATCTTCATTCTTGAATTGTTCCGCACTTGGTGGCTCTTGAAATCCAGCATCATCAAAAGAAACTTTCTCTGTTGCTGGTTCTGGAGAAGACTGTGTGGTTGGCAGATCTGTGATCTGTCTGTCTGTAACTTGAACTCCAACTGACTTCACTTGTGATGATATTTCCAGTGCAGTGTTCTGTGACCTGTCCAAATCTATATATGATTTAGAAGTTGTCTGTTGGACCCTGTTTTGTGAAATTCTCTGTCTATCTGTTGCTTGCTTAAGGCCATTCAGTTTGTTTCCTCTACTGTTAACAAATGACCCCGTCTCTGCTGGTAGTTGACCCTCTATTTCCGAAGATGTTAAGAATCTGACATGGTTGTAAGTCCTGGTGTCATTATTTATTTCCTTATTTTGTGACAATGTCTGTGGTCCTGGAAGGAACTGTGGTTGTTGGTGGCTTTGTAATGAGACTGTTGGATGTGGTTGTTGGTGACTGTGTGACACCTTATTCAGTGGTACATTTCTACCTGAAAGGCTCTGCTCAAACTTCCTGCTGTGGCTGAACTGGCCAATTTTGGGTCGGTGAGTTGTAACAGGTGGTTGTTTTGGCCTAGGGGGGCCTTCCAATGGAGGTCGAATTTCTGAGAACTGATTAGATTGCAAGATCTGCCTCTGTTCAGGAGCTCTGGGTGCTGGAGGGGTATTTTGTGAAAAGTTTATGTCTTTGTGACGTTGATCAGTTTTAATAAATAGTCTGCTTTGTCGGTTTTCCTGATATTCAAGATGCTTTTGGTTAGATTCTTTATGTGGTGGATTGAAGGCTTGTGTTTGTCTCTGTTCTGCTTGCTCCATCCTGCTTCCAGTGTGAAATTCTTCTGAAGAATGTGAGAACACAGGATTTGGAGTAGAGCTGGGCAGCTGCTTGCTCGGGTTAATTGCCTTGCTGTGCACCTGTATTCTTGCATTATGTGCAACTGGTTCTGCACGATAAGATGTCGCACTCACACTTTCACCCTCAAACTCTTGACTTATCCCTGGTTTCCGGTTTACATGCTGTCTGCCCCTTGATTTGGATAAAGCACCAGACCTCGCTTGGTAAATTTTTCTGTCATTAGCCAGAAGCTCTGCACTTTCTTCGTAGTGTTCTTTGGAGTTGGCACAGTCCACTGTCCACCACCAGTCACAAATCAAATGTGACTGCCGGAAGATGGTTCCATTTGGACACAGGAAAGAGATCTTCCTACCATCAGCACAAATGTGGAAAACCTGTATTGACAAAACAGAAAACACCCCATGTAGTAGACCTTAATGACGATCATGTGTCATATTACGAATTCATTATTTTGTACGATAAACAGATTTTGAGAAACTCAGAGAAGTTCAACTGTAGTTCCAAGTGAAGTAGGGGTACAAAATTAAATTCACCCAACAAAATTTTCTTATAGATCATATACCAAATTCAGTCTAATTCCATTTAGCAGTCTTTGTGCTGAAACACGTGGACACATGCACAGACGGCTGTAGTCTCCATATTACACATGTGCTTACCTGGCAGTTGGTGTCCAGATCGGCATAGTACCCAGAGCTCTTCACTTGGCGACAGCTGAAGCCCGTTTTAGGAATGCTAGGTAGTACAGGGAAGTCCACACCGGGTCTCCCCATCACACCTGTCAAAAACAAACTCCACTGGTTCAAGAGCTCGCTTTTGAATGTGCACACAGCTATTAAATTTTAAAGAAATTTCCCACCTTTCCTAGAACTCAAAAGATTCCTTACTGTATTCACAAAAGTTTACCACTCTCTTGTCTGTCCTGATCCCGCACCTACCAGTCCACATCCTACTATGTAGATACAACATTCCATCTACAGCTGGATCTCCCAAGTAGTCTTCTTTCCGTAAAAATGTCTGACCATAAGATTTTAAATATTTCTTATCTCCATCCCACATGCTACATGGCGGACCTATTGTAAGGTCTTTGATTTTCATCGGAAAATAAAAGGATAAAAATGCGAATTATGAAGCTCCTCGTCAGATGATTTTCTCCACCCTGTTGTCACTTGCTCCTTCTTAAGCGCATATAACCTCCTCAGCACGCCCCTGTCAAACAATATAGAACTATTATCTTGTTAGAACGATAGAGTAAGTTCCATAGTCACTCAAAGCGAGTAAAGTTTCAGTTCCTTAATTGTTCCTGTTAGCTGGCAACTGATCATTTACCAGGTACTAAGGCATATCTTGGACTATAACTTTATGGAACCATATACACAACAGAATTATTGACCCAGAACATCGACTATAAAATTAGCAAAAGGGTACTGCTGCATTGGTTTATACGGATTTCATGAAGACTTCCATGTTGATGCCTCAACCCATTCTCGTATAGGGCTCGGTCGGTCCAACGAGGTCGATTCTGCTGCATATTACGATCAGAACTGGCCGAAGTTTAGCGGCGGGTTTCCATTTAAATCATACGTTTGTTCACAGATGGCAGTGCAGTTTATTTGAGACAGATAACAGGAATAATTCACATTGCAAAAATACCTTGATACGTCTGGAACTCAGCATTCTGCTCTCCCGATACGCGTCTCCTGACGTGTTGCTTCGACGCCAGGGGCGTCTCTTTTGTTTCTACAGAAGCCATTTCCTCTGATGTCTCCTCAAAACTAGTCGCTCCGAACTCCTTGGCCATTTCAGAAAGTCGCTCCTTCAAATTTCGTCTTGTGCCCTGTAATATTATAAACCTCTTTATTCGTACTTAATAGATTTAAAAAGAGAAAAACAGTTGCGAGAGGAAGCAATGCATAGGCAAATGAACAACTGTTACTGTGATTCGAAAATACAGACGATGTAATAATTTCGAACATTTCGCCAAACCATGCTTTGTGCTTTTATAAGTGTAGTAACCTATATTCTGTCTAGCTGAAATTTTGATATTTTCGCTTACACTACTGAAACCCTACTGACAGGTAAAGCTATGCCTATACAGGCCTGGACAGGACCCTGCGGTTCCAGGAGTCCGAGGCTCCCAGCCTTCCAGACAATCGGCATATTAACCCTCTAAAGAAGAAGCGTATCTGTTTTATATAAGGACTCAGTGCGTACCGCGCTGTAAACACTCTCCACTTCGGTTATAAAAACCAGTCTCTTAATGTTTTATAAGGCAAAAGTTGCTGTTTGTTCTGAGATCCGTACAAAACACATAAACGCAATGTGGGCACCACGTAGAATTTTTTAATGTTAAACTTGGTGGTATGTAAAGTTACCGCTAGGCTTTAAAAGGTTAAGGTGGTAAGGTTATCAGCCCCACGCGCCGGCTGCCTTTACCCCCAGGAAATATTCCTAGTACTGATTTCTGTTAGAGGGTCAGTCGACTCCAGGGCCAAGGACTCCATCGGGAGTCGAACCCGCGCATTGCTTAAACCAATTGCGTCACCCTGTCCTCAGCCAGATACGACTAAATGCAGGCTATCTCTGTTACCGTTTATGTTTCCAACATAAAATTTAAGAACAGTCCTGTATCTACGCCTAATTATTCCAAACGATCTCTCTCTCACACAGAAGATTTTCATCTGCACAGAATATATTTCCCTCACATTTAATCTTCTTTGCTTTTCCACCCCAACAACACAGATATATTACTAGCAACCCTTCTTGTTTAAAGTATGAGCTACACGTTTCGGCTTTTTAGCAAAACCGTCCCCAGGCTCAGCGGTGCACCCAACGGGGGCTGCCAGGCTGCAGCCCCCTCCCCCAAACCCCACAAATCGGAAATTTAAAAAACACAGGCTTTGTAGATGTTACGATATCATAAGTTTTACGCAATTTTCCCTCCAGCCGAAATCTGATATTGAAATAAACTGGTGACTAGTGCATTAGAATTTTGAAAAATAAATTAATAAAATAAAGAAACGACAAGATAGGACATTGTGATTGAGTCATGGAACACGTAGTTATATTCGTATGTATATAAATGCAGTTTCGGACAGTGTTACGTGGTACTTACAGCATGGTTTTTAAACATTTTTAAACTAAACAGAAATTATATATAGCCTCAGGGTGAGCTCCCCCCTCCCAAAGAAAAATGCTGGGTGCTCATCTGCTCAGGGTAACCACTAGAAAAATGTAAAGACACGAAAATAATCTTATATATCATATATCAAACCAATCAGATATAAGGTTACTTTTACATATTTACACTTTTACAGTAGTTAGTCTGCGGACGCCTTTACCAAAAAGCCAAGTCACAGAGCTAACATTGCAAACAGAAAGTGTTTGTCATTAATAATGTAGTGTCGACGAAGTGAAAAAGTACTTTTTATTCGGTTTAAAAAGCGCAATAAGATGCCACATACCACTACTCTTTCGACCAATCATCCTAAGACTATTTCTTATGAGAACTCATAAAGCCCCTTAATGTCAGCAACCTGGCAATCTGACAAGAAACTTTCAGATGGCCTACTTCTCAGGGGACAGGCTGCGCGTAATAAATAACATCAGAAATCCAGAAAAATTCTCTAAAAGCCTACGAAAGCAGGTAGTGCTCTCGAAACAGAACCGCTAGTTCGAATTTCACTTTGACATTGATGTACAGTCGAAACCGGTTATAACGACATCGGTTTATAGGACACCTCGCCTATATCGTCAGATATTCTGTGGTACCAGTTAATTCCTCAATGTTAACCGTAACATCATACTCCTCGGTTAGACCAACACTCGTTTATAACTACACCAAAATATATTGAGTTCCTTTCACGACGTTATAACCGAATTTGACTGTATTTCTCTTTCGTCATTGCCAACAAACCCGGCCCGAATATGCGCAATCTTGCGCCGCCATACAGCCTACTAACACTGGGAAATAACTTTCAGGAACGTAAAAAAAAAAAGACAAATTTCACAAACAGAAAGTGTGAATAAGGAAGTGGTTTGCTTTGGCTTCACACACGTGGGACAGGCTGTTTAGGAGACAATAGAGCAGCAACACAGAGTAAAGGCGGAAGCACCCTCTTCACATCGTTTGCGAGTCTCGTAACAACAATATTAATTGCATAAATACATCCACAATCACAATAACAAGCATGGAAACGGGAAGATTTATTTAGATCGCGCGTTTAGTATTGTTTAACGAACCGCTAATATCGAAGTGTTTATTAACCCTTTAAAGACGAAGCGTATCTCTTTTACATAAGAACTCAGTGCGTACCGCGCTGTAAACACTCTCCACTTCGGTTATAAAAACCAGTCTGTTAATGCTGCATAAGGCAAAAGTCGCTGTTTGTTCTGAGATCCGTACAAAACACACAAAAGCAATGTAGGCACCACGTAGAATTTTTTAATGTTAAACCTGGTCTTATGTAAAGTTACCGCTAGGCTTTAAAAGGTTAAATAATGGGAGGGCATTATTCATCATTTACACTGCGTCGTTCTTCAATAAATAGCGCTAACTGTTAATTTCAGTATTCAGGGTACAGGAGTAAATCATTTTCAGCTTATCGCACCCTATTTCTATAATATCTACTTTAATATCATACTCCAACACAATCACAAGCCTCGCAAGTGTCTTTTCCCTTCAGTTTTCCGAAAAGCTGTTGTGTTAGATACAAGTACATTGATGGTAAACTCAGTTACAGATGCAAATGCAGAAAATTTTGAGTTTTTTACATCTGTTTCACTCAGCATAACCCCCATGGAAAATTTTAAAAAAATTGCCATATTAATGAGTCTTTAACAAATAGCCTACCTCAACAGATAAGTCGATTTTGAGAAAATTTGATAAGATGAATTAAATTTGAAATAGTTAAATCAGTCACCAAATTCAGGTGAAAATGTTCCCCTCCCCTCTCCCCCAGGAAAAAAAAAATCGTCGAAATTGGTCTAGTAACACTTCGATATGAGAAATATTATGATAGACACGTTCTCCTGATTAGGCGTTCATTTTATCAGCTCATGGAAAAGACGCGTAACAACACTGAAGCGCTACGGGCCAAGTTTAGGACCCTAAATACGTGTGTGAAAGATTAACATTACTCGATCTTTAGTTAATTATCGGTGACGCTTGATTCTGTATTACGACAAACAACATAAACTTTTCGTTCACAAGCGGAAGTGATATTCTGTCATCCACAAACAAAAAAGCCCTTTTTCTCTGCTATTCCAAAATACATTTAGGAAACATTTCTAAGTGTTTAACAATCACCCTATTGCATTCACTCAGACATAACAACTGCCTTGCAGGAAGAAAGACACTTTCTGCAGTACAACACTAGATGAAAGTTCGTGAAATTGAGAACACCAGCAAAGAAATGAAAACCACATCGTCATAATCATAATCGCAAGCGTCGCCGTGTTACATCGTTAAGGCCTGTTGCCAGGAATCCCGTGATGATCTTCATCCATCCTAATCCAATTAATGCGTCGTTAGACCAGACATCATAAACGACGGCGGGCAAACGTACTGAAATATAGAACGATAAAATTATTACGGATGAAAATGTCAATGTATGCCGAAACAGTATATATTGTGGTGCAACTAAATTATTCATTAATGACTTCCAGTTAAAATCCAATATTTGTCAATTTCATCGTGCTGAATACTGTACACAACAAAACAGCACGGTCCGCATGGAACAACTCGGTTCCAACTGGACGGATTTTCACGAAATGTTATATTTGAGTATTTTCCCAAAATCTGTCGACAAGACTGAAGTTTCATTAAAATCTGCCAAGGATAACGGGTACTTTACATAAGACCTATGTACAGTTACGATAACATGTCGCTGGATTTTTCTGAAAAAGAGAAAAGTTGTCATAAGATCAAAACACCCATTTTTATGTTCAATACATTTTTTTCCGAAAATCATGTCGTTTACAAGATAATGTGGAAAAATATGGTACAGCCAGACAGGCCACCGATGACAATATAATACGGCGCATGCGCTTTGCATGCTGGAAAACGCAGGCTACGGACACATTCAGAATATGTAACACTTATTGCGTTTCCACGACAAAAATCGTTCTGTAAACTCGTGTCTATCTTACATTACACGTACATTGCTGGCCTCAGTTATTTTCTATCCATGTGTTTGTTATCAGATTGCCCTTTGCCCTATTCCCATTTTGCGAAGCTGTGATCTCTTTCACGTCTGTAAACAATGTATCCTTTCGGTTGTTACACGAGCGTCGCTCTGCAATTTAATTTTATTAACTCCAGTACAATACACAGGTATGGTTAGTCTACAATTCTAGGCCCTCCAGTGAGGATATTTTATCAAGCAGGTCGTGTGCCGGAAGTACGCCCCGTCGTGTCGTTTTTATTTATTGTGGTTTCGGCTATACCGATCTGACGTTGCGATCACGGTGATAGTTTCCTAGTCATGTTCTGTGGGGCTGCGAAAGACACAGGCAGATCCACGTTTCTTTTATTCTTCAGCTGATCTTCACGATTGGATAAGATGTAATACTGTAAAAGGAAAGGACGGACATGAAGCACCCAGTCACTTATCCATTACTGTAAGCCGCAACAGAAACAAGTTGTTGTTGTACTGTATGGTATTCTCTTTCTGCAAGCATCCACTCAGGGGGAAGAGTCGGACGCTCCTCCATTCAAGTTGGCCCGATACGTAACACATCAGTTAGTTTCATAGCTGCTTTGTCTGCAAAACTCACTAAATGTTTCACAGCGATGCCTTATTTGACGGCTGTCGTGTCTTGTCCACATTTGGGTTATCACGACTTGATTCATAACAATATGAAATGCTGCTGGTTACATACCTTCTCAGGACGTATGAGAATGTGGGCTTCAATAATTAAGTTACAAGAAGACCCGATTTTTATGAGAAGTGCATGCCACACGTGATTTCATGTAAGAATTAATTTTTCACTATAAGCCGATATCTTTATAGAACTCCAGCGGTCACGGTTCCTTTCTCAGCCACATGAAGAACTCGGACCATGCATCACGCAAGCCATAACACGATTAGACAAATTCTAAAAAGTTTTGACGATGGTGTATAATATTGTGTGGTGATGGGTTTATGGACTTTATCCATCATCCGAAGAGTAAAATATTAAAAATAGTTTTAAAAAATTAAAATCACAACGTTTCGGAAGCTGGCTCTGCTTCCGTCCTCAGGTGAATGGAGGGGGAGAAGAGAAGAACACCTATTCTGCTGGGCCCCTTAGACAGAGCTAGCCTCCATCCCTGGACCTTCACAGTGGGGCCCCTTAGACAGAGCTAGCCTCCATCCCTGGACCTTCACAGTGGGGCCCCTTAGACAGAGCTAGCCTCCATCCCTGGACCTTCACGGTTGGACCCCTTAGACAGAGCTAGCCTCCATCCCTGGGCCTTCACATTTGGACCCCTTAGACAGAGCTAGCCTCCATCCCTGGACCTTCACAGTTGGACCCCTTAGACAGAGCTAGCCTCCATCCCTGGGCCTTCACATTTGGACCCCTTAGACAGAGCTAGCCTCCGTCCCTGGGCCTTCACATTTGGACCCCTTAGACAGAGCTAGCCTCCGTCCCTGGGCCTTCACATTTGGACCCCTTAGACAGAGCTAGCCTCCGTCCCTGGACCTTCACAGTGGGGCCCCTTAGACAGAGCTAGCCTCC
>BLKM01002848.1:1420350-1594999 GCA_013340265.1 Coptotermes formosanus
ATGGAGGCTAGCTCTGTCTAAGGGGCCCCACTGTGAAGGTCCAGGGATGGAGGCTAGCTCTGTCTAAGGGGCCCAGCAGAATAGGTGTTCTTCTCTTCTCCCCCTCCATTCACCTGAGGACGGAAGCAGAGCCAGCTTCCGAAACGTTGTGATTTTAATTTTTTAAAAATATTTTTAATATTTTACTCTTCGGACGATGGATAAAGTCCATAAACCCATCACCACACAACATAACCCGCTTGTCGCAGCAAGGCTCATATTCTGCCAGCAGTTCTATGATCCTAAATACAGTTACTCTGATTTTCCATACAACAATGCATAAATTATGTCCGAGTAAAGTAACAATATCGTAAAATATAACGTTATCATCAGCTAAACTGGGAGTGTAAATTTCAGATGACATCATTCCATTACATTCCTTTACTCTATTTTTTTTTCTGTGGCGAACTTCGTTTAATGTATTGCATGTGGAGGCAAAAGACGTATGAACAGAACGACATAAGTGGAGGGACTGCGGTAGTTACTACGGACGGACCTTCAAATTGTTAGAAACAAGACTAACAGAAAAGGAAGTACGTGCAACAGAACATCCGGTACAGCTAATGAAGTTAAGATCAAAACGGGTGGGATTATATTTGCTTTTGTCGCGTTTCGTTCACTCTTGACTTTGTCAAAATAAATGGTCCGTGCAGTTTTCATACAATTTATAACTAAATAAGCGATACACTTGGCTCTAATTGATTTTCCAGCTCTGGCGGTAAGAAAATTAATGAACGGACATACTGTTTATTTACTCTAAGCCAAGTTTCCGAAGGTGCGATTCTGTTGTGGGATTCATTTGATATCACTTGATTGTTTCGCGCCTTCCTGCCTCTAAGACCTCCCATTCCATTCTCACGAATCGTTTCCCATAGGAGTGCTTTGCCTTCCATCTTCATACAGTCACTCACTCACTCACTCACTCACTCACTCACTCACTCACTCACTCACCCACTCACTTCCTATTTGTGTGATACGTAACAGGATATTGCAACACAGACCAAAAGAAGTGAAAATTTTAAACTCTGATTTCATGAAACTGATGAAGTGTACTGACATTTGACATTTCTGTGTACAAACAATTTTCGGCAAAGTCTGAGGTTACGTGGTTATGTTCTTACATTTGGATACAGAATATTAACCTACTAATTATGGAAATTATTAAATGACGCTGTTTCAGCTGAAAATGTCATCATATCAGATTCTTAAGGCAGCAGTGGGAAGCTCATATGTCGTATTCTGGAGTTTTCGGGTTCAAATCCTGGCTGACAGGTTTCCCGTAATTTTGTCCTAACGAACTCCAGGTTAATGACGGGCAGTGCCTCAAACTTGGTCACCACCTGCTTCCTTCCACATCCCTTCCAATTCATTATTCACTAGACATGCTAATATTTGACGCATTACAACCCGAACTACCGTCAGTTTCATTATAGGAGCCCATGAAAGGCAAAGTGGCGTAAGTCAAATTTTCTTCATTTGGAGATTATATAACACTTTGCTGTCAACTCCGATGGATTATTATCAACCTACTCCGAAATACGCTGTGTTCTGAGGGTAAATTAATGACTGTTACTTACATCATTTTCCACGTTCACTGATCTCAGTGATTTTCCTTGAAAAATCGACTTACACCACTCTGCTTTCCAAAGACTCACATAAGCTATAAAGAGACATTAAGGCGGTCACAGTGAGTCAGGGCGCGTTGTAAGGTGGGCGCGGCCAACTTGAGCATATTACCGCATTACTCTCGTGTGTAACTGCAGACTGAGGGAAACTCTGAAGTCCCTGAATCATGATGGCAGAAAAGGCGAAGCTCTGTTCCTACGTTACTCGTACCGTGCAGACCCTTATAAGTAAAACTTCAACCAACTTTCGCACTCAAAAAATACATTCAGAAACAAATATAAAACTCCTACATGTTTCGGCACCGGGGTGCCATCATCAGGGGGTTAATCAGAACAAAGGAGTACGTTTTAACAAGGGAGACACAATATCTAGATTAGCTGTTGGCCTTACAACCCTTTGTTCTGATTAACCCCCTGATGATGGCACCCCTATGCCGAAACATGTAGGAGTTTTATACTTTTAGTTTTACTTTAGTTTTTAGTGTATTTTGTTGGGTGCGTATGTTGGTTGATGTATTAATTAAAGGTTAATTTCACCCTAGAACGGGCCACGAAAACCCAAAGGATGAGCAGAATTGTAGATCTCTTTCTTTAACCTCAGCGCCAGATTGGAGTGGCTGGTCAGCGCCACGTTCCAGCCGCTTTACCTCCGGGAAAGAGACCCGGTACCCATTGTACAGGAGGCTGGGTGGGCCCCAGGGCCGGTCTGGGCGGCTGCGGAAAATCTCGTCCCTAGTGGCGTTCAATCCCCGGACCGTCCAGCCCGTAGCGAGTCGCTATTCCCACTGAGCTATCGCGGCCCAGATGAGGCGAGATAAACCTGTCAATATTCGACACCAGCCAGGACCTCTACACCAATATGTCCGGTGTAGAGGAGGGACAGGCAATGTCACCCTGTGCCTAGGAACCACAACATGAAAGCGTATAGAGGGCGTCTACTTAAAGTTCAACGCATTATAGATCTAGGCATATTACATTTTAACTTGTAGTATAACAGTTCACTAGTTGTAAAATTACCGGCAGTTATTCTACATGTGCCCCTACAATTGGACCAAAAATTATCAAGTAATTGTTTTATGCAACGGCTGATGTAATCCCTGATGATGGACCAGTAAGGTCCGAAACATGTAGCAGTGTAGCGCGTTTATTGAATATATTATTCTGAATTTAATGTGTTCCATGTCAGTGCACTATATTATACAAAAACACTAATCACCAACAAATGCACAAAGAGAGTTTTATCATCGATCGTAACACACTCCTACATGTTTCGACCCTGCTGGGTCATCTTCAGGGAGAACTTCTTTGTTATCGTTACACTAAGGTTGCACTCTATAGTTGAGTGAGAATGTGCTGTTGACTGTGTACTGCGTTGTTTTTGGAGGCGTGAACTCTCTGCGGTCCCGGCCTCGGGTTCGCGCCTCCAAAAACAACACAGTACACAGTCAACAGCACATTCTCACTCAAATATAGAGTGCAACCTTAGTGTAACGATAACAAAAAAGTTCTCCCTGAAGATGACCCAGCAGGGTCGAAACATGTACGAGTGTGTTACAATTGATCATAAAACTCTCTTTGTGCATTTGTTGGTAATTAGCGTTTTTTGTATATTATTATTTTGAATTTGAGACAATTTAAGTGCATTGGTTGGTTGATATTAAAATATCAAACCATAATTGCACGGAATGGAAAATAAAAAAACGTGTTTTTATCGGTCGATATATATGAACATCTGCTCAGTGGAGTAAGCAGAAACAATTCCGTTACCTTTGATTCAGCTGGGGTCGCGTCTGTTGGGTTTGGTTCTCCTGAAGCACACCAAGTGACCAAAATCGCCGCCCCTGCGACAAAACACAAACACGTCAGTTGTCTGCTCACTTATTTTAAACAGAAGGTCGTAAAGTCATTGTTATTTGTCACGTTTATCAACAACTGAAAGACCAGTGATCGCTGTATGTACCATCAGCTTTAACAAAGTTCACCCTGTAACATGCCGTGAAGGCAAAGAGGGAGAGTAGAGGTATAGCTCTACTCTTTCTTTAACTTCAGCGCTACATTGGGGGTGGGGTGGTTATCGCCACGCTCTAGCCGCTTTACCCCCGAGATAGAACACATTGCATAGGATGCTAGACGAGCCCCAGGGCCGGTCTGGACGGGTGCGGTAAACCTCGCTATTCGGCGTTAACATTAAAGAATTCTACATTCTGTCCACAGAGTGTATTTCTGTGTTGTGTGTGGATTTCAAAGAAAACTGCAATTATTTCCCTGTGCAGGACCGGTTAATTGGTGTTAATACCCAGGATGGGGTGTGTTTACTGTGCGGTACATCTCAGCCCTTCCAACGTGACCAAAATTTCGTCATAACGCGCTGCCTTCTTCACTTCCCACAGCTTTTCCTTGTTTCTAGCCTACCTTTACCAGAAGGACGAGCGGACACTCTCTGGAAACCTTCACAGCAGTAGACTTTTATTATTCACTATGTAATAATAATAATAATAATAATAATAATAATAATAATAATAATAATAATAACAATAATAACAACAACTTCATGGAGCAGAGGCCGTCTTGAGAAGCTAACAATTTCTTACCTAATTAAGAAATTCCCCGCATTTTATGGAACCTGGAGGTTCATTACAGCATTCACAAGAGCCCGAATAATAATAATAACAATAATAATAACTTCATGGAGCAGAGGCCGTCTTGAGAAGCTAACAGTTTCTCACCTAATCAAGAAATTCCCCGCATTTTATGGAACCTGGAGGTTCATTACAACATTCACAAGAGCCCGAATAATAATAATAATAATAATAATAATAATAATAATACGAAGAAGGTGAAACAGGAGGAGGAATGTACGGATGAGGGCAGAAGGACTGACAGACAGTATATTTATTACGCGAAGAACAGAACACTGACTGCTCTGAAGGTTCGCAAGTAGTGCCCGCTCGTCCTTATGGTAAAGGTACGCCAAAGGCAAGGTAGAGCTCTGGGAAGTAAGAAGGTGAGGCAATGGGAAGTAGACAGTTTGAAAACACCACGCGAAAGCTATTGAGAATTTTGGCTAAATTTTGATTTTTTTTATTTGGAAGACTGCATTATGAAGAAAATTTGACTTCGGGAGAAATGAACAAGAGTTCAACGCAACGTGGAATTTGGCTACCAACTCAGAATTTGCTGTACAGCCGAGGAAAATAAAAAAAAAGGACTTCAGTGCATACCTCCTAGAAGACGCAGCCGTCTAAATTCGAGAGCTGGTTAATACCGAGCAATCGGATCTTCTGGTTTGTTACGCTCCTTATCAGGGTTAGTTTTTCAAGATTAAGGTTATAGGTTCCTTCGAAACGTAGGAAATCGATAACTCTGCTACTCAGCACGAAAACACAGAAGACATTGATCCTCAACATCAACACTGCGGAACATTGCAATGCAGCCGCACGGTTACGTTACAAGCATTAGCGTACTTACTGTGACGAGCTGCACAGGCTCCATACCTTCTGGCACCCCAGGCAAACAAATTTTTTAGCCGGCAGTCCTCCACCCCCTCTCGGTGGTTACGCACACTTGCCTACAATTTCCACAGATCTTTCTTCGGACAGCTCAAAATTTATAAAAATGAATAGAAGAAATTTTATAGTGCTTCTTTTCCTCCTCCTCCTCCTCCTCCTCCTCCTCCTCCTCCTCCTCCTCCTCCTTCTTCTTCTTCTTCTTCTTCTTCTTCTTCTTCTTCTTCTTCTTCTTCTTCTTCTTCTTCTTCTTCTTCTTCTTCTTCTTCTTCTTCTTCTTCTTCTTCTTCTTCTTCTTCTTCTTCTTCTTCTTCTTCTTCTTCTTCTTCTTAGATTGCACTACAGTCCAATGCAGACCTTTGCCTCCTTAAGCGACTTCTCCCAAACAGCTCTGTTTTTGACTTCTCTTTCCACTTTTTACTTTTGCATCTATTAACCCTTTAAAGATGAAGTGTATCTGTTTTATATAAGGACTCAGTGCGTACCGCGCTGTAAACACTCTCCACTTCGGTTATAAAAACCAATCTCTTAATGTTTTATAAGGCAAAAGTTGCTGTTTGTTCTGAGATCCGTACAAAACACATAAACGCAATGTGGGCACCACGTAGAATTTTTTAATGTTAAACCTGGTGGTACGTAAAGTTACCGCTAGGCTTTAAAAGGTTAATAGAATTTATAGCTAATGGATCAAAATACTGTCGGTGGATTTTTGTGGGAAAACCGATGGCTACAATAGACCTACCACACACGTGCCTTTTTTTGCTAATGCTTACAGCCAACCCGGGGCGTGGACCTGTCCGCCCCACCCCCTTCTAGCGCCGAGGCTAATGAAAGGGTAGAGGTACACCTCTAAGCCCCCTTGGGGCTAAATGGCCTGTATAGGGTCCCCTTTACCTTTTCTACCTACAGCCAACAGTGTGTGTGAGTGTGTGTTTGTGTGGGTCATATGTAACACATAGGTCTATATATTGTGTGGATAAAATGCGAAATTTCTTAACTCTACAAGAGGCGGTGGATAAATTTACCTTTCGGCTTGGAAATTTTAATACAACTGTGGAAGTGTAAGCTATTTGGTGATCTACAGCCTGGATCAAGAATGCGTGGAGCTATACTTCAGCTCTCCCATACGTTTTTATGGCCTGGTACTTAATAAAGTACAGGTAAAAGGTAAAGCAGTCCCATTAAAGGCCTGAACAGGCCCAGAGGGTTCCAGGAGATCGAGGCTCCCAGATTTCAAGACAATCGGCACATGAAGGTGGTAAGGTTGTCAGCCCTACGCACCGGCCGCCTTTACCCCCCAGGAAATATTCCTGGTAGAGGCTGTTGAGGCTGAGTCGACCCCAGGGCCATAGTGCGACCGACAAGATTATGCCAATGAAAAATTCCACTGACACCATCGGGAATCGAACCCACGACCTGCCGGTTTGTAGCGCAGTGCCTCAACCAACTGCGCCACCGCGCACGGCAACAATGGTTACGCGAAGACGCCTCATTGTTACGTTTATAGGTACACTGACTCTTGTTAATTGTTGCAAATTTCATCTAAGTTCCATGGATATATAAACAAAGGTCTAGAAGCAGGCTTTAAAATTTATTGAATCGCAAGCGAGCACATCGAAATAAAGAAGGGACATTCGGCTGTGACTGGGGCGGCAGTTAACTTTTGAAGAATTCAATGTTACGTCAACACAATTTGAAACGAATTTAAAACGTGGCGGAAGAAGAAGACCGCAGAATTTGTAGGCTACGAAGAGAATGGAAGAAGCAGCTCATTCAATGCTAATAGGCGATAGACATCTGCAGAGTTCATCGTTGTGACGTATGTGTTGCGTAACTAGCACAGTCATCGGGAGTGTTTGTATTCTATCTCCCAGACCATCTGGAAACACTGCAGCCTTAATACTACTGGCATTTCTTTTTGAGAACGACGCCATTGTTTGTAGGGAGAGAGAGTACACTATAATACTGTGATTTATAGAGCACCAGAACTCTTCGATATGATACATTGCTTAACTCCTTACATAATACGTAGCCGATATTTCGTTTATAAGCGATAATCATTGTCTGGGTCCACGTAATGTTTGAGTACATAGAGAAAGAAAATTTAGCGTCGCCTCTAAACAGTCACAATCCATAATTATTCATGGTTTTTCAATAAAAGTGTATGTCTTATTTAACAACCCTGACAGTTGGTATGTTTATTCAGGATGTACCTAAAATGCTTAGACAAATTTCAGGAGGGAGTTACAAACATCAAAAAAGAAAAATTATTATACTAATATATATCCGCAAACAGTTTGATAGGTACAGCCTAACAACGTGTTGATCTCAGTCCTTTATATATTAATCTGTGGGAACACTTAAAAACACTAGTGTATGCAGCTCCAATTTAAAATGAAGGGACTTCACTAACGCATTTGTTATGCCTGTTAAACCAATTGCAACCGCACGGGTACCTTTGAAAGAATGGCCTGTCCACGATTAAACGTGTCTGTGTGTCTACTGCTAGAGGTGGAGGATATTTTGAGCATCTGTGGTAAACTGTGGCTTCATAAACAATAAGAACTCAACAGTTAGCGAATAGGGAACGTGTACTGTAAATGTCTTATATCAGTTGTAAGTAAAATGTTATATAGTGAAGGTATTTGCTGTTGGTTGTAATTTTTAAACTAAATTCACAAACCATTCATTACCGGATATGTTGATATTACGTTTTTCTTCGTTTTGATGTGACAAACCCACTCTTGAAATTTGACCAATGATTTTAGACACACCCTGTATACCGCCGACGGTATATGAAAGAAATATGAGTATAGAGCACTGGTGGAATGAAGATGATGGAAGAAACCGGAGTAATCAAAGAAAAACCTGTCCCAGCGCCACTTCGTCCACAAAAAATCCCATACAGAATGGCCTGAGATCGAAACTGGGCTTCTACAAGAGGCAGGCACCGCGTTTTTATGGCATTAAAGAAGGAAAGACGCTTATATTAAACAAATAACGAACCGACACAGATGGAAAATTCGTAACAGACGATGGGGCAAGGCGAAGATTAATATCCAACAGGATAGTAAAATAGAAAAGGTGAAATCAGTACAAAGTTGGTCGAGGCGCTGCATTACAAGCCCGAAGGTCGCGGGTTCGATTCCCGATGGTGTAATTGGAATTTTGCATAGACATAATCCTTTCGGTCGCACTATGACCCTGGAGTCGACTCAGCCTCTAACAGAAATGCGTACCAGGAATATTTCCTGGGGGGTAAACACGACCGATGCGTAGGGCTGACGATCTTACCACCTTCATGTGCCGACTGTCTCAAAATCTGGAAGACTCGACCTCCTGGAACCCTCAGGGCCTGTCCAGGCCTGTAATGGGTTTGCATTACCTTTTTGCTGTATGCAAAGGTTGCTAGTTCGTTTTTGTGCCGTCTTTCTTTGATTTAATTCCCTGATGATGATCCCATTGGGGACCGAAACATGTAGGAATGTTCAACGTGATATTGGAATATAAAATATCTGGGAACGGTATAGTGCATTTTGTTGGTCTGAGAGTTGTGAGTTGATTATCGACAATGCACGGAATGAACAGTACCAAGCATAGATTTATCTCACAAAAATACTACACAATTAAAGTAAATTAGAGTTTACTTTTTTAAAGACATGAGTAATGCATATTTCCTTCTAAACCTATTTTCTTTCCTCGGTGACAAGACGACGTCAGCACCTGAAGAGTACTGCGTCCATAGTGTCGCCTGCTGTGCGGCACAATGTCAAAAAGTCTGGTATCTATAGCATTCATAGGCGCATTAAGAGTAATTCTATAAACTTTCTCTGCTCCTGCATTATCATCATCTAAATGATAGGTACTGTACAAGCATGACTAACAAGATCTAATATGGCGTCGTCAGTCATCTGTCGTTCTTCCTCTTAATTCATCCATTCCTGCACGTCACCATTATTCACACTTTCACAGCCTTGTATGAATGTTATTTGATAAACGAATAGATTTTCGCAGTTTTCTTCCAGTTCCACTCTCGGTTTACCTTCCATTTGTTTCTATCTCCAAATAAAATTGTCCAGTATCATTTTAGATTTTGTGCTTGAATTCTTTCGAAGCTTGGGGATGTCCAAAGAATAAAATCTTTTTACGTATACTTTCCCATAATTTTCTAACATTTCTCAGTATTAATCAGTAACATCCTTCACTAACTGAAGAATCAATGGCGAAAATTTTTTTCAGTGTTTCAATGACACCTTGAGCTGCAGATTGAAAAAAATATGGTGGCATCTGGTTGTAGAAAATCGTCTCCAAGCTCCCCACTTCTCAATTCCTTTTCTCTATGGCGAGAAGGCGCAGTATCAATGAAGAGAAGTCTTTTCCGTTCCATGCGTTTTTTTTTACTTTATAAAAGTCCTACTGCGGGAAAGAATTCAGTAAAAAAAATCAGTTTTGAAATGTTTCAGCATATTTCCACGCAAACTTTGGCTGCTGCAGCAAACAGGGCGTGCTGTCGGAGTTATGCTTTCGAAGGTTAGAGGTGTTATAAATTTTACGATAAAAGCAAGTTCGTGAGAGGTTACAGCACAAACAAATCCTTGCTCTTTCCTTGATTCTCTTATACACAGAATTTGATTTTCTTCTCAGGAAGTCAGAATTTTCACCTAATTATTTTTAGAATTTCACATGTTACTTCGTCTCGTCGCAGCTGTAACACTTGTCATGTAATTAGCCTTCATTCTTCATAAGCTATTGAATATGTTCTCTCAATTTCGATTAGAATTTCAAATAAAGCAGGAGTTAAAATGTACTGGGGAGAAACCAAAATTAAATCGCCAGGCAACTTACAGTGTATCTCTGCAATATCTTAGACGATATCCCTGCAAAAATATCACTAATGAAAAGAACACACGACCACGGTCTCCCTTAATCTGCACGCCGAGTGGCAAAAGGACACACGGCCACGGTCTCCCTCAATCTACATGCTTCGTGCCAAAAATGCATCAAACTAATAGACGGACGCGTATGAATAGGCAAGGACGGGTCTGGAGCTTACCCTGAGAACAGACTGCAGAATACACACGTGTGAACCGGTTATTTCATACAGGCGATCGGCGAAAACGTGGGACCAGCTTCCTTGGGGCAGCCCATTTCTATAGTTGGAGCCTGTCTACTGTGAAAGTCAGTGACTCCCATGCACAAAGGTACACTAGGGTTACTCAAACTATGCCATGAGGCCCATTCCCCGGCAAATCGTTCGCAAAGGAAGATACAGGTTAGGAAAGGTAGTAGAAAAAACGAATAAATAATACAAGGAAGGGAAGTCAAAAACTAAAGAAACAAAAACTTAAATAGATAAGAAAACAAAGACGGAAAGAACTAAGAAACAAACAAAATTAAGGAATGAAAGAAAAAAATTCAAAATCTTGAAACTAACTAATTTACTAACTGCATGGAGCAGATTCCTTCTTGAGAAGCTAAAAGGTCCTCAGCTAGTCAAAAAATTCCCTGCATTTTATGAAACGCGAAGGTTCATTACCGCATTCACAAGATCCTGCCACCTGTCCCTAACCTGAGCCATATCAATCCAATCCATGAGTCCATCCTGCTGCTTGAAGATCCATTTTAATATTATCCTCCCATCTACGCCTGGGTCTCCCAAGTGGTCTCCTTCCCTCAGGTAACACCACCAAAATCCTGTATGCACCTCTCCCCTCACCCATACGTGTTACATGCCCCGCCCACCTCATTTTTCTTGATTTTATCACCCGAATAATATTTGGTGAGGAGTACAGATCATAAAGCTCCTCGCTATGTAGTCTTCTCCACTCTCCTGTTATGTCGTCCCTCTGAGTCCCAAATATCTTCTTCAGCACCCTATTTTCAAACATCCTCAGCCTATGCTCGTCCCTCAATGTGAGAGACCACATTTCACACCCATACAAAACAACGGGCAAAATTATAGTTTCGTATGTATTAACTTTTGTATTTTTGCACAGGAAGCAAGCTTGAAATATTTTCCGAAAACATCACTTCTCGTTATCTTGCATGTCTCTGTGGTTCGGATATTAATTAAAGCACACATCTAACATCACTGAGTTAATGACGACCGGAACTCTAATGTCATAGAACTAATGAGGCCTACAACCATAACTCTAATACCACACCGACAATTAACACCATCTATCTAACGTCACAGAATTAGACCTGAAACAGCCACACCATACCACACCGTGAAAAGTCGTGATTCTATTGACAAAAACTACATGCAATAGGGTTTAGCAGAACACACATTACATACCTTGTGTTCTCTCAACCGCTTGAAGTCAAGTTGTACCTATATATACCACCAACTTTAACACAGACAATCTCTGCATTTTGTCCACACAGTATCCATATGATTCTCAAAATATACAACGATTACTTCTATAAACAGCATTAACCTGTTGATCTGTACAATGGAAACGGTTTTTATTCTCTGTGGGGTAGAGGTGAAGGCAAGGTTGTCAATGCCCACACCATGAAGGCACAAGGGGTACTGGAGGTATAAGTCCACTCATTTTTAAACTCGGCAGTGGTCAGTTCCACGCCTCTGTCGTTTTAGGAAAAAGCTCGAGTCACCTAATAAATAAGAAGTTGGGTGCAGCCCACAGTTGTACTGGTTGTTTTGAAGAAGAGTCTGGTCTCTGCAGAGATTCGAACCCTGGATCGTCCAGCACGTGGACTAGTCACTATAGTCGATTTGTAGACGTTGTTCAGATAAATGTCGGTCTGCAAAGGGTCATACATAGGCTACATTTTTTCCGAAAACGTTTTAACCTTTTAAAGCCTAGCGGTAACTTTACGTACCACCAGGTTTAACATTAAAAAATTCTACGTGGTGCCCACATTGCGTTTATGTGTTTTGTACGGATCTCAGAACAAACAGCAACTTTTGCCTTATAAAACATTAAGAGACTGGTTTTTATAACCGAAGTGGAGAGTGTTTACAGCGCGGTACGTACTGAGTCCTTATATAAAACATATACACTTCGTCTTTAAAGGGTTAATAAACACATGTCCAAATAAGATCTGCACTTCATATCACGCACAATTTCTTATGAGTCACTCTTGAGCCGTCTGCCATTTGATCAAGTCAGATGTCAATTTACTGTGAAGCAATTGTACACTGGAGCACATTGCGACCAAAGCAAAACCCATACTGTTGTGCTATGATTCAAAAGACGGCTTTGTATTCTGGTATAAGTGCGTATCAACGTTTCGGATGAAAGTATTGCCTCCATCTTTAGTGCATAAATGCCTGAATATGGCTGCAGTATGTTCTTCCCACAGCCGCATGCCCACCTGTCAGACCACAGCGTCACCAACAACGTGAAACAAACAACCATGATCAAAATTCTCCGAAATGAGTTCTTCGCTCTTCTGGTATGTCACGCAGAGCAGATTGTTAATTATTTACCGACGTTTCGGGACACCCAATCGATCCCATCTTCAAGGATCAACCAGTCCAAGAATAATTGACCTTTGAAGCTGGGACAGGTAGGTTTTCTCGAAACGTCCGTAACTAACTACCAATCCACGCTGCGTGACATATCAGAAGAGCAAAGATATCACTTACACAGCGGTAGAAGCCTGTAATCACGCATCTCTCCAGTAATTTGTGTAGATCTGAAATACGATACGAAATTAAACGTATCGACGGAAGGACAGACATCACGAAGCCCCCAGCGTGTTGCAGTTGCAAGCTCACAGTGCAGAGAAAGCAAGAAGCATAACAATTCACTTGCAAGTACCTGAATACAAGCATTGATTTCCATGGAAGGAGAATTTCTTAACAACAGAGAAATTGCGAAATTATTCATTTTGTAAACTACAATGACCTTACCACAAAAACTCAATATCTTTGGGTTCTGACAAGATCAACAAAGTTTTTAATTGCAGAGTCTTCAGTGACCTTCCGTCACGCGACCGCAGTGCAATGTTCAGACAGGAAATGACTGTTACACCGACATGACATATTGCCTAACGCACCAGGGGCCACGTTACGTCACAGCAATCCCTCGCTTTCTCATTGCATTATAACGCGAATAGGGGTGTCAAGTTTAGGATGCGTCATACGTAACGTCTGATAAATAACTGTCCACTTAGGCCGTGCAATGGCTCAGGCGGTTAGTCGCCGGCATCCCACCGCGGAAAGTCGGGTTCGATCCCCGGTCAGCCCATGTGGGATCTGTGGTGAACAAAGTGGCACTGGGACAGGTTTTCCCCTGTAAATTTCATTCCACCGGTGGTCTATTACATGGAAAAACAAAAAACTAATCATCTTCATCACAGGGTTGTACAATAAGCATCAAGGCTGCGGTGCGTCCGTAGCGTCTATTGCGGGGCCCTTCACCACTTAAAAAAAAACTGTCCACCTAACCGGATAGTGTACACTCGGTCAAAATAAATGTGGTTCAATCGACCGAGCGACAGCTATGTAGACATTCTACGTGTTGAAGAGACAAATCCCCATTATATCCAGAATAAGGAATCATGGCGATATAGGCCCAACCATTATATCAGGTTTGGAAGAAATGTCACTGTCTGTTTCAGACGACGGAGCCATCGTGTTATAACCTTCACATATGTGTGAGTGAAATACAAGTGGTGCATTCCGTAAGTTCAAATCATCATTAAAAAAACCAAGTCGTCCCTGTCTAGAACATGAAGGCACATAGAGGCGTAATTCCATTCATTCTTAACCTCGGCACTAGATGAAGGTGAGTGGTCAGTTTCACTCTCCGGCCGTTTTACCCGCGGGATATAACAGCGATACCCATCGTAAAAGGGGGCTGGGTGGGTCCCAGAGTCGGTCTTGGACGATTTAGAGAAGAGAAATCTCCCTTACTTTACCGGGATTCGAACCCCATATCGTCCAGCCCGTAGCCTAAACACTATACCGACTGAGTTATCGCAGTTCCGAACCATTACATGTGAGTCGACTAATGACAAAGACAGCGGGTTTGATGGGATAATTGATGTAGTATTTTCCCCCCGTGATGCACAGCCCTTAGTGGGCCAGGGCCTCCTCATTATCGAGGCTTCACGATCATACTCAGGCACACCACAGTCGATAGGACTCCTCTGGACGGGTGATCAGCCCGACGCAGAGACCTCTACCTGACAACACACAACACTCACAAGAGGCAGACATCCATGTCCCCGGGGGGTTTCGAACCCACAATCCCGGCAATAGAAAAGCCGCAAACCCACGCCTTAGACCGCGCGGCCACTGGGATCGGCAATTACTGCATTACAGATCACTAAATAATGGTTGCATAATTAGCCAAAATCCGAGTCGTCTGACAATACGGCAGCAGGTGCCTGTCTATCAACCTGCACCACGACTCATCCCACAGAACTCTAAAGTCAATGTAACTAATTGCATTGCATGTGAAAAGAAACCTTTCGTTCAGCTGATTTGTCCATTTAAATCACAAGAAAAGCCAGTATATAAAGTATCCGTGTGGGTAGACAGTAAACTTTGACAAGGCTTATTTCAAGATATTATCCCGAGAGGGATTTGAAAGCTGATGTGTCATGTCGGCAGATTAACCCTTACATGGATGTCCATAGTTCTAATAAATTAAAGATGGTGATAGCCTTTCGTTCTCTGAACCGCCTGAACAGTTCAAGTGATTAAACCAGAATGCCATCTTCTTTTAACTCACGTCCGACTTCTTTCTGCAGACCTAACAATAGAAAGTGGCAAATGAAGGACTGATACATACAGCACAAACGTGACCAACTTGTTTTTTGTTTCGTCTATTATAACTGATGACATGTTGAAGAATTTTCATACAATGGTTAACGGCTACGCCTAAAGGCCGCTTTACACCAACACAGTGGGCAGTAAGACGACAATTTTTGTTGATTGTTTTGTTGTGTTATTTCTGTGTGCTTATTTGTGTAATTGTGTTTTAAGTAATTTGTGCTAGTTTTGTAATTTGTATTTGGGGTGTTAAGCTAGCACTTTAATATATTAGAAGTGAAATGAATTAGAAATATAATTGCATTGTCGTCGTCGTCGTCGTCCTTGTTGTTGTTGTTGTTGTTGTGGTTATGGTTGTTGTTGTTGTTGTTGTTGTTGTTGTGGTTGTGGTTGTTGTTGTTGTTGTTGTTGTTGTTGTTGTTGTTGTTGTTGTTGTTGTTGTTGTTACACACTCCATCCTGAACCAGTTTCTGTGAGACTAGTTCTGATACAATCCTCCAGTACATATTTATGTTTCACAAAGTTTGCGTTTCAATCAGATTGTCAACAGTTATTTTAGCAACCATTTGCTATACACATATTATATATGCTCTATTCTGAACAACTTCAACCCACTTCACATTTTCAAAACCAGTTTATTTAACATCTGTTTTAATATTATCTCCAATGCACAACTACATTTTCCAACGCCCTTTCCAAATTAGATATTATGATCAAGATGATCAGTTTGTGTGTGCGTGTGTGTGTGTGTGTGTGTGTGTGTGTGTGTGTGTGTGTGTGTTTTATAGCTGTCAATCGCACATAATTGCATCCCTTCTGTGTTAAGTTAAATTAATACAATAAACTACCATTTCTATTTACGCGTTCCTTCATATATTTTGTTCAAATGATGGCCCTGAAGAATCAACAGATAGCATGAGCGCTTTTTCACTTTACTATAAAGTACAAAAGCAATAGCTTCTGTCCGTGATGGTACATACATTTCACAGCATGGCGATTACTAACTATTTCCATATTTCGCACGAGATATGTCACATGTAAGTAGGTGTAATAGGCCTTCTGGTCTGGATTTATTTGGAGTCTGAGGAGGTCAGCGAAGGTAAGGTGTCCAGCCATCTTGAGATACAAGCAGCTGTTCTGTGGATTTATAACCGTCTTGAGATACATGTAGCTGTTCTGTGGATTCATAACCGTCTTGAGGTACAAGTAGCTGTTCTGTGGATTTATAACCGTCTTGAGATACATGTAGCTGTTCTGTGGATTCATAACCGTCTTGAGATACAAGCAGCTGTTCTGTGGATTTATAACCGTCTTGAGATACATGTAGCTGTTCTGTGGATTCATAACCGTCTTGAGATACAAGTAGCTGTTCTGTGGATTCATAACCGTCTTGAGATACATGTAGCTGTTCTGTGGATTCATAACCGTCTTGAGATACAAGTAGCTGTTCTGTGGATTCATAACCGTCTTGAGATACATGTAGCTGTTCTGTGGATTCATAACCGTCTTGAGATACAAGTAGCTGTTCTGTGGATTCATAACCGTCTTGAGATACATGTAGCTGTTCTGTGGATTCATAACCGTCTTGAGATACAAGTAGCTGTTCTGTGGATTCATAACCGTCTTGAGATACATGTAGCTGTTCTGTGGATTCATAACCGTCTTGAGATACAAGTAGCTGTTCTGTGGATTCATAACCGTCTTGAGATACATGTAGCTGTTCTGTGGATTCATAACCGTCTTGAGATACAAGTAGCTGTTCTGTGGATTCATAACCGTCTTGAGATACATGTAGCTGTTCTGTGGATTCATAACCGTCTTGAGATACAAGTAGCTGTTCTGTGGATTCATAACCGTCTTGAGATACATGTAGCTGTTCTGTGGATTCATAACCGTCTTGAGATACAAGTAGCTGTTCTGTGGATTCATAACCGTCTTGAGATACATGTAGCTGTTCTGTGGATTCATAACCGTCTTGAGATACAAGTAGCTGTTCTGTGGATTCATAACCGTCTTGAGATACAAGCAGCTGTTCTGTGGATTCATAACCGTCTTGAGATACATGTAGCTGTTCTGTAGATTCATAACCGTCTTGAGATACAAGCAGCTGTTCTGTGGATTCATACCATAGAATTTATACCTCGCGCTGATTACTTACAAAAAAAGACGTTTATTTAATGAAATCAGTATGGAAAGGATATTTAGTTTTTAGACACTTCATCTCCGTTGTGTTCTCAGATAAAGATACAGAATAAATCCATTCGAGACACACAAATATATTTAGTTCACAGATCAGCTACATGTTTCGACCCAACATGGTCACCATCACGCTGGCCACAGGAAACAAAATACATAAAGAACAGTTATATTGGGACTGAGATCTCAGTGCCTTATATATGTTATTATATAAAAAATATATTCATAGCAGAGGTGGATAGCCCGGGGAACAAAAAGAGTAAAAATTACAAATATAGCGCCGCAGTCTTTTTTGCAAATTTCAGAAACTTATACATTTGTAATTTTTACTATTTGCATCCCCACAGCCACACTGGCGCACCCAAGGGAGGACTTCCGGACTGCAGCCCCCCAAAATGCGAAATCTAAAAAACACAGATTTTTTAGGCGTGATCTTATCAAAGGTTTTACATGATTTACGCTTCAGCCTAACTCAGCCACTGAAATCGGCTGATGACTAGTACATTGGAATATTGAAAAATATAAATAAAACTTTCAAATGTGAATATTATTTTGTTTTTCAGTTAGTTTTAATTTTCCCTGTAAATTAACTAGATGTCGGATCGGTGATTTTTATACGATTTTCGTAACAGTTTTTAAAATCATACATAAATTATGTATAGCCTCAGGGTCAGCCCCGTCAAAGGAAAATTCTGGGTGCGCCTATATAAGGCCATCCACCTCTGCTACATATATACTTATTATATAATAACATATATAAGGCACTGAGATCTCAACCCCAGTATAGCTGTGTTTATGTATGTCTTTTGTATCTTGTGGCCAGCGTAATGGTGACCATGTTGGGTCGAAACATGCAGGTGATCTGTGAACAAAATATATTGTGTTCTGACTGGATTTATTCTGTATCTTTAACAGGTTTTTAAAAACAATCAAGCATTGAACCCGTGACACTTTATGAGTGTGGCACAATGACCTAGTCAGGCGACATTACGTCATATTCTACGCAACTCGAAACTACGACACTTGTAAGTTCGCTTACTCAAGAATGGGAAAAAAGTGCTGCTTTGTCATACGCGATTCCAACATGCGACCGACCTGTCTTTCACTTTAAACGCTTGGGAAAGCCACTCTGATTCTCATAATAACCGTCAAGGATTTTATTGTCTAAGAGCAGTAATTAAATCCTGCGACACGAGCATTAGAGACGTTGGATCGAAGGCAGGCTTACGAAGGATGACACTTCTCCAGTTTCGAATCTGGCTTATAAATATCTGCAATCGATTGGTTCACACAAGGCAATTTTATTCAGGGAATTTCGTTTCGTAGTCCTTCCCTCTTCTACCTACTTGTTCACAGTAGGTGTAGAGGGTTTTTAATTTCACTTGATCACACTCAAACACACACCACAGTCGGTAGGACTCCTCTGGACAATGGATCGGCCCGTCGCAGAGATATCTACCTGACAAAACAAACACTGCAAAAGAGACAAACATCCATGCCCCCGGTGGGATTCGAACCCACGATCCCTGCAAGCACTCGGCTGCAGACCTACGCCTTAGACCGCGCGGCCCCTGGGATCGGCTTCAGGGAATTTGATGTATTAATTAACCATTATATAATCATTCCTCATTATTTCCAAACAAATTTTTGGATAGCGCTTTAAAAGAGATGGTGGGGATAGCGTAGTCGGTATAGCGACTCTGTACGGGCTGGACGGTCCGGGGATCGAATCCCGGTGCCGGCGAGATTTTCCTCGCTCGTCCAGACCGGCCGTGGGACCCATCCAGACTCCTTTACAACGGGCACCGAGTCTGTTTCCCAAGCGGCCGGGGCGTGGTGTTGACCACCAATCCCATTCTAGCGCCGAAGTTGAAGAAAGAGTATAGCTACACCTCTAATCCCCGTCTGTGCCTTCATGGCCTCTAACACGCTAAATTTTCTTCTAAAATAGATCAGTGCCCTCTCTTCAAAGTCTTTGCTAATTTACAGTTCACTCAACTACCCTATCATTCCAGTTCGATAGACGTTCTAGCCAACGCATACTCTTGCACCCTTAAACAAAGACAGATTACATAAATTATTCAAAACAACACAGGCAATGTACGTGTAAACGTAACATTGAGGCGCGTTCGCGTAACCAATGTTGCCGTGGAAAACCAGTATTACATATTGTGAATGTGTGTCTGTCGTCGTCGTCGCCATCATCATCATCATCATCATCACGTAGCTGCCCTAGAGATGGACCACATGTTGACACGTTCCGGTCTCACTTACCCAGAAGTCTCTTCATTGGTCTCCCCTGGTTCCTTCTGCCTTTTGGTGGGCTTTTCATTATCCTGGCTAATCCGTTACGGGGCATTCTGTTTGCATGTTGTATCCAATTTCTTTTGTAGTCCTGTATTTTGTCCAAAACTGGGGTTATATTTAATTCCTTTGCAACCTCTGTATTTGTCTTATGATCTGTCCAAGTGTGCCCTGCTGTTATTCTCATATATTTCATCCCTGCTGCTGTTATTCTTGTTGCATCTCTTGCTTTAATGGTTCAGTTTTCACTGCCATATTACAGATCTGGGAGGGCTAGTGCATTGTATAATTTTATTCTTATGTGTGTCTGTAGCCTTAGTTATCCAGCATGCAAAGCGCATGCGCCGTATTATATTGTCATGTGGCCTGTCTGGCTGTACCACATTTTATTTACACATAATCTCATAAACGGCACGACTTTCGGAAAAACGTTATTAAACATAAAATGTGTCTTTTGATTTTCTCTACAACTTTTGTCTAAAACACTTATCATTCTCAGAAGAATTCAGCGAGATACTGTCATAAATGTACATAGGTCTTCATGCAAAGTACCCGTTATTTTTGTCAGATTTTAATGAAACTTGAATTTTCTCGACAGATTTTCGAAAAAGTCTTCTTCTTCTTCTTCTTCTTCTTCTTCTTCTTCTTCTTCTTCTTGCATTACAGTCCTTGGTGGACTTCAGCCTCTTTTTGGAAAAATACACAAATATCAAATTTAATAACAGTACGTCCAGTGGGAGCCCAGTTGTTCGATGCAGACGGACGGACGGACGGACGGACGGACGGATAGATACATGACAAAGCTAATAGTCACTTTTCGCAATTCTGCGAAGGCGTCCAAAAACCATTCAGTAAATACGGACAACAACCTGCTGCAGGCAGTCAAGCGCGTACGGTCAGCAGCTCCTCGCACTGTGCCTGGCCCGCGCTGAGCTGCACTGCTGAGTCACTTTCTGTCTCACTAACCTGTGCGACCTGCTCCAGGAAGCCGAACGGGGGGCCACCAGTCTTTCTACTGCTCTAACGATGCATCTTTATGCCATTAGTAGGTCAGATGCAAATGTTACACTGTGGTCCCCAGATGCCTTGTACCATGTAGACATAACAGATTAAATTCTGCTTTTTCATACGCGTGTCAAGTTGCGTCCGAAACTCCAGACAGACACGGAACAACAAATGTTTTCTTTCTTTCCTTATTTCTTTCCCCTGTGATGGGGTAAGGCCGTCCGCGTGACACTCTTTGAACACAAACTCAGCTTGGATATCCTGGGTGCGAACCACGGTAAGTGTACCCTTGCTGAGGTATTGACAATTTAAATTTGCCATGACTTAACTATTGTGACGGGGGTAGCCCAGTCCGTATAGGGACTCACTACGGGTGGCACGGTCCGGGGATCGAACACCGGTAGTTGCAAGAGATTCAAACTCCACATTCGTCCAGACCGGATCTGGGGCCCACCCAGCCTTCCTAAAATTGGGTACCAGGTCCCTTTCATGGAGAAAAGAGCAACGTGACCACCCACCCCATCTAGTGCCGAGGATAAGAATGAGTGGAGCAATACCTCCAATTACCATCCATGCTTCCATGGCATGTTAGCGGAAACCGTTCACTTTTACATTACTCATTAAGTATTACTAAATACGTAAGATCCCGTATATCATAAAAATTAGATGGAAAGTCACTGTAGTGTTGAATGTTAATTTATTCAACTGAAATATAATTACTTTTGAACACAATCCATGAGTAGATTGATGAATTCGTCCATCTTAGCACGAATTTAAAAATGCCGTCACGGTAGAAATCGGGTTCTTGCATTGACAACCATTCACGAACAGCCAGTTCCACTTCTCAATATTGTGGCTGTACAAAGATGGGAAAAATACAACACTGTACTCGGGAATTACGTTAAAAAATTACGCTTCGGTGGAATAAACGATAAATATGCTACACTTTAAAGTTGTAACCACTCCCCTTTTAATTTTAATGAGCTAAGAAACCGTATTTGTTGAATATTGTTTGTCTGCAATGTAGTAGAAATTGCCGGACATTTCTTTAATCCGCAGACGAAAATAATAAGGAACGTATTGCAACTGTCAGCGGTCACACAGCTCGCCACGCCAAGGACTGTCACACGCACTCAAAACTGCGTGTCTTAACGAAAACGTCTTGTTGCGTCATGAATGCTTTGACACATTTCCATTTAGCCGTCGCTAAAATGACTGCAATTTCCTTGTATTACAAACAAAGGCCGATCCCAGTGGCCGTGCGATCTAAGGCGTGGATCTGCGGTCGCTCGCTTATTGCGATTGCGGGTTCGAATCCCGCCGGCGGGGCACGGAAGTATGTCACTTGTGAGTGTTTGTGTGTTGTCAGGTAGAGATCTCTGCGACGGGCTGATCACTCGTCCAGAGGAGTCCAACAAAGTGTGGTGTGCCTGAGTGTGATCGTGAAGCCTCGATAATGAGGCGGCCCTGGCCCACTAGGGGCTGTAGCGCCACGGAAAAGAAACTACAAACAAAGATTCAATTTCCGTGACTTCAGGCCCTCGCCGCGGTGTTGATTAGATCTACACACTTCTGGAATATTACGCAGTGTCGAGTGGTAACTGTTTACCGAAGTTTCGGGGTAACGTATCGGTACCATCTTCAAGGATCAAGAAGTACAAGAAGAAAGAAAAGGAACCTTATTGACGCTTGAAAAGTCGGTAAAGGATCACCACACGACGCTGCGTAACATCCCAGAAGAGCGCAGATCTCAAAAGATTCAATACAATGACTATCCAAGTCTTCCGGCACGTGACGTCATGTCGACTGTTAAACAGTTATCGACGTTTCAAAAGCTCGTACCGCCTTCATCTTCTTGGAACGCTCGACTCTGAAGGTGAAGACGGTAAGATGTTTTGAAATATCTGTAACTACCAAGTGACACGGCGTCATATCTCGGAAGACTCCAATATGCAGTACACGTTTCAATCACCGCTGTCCTAACTTGATAAATGAAGCTGTCCGTATTTCAACAACGAAAGCTTGGTCCATATGACCTTTCTGTGTTCTGACCTATCAAGAAGCTTAAAAATTTTACGAAACATCCTGTATAATAATGAAAGTTGTCGAATGAAGAACACGAAAAGAGTGTAATGTACGTGACAGTTCGCGTGCAAGTTATAGCGAGTGTGCATTACGCAAGCAAACTGTTTTTGTTTACGTGTTAATTGGCTGTACGGATAAATAGCGGTGCTTGCAGTGTTCTAAAATGTCCATCACTGACATTCGGCCCACGCTCCCCTAATTACTTCATACAATAAAACCGCCCTTCGTTAACCTTTTAAAGCCTAGCGGTAACTTTACGTACCACCAGGTTTAACATTAAAAAATTCTACGTGATGCCCACATTGCGTTTATGTGTTTTGTACGGATCTCAGAACAGACAGCAACTTTTGCCTTATAAAACATTAAGAGATTGGTTTTTATAACCGAAGTGGAGAGTGTTTACAGCGCGGTACGCACCGAGTCCTTATATAAAACAGATACGCTTCGTCTTTAAAGGGTTAATCCTTTAAAGCCGTAAGCCATTAAATAAGATATCTTTACACAAATTACCATGGTTTATTAAGAACCTAAACATTAGTTTTTTTCCCAGTGGCGCAACAGCCCCTAGTGGGGCAGGGCCTCCTCATTATCGGGGCTTCACGATCACACTCTGACACACCACACATTCGGTAGGACTCCCCCTGGACGAGTGATCAGCCCGACGCAGCGACCTCTACCTGACAACACACAACACTCACAAGAGACAGACATCCATTCCCCGCCGGCGGGATTCGAACCCGCAATCCCAGCAAGCGATCGGCCGCAGACCCACGCCTTAGACCGCGCGGCCACTGGGATCGGTGAAACAATGTTATAGCGAATCATAACCATCCCATTAACAGCCGAACACAAGTTGTTAATAAGATCAATAACCATTTCTACTTAGTCACACATTTCTGTGGCGTGCTTTACCCTTGGGCAGGATCATAAAAATTATTCCTCCAAGCACACACACACACACACACACACACACACGATATATTCCCCTGACGACAGATCCTGTGTCCACGACTATTAGAACCTAGCAACCTGTAACCCAAACTTACTAAAGTCGCTCTCGCTAATGACAATTCCCAACTTTAAAAGTTTTGGACGATCTTCGATCGTGCTGGAGCCAACCTGAACACTGTGTAATGATGTACAGCATCGAACCCATGTAAGGAGGTGTTCTACACAACAGAAGGCAAGCAGATGGACCAATTAGAACTTCACAGACCTCATCTAACCTGGATCATATTTAACCCTTTAAAGACGAAGCGTATCTGTTTTATATAAGGACTCAGTGCGTACCGCGCTGTAAACACTCTCCACTTCGGTTATAAAAACCAATCTCTTAATGTTGTATAAGGCAAAAGTTGCTGTTTGTTCTGAGATCCGTACAAAACACATAAACGCAATGTGGGCACCACGTAGAATTTTTTAATGTTAAACCTGGTGGTACGTAAAGTTACCGCTAGGCTTTAAAAGGTTAAAGACTCAGTTCGTACAGCACAGTAAACATTTTAAATATTGGTATCAAAGCCAGTCAGATAATGCTGTATACATAGAAAATCACTATTTGTTCTCAGATACGTGTAAAGCAGGTAAATCCATCCTGTGAACAGAACCTAAATTCTTGAACCTTAAAGCTGATGGTACATATAGTTAAAGGGTTAAGGTCAGAAATCCTACGGGATGCTATAGCATGGTTCATCCAGACGAGAATCATTAATCACCAATCATTCACATTTCCGAGACGTTAGTCCCTAACATTAGTGGTATACGTGTGAAAATTTATGTCACCCTTGCGGCAGCACACGGACTGGGAGTGTTTATGTATACACCCTAATGAGAGTGTATGGGCTTAAGGGAAACGAAATACAAGGAGGGTGGAGAAAAATGAGTTTCAGAAATGTTGTTGTCGTCGTTAAGGAAGGATACTCTGTACAGAACATGTAACATGCAGCACCCTCTGTAAATATGACGTAAATAAACAACTGGAAGATATAGTCATAAATGGAAGCAGTGGCGTAGCTAGATTTTCAGGTCCCCGAGGTGAGTAGTTACAATGGTCGCCCCTTAAAAAACGTTACGTACTTTTACAAAATCACAGTCACTTACAGGATCTCCTTTTATTTGGGTTCAATAATTTGAAACATATTAGGTGCAAAACTCGAATTTTTTAAGTTACAAGATTTATTTTGTCTCCGGGGGTGGCCGAACCACTCCCCCTCACCCTTTGCTACGCCCCTGAATGAAAGAATAATCTTTGACCTTAGAATAACAACTTCTAATTGACACAGAATGCAATGTAGGTTTTGTAATGACAGAGATTAAACTTGGACAGAGACGATTTGTGGCTAAGTAAATGTCAGTTAACAAAGACTTTCCACCTGCTACAGCATCAAATCAATAACAACGTCAGCTTAGATACGTACAGTAGGATTACATCTACAAAGTCCCCGTCATTTTGCATGACAACCTTCAGCGCGAGTCTCACAAACCTTACGGCCCTCCTACCTCAGTCACGTGATTGCAGCTGTTATGTAAGCAGACGAATACTGGCACGTCCACCGCTCTGACTGCAGTAACACACTGATCTACGCGCACACGACTTCGCGCACTTTCCCGACTTGTGACATCAGCCCAGGCTCGCTAACGTTACCTGCGCCTGCAGCTGGAGGCTTTGTGGAATTAATCCTGCTATACATTTACACGCAGTTAGTGGAAAAGAACTCTAAAATATGATTAACATAGACATGTATCCTTACGCTGTTCATTCCCTTAGCAATGAAAAGCAAGTCAAATGTGGAATTTTCCGAGCAACAGCAGGCAACCTAGTCGCCAACTGTTATGCAGAGACCCGTCAGTATTTCTCACGATTTCTCTTTTCATAAACTTACAAAGATCAAAGGCTTATATGCTAAAATAGAGCCACTTCCTTTATAAGCCGCTAATTTGATTCTTTAATGCGCATCATATTACCGTATTTTAGATTACTCTGGTAAGTTTGTATCAACATTTCGTAGTTACACACTGACAACGCCCCAGACTGCACGGTGTCATAACATAGAAGCTGAAATATGAAACTTCACCACCGTGAAGTCACAACATCCTGTACAGGTTATGTATGTACGTATATGCATACATGAAATTACGTAAGTATGACGCCATTTGTAACTTACCGAGTGTCACAACGAGAAGTCGCTGGCCTCGCATCCTGCCGGCACGGGACTTCCCTCACTGCAATCAGACAGAAACACATGATGAGACAGAACTTCCGGCAGGCTGCTGACGGACCGAAACTGAATACGAAAGGCAGGTACACACTTTTAAAGGGTTAGGTAACAAATCAAACAGGCGCTAAATTAAAATGCGAAATGGTTAAACCACAAAATGAGTAGGAAGTTGGACACACCTTAACAGAGGCTTCTTTACTGGGATACGGAGGGTCTAAGAAGGCAGGCGTGTTGTTGGTAAATAAAACATGTATTCATTTATGATACAGGGTGGTTAAACGACAAGCTGAGCGGAAAACGTGACAAGGATAAATACATGCTTCGTAAGAGAGACACAGATGGCATAAATGTAGTTATTTAACGACACTCTCAATGGATAAGATTATTTGGCGTTGGATATAGATGGATGATTCAGTATGGATCATTGGTGGCATGGCACTGAAAATAAACAGAGGAAAACCTGTCCTCACGCAGATTTTTCTACCGCACGTCTCACACGGAGTGGCCTAGGATGGAAACCGGACCCCCGGGTTGAAAAACCTGGCGGGCTCTTGTGCGTATGTTAGGCCTACCGGACTTCCGGGTTTCATAGAATGCGGGTATTTCTCGACCAGCTGAGCAACTGTTAGCTTCTTAAGAAGAAGGTTGCGCCCTGGAGTTACGTGACCTTTAAGAAATTCAGTTCCTGTCTTACACAACAGACTATGCGTCTCTAAATATTACAGCAATCGGTTCCTTAATCCCTCTCATGGCCGATCCCAGTGGCCGCGCGGTGTGAGGCGTAGGTCTGCGGCCGAGCGCTTCCTGGGATCGTGGGTTCGAATCCCACTTCTTGTGAGTGTTTGTGTGTTGTCTCCGATGGGCCGATCCCTCGTACACAGGAGTCCTACCGACTGTGGTGTGCGTTTGAGTGTGATCAAGTGAAATCACAAAAACCATCGACACCTGCTGTGAACAAGTATGTAGAAGTGGGAAGGACTACGAAAGAAAGAATTCCTCTCAGAAAACAATCGCTATTATTCCGGGAATCATAATACATACATAAATACGATGCGTTCATAAAACGCTGAGTTCTAGATGTTAAAGCAGAAACGGATGAAGATACGTCCCTGTGCACTCCCTGAAGGCGTACATGGGCGTGGAGATATGGCTCCACTTATAATTAACCTCGGCACTAGATAGAGTAAATGATTAACTTCTTGCCTGGGCCGCTTCACTTCCAAGAAAACATCTAGGTACGTGTTGAATAGGAGGCTGGGTGAGCCCCAGTGCCAGTCTGGACGCTTTCAAGAACAGGAAAACCACCTGCCTCTGCCGGGAATCGAATCACGTTTCGTCAGATGTCGAGCCTGTAGCCTAGTCATTATACCGACTGAGCTATCTCAGCTTTCAATGTAAAAGAACGTGTTACATATACAACATGCGTGTTTAAAGCGTTGTGTAGCAAAGCCCTTGCTAAACTTAACGTAATTCATTCCGTGCATTACTTCCGTAATGATTCATTTATACAAACAAATACAAATAACAGAACATATCAAGGCTAGATGTTTAGATAATTTTAACCAGAAACGTATAAGAATTGTGGTAACCACAGCGTCCATGTTGTTGTATTTTATAGTCGCACTTCTATACATTTTATAATTTTAACATTTTAATATTGTACACAAGATGACCGCGCCGTCTAAGGCGTAGTTGTGCGGCCGAGCGCTTGCTGGGATCGTGGGTTCGAATCCCACCAGGGGCATGGATGTTTGTCTTGTACAGTGTTTGTGTTGTCAGGTAGAGGTCTCTGCGACCGGCCGATCCCTCGTCCAGAGGAGTCCTACCGACTGTGGTGTGTGTCTGAGTGTGATCAAGTGAAAATAAACAACCTCGACACCTACTGTGAGTAGGTAGAAGAGGGAAGGACTACGAAACGAAAACATAAGATATTAGTGTATTGGGACTATGCATTCCTTTGTAATTAGATCTCCTTAAAGATGGTGATTTAATCGTCGCTACACGTAGCGAGGTAAAAGCTTATGTAAGACTTTTAATTTCTGTAATGTGCAAAATCCCTAGAAAATCGGCACATAAAGGTGGCAAGGTTGTCAGCCCTGCGTACCGGCCGCCTTTACCCCCAGGAAATATTCCCCAGGTACACATTTCTGTTAAAGGCTGAGTCGACCCCAGGGCCATAGTGCGGCCGAAAGGATAATGTCAATGAAAAATTCCAATGACACCATCAGGAATCGAACCCGCGACCTTCCGGCTTGTAGTGCAGTGCCTCAACCAACTGCGCCACCGTGTGCCCCGTTATGTGCATACGTTGGTATAAATTAATGATAACGAACGCCTTTGCCGTTTTGGACACCTTTCGCACCATTAGTGACCCAAAGTTAAAGTACACATATCAAGTACGATATCTGAAACACCCTGTATATAGACTATTAATCGCTCTTTACAGAAAGGCGGTTGGTGAATGCTGATCCAAACAGCAGTTAGAAAGTAACCGTACTTTGCGGGCGGGAGCATCGCAAGGCTGTAACAGACGGGCTGCTGGTTGGAATCCCGGATGTAAGCATCTTGTTACCTGTGTGAACTACTGCTGCTTCTCACTTATGTAATTATCTCTTGACCGTCACCAATCAAAGGGGAAATAAGATTATATAAACTGACGCTCCTTACATTAAACAAAATTATTTCAGACTAATCTCTAGTTATATGTCATTTGTTTCACGACTCTGCGAGTGGCAATAGGAAGACTACAGAATAATGAAGAGGAAAGGATGTGGAAGAAAGTTATCGTGGCCTGATTTCAAATAATATCTCAGAAGGTGCTTGGAGTGAGTGAGAAAACCAAGGAAAAGACAGGCAATTTACTATAATGTAACATCGAGGCGCGTTCGCGTACCCATTGTTGCTGTACAAAAGCAATAAGTATTACATATCCTGAGCGTGTGTCTGTAGCCTTAGTTATCCAGCATGCAAAGCGCATGCGCCGTATTATATTGTCATCTGTGGCCTGTCCGTCTCTACCATATTTTTCCATATTATCTCATAAACGGCACAATTGTCGGGAAAAAAAGTTATTGAACATAAAATGTGTGTTTTGGTTTTCCCTAATACTTTTATCGGAAATACTGCTCATTCTAAGAATTCAGCGAGATGTTATCATAAGTACACACAGGTCTTCATGTAAAAATACCTGTTATTCTTGTCATATTTTAATTAAACTTGAATTTTCTTGACAGGTTTTGGACATATACTCAGATTTTACGAATATCCGTCCAGTGGGACCGTGTTGTTCCATGTGACCAGACGGACAGACAGACAACGGAATTACTAGCCGCTTTTAGCAATTTTTTCGAAAGCGCCTCAAAACACAATTACGGTAGCCAGTCTGCGAGACGAGGTTTGAACCCGTGACCTTTGAAACAGCAAGCAGAAGTGTATGCCACTGGACCACGACATTCTGTTGATAACTGCAAACTGTGATAACGCAAAGGTTCTGTTTATGTACCGGTACATTGTATCGGTAATATCAGACGTTCTGCTATGACGACAGTGACTGTCTTTCGCTGAAACAACTAACCGTAAGCGACCCATTGCGCAGCCGTCAGATGTACAACAACAGCCCTCTTTGACTATTGCGACAACTCGTTTTCATTTGCATATACAGTTAATAAATTTATGATCTCAGGACGTACTGTTTTACCCACTGGGTGAATCAATTTTGCCCGAGTTTGATCAATACACGATAGATTTAACCTTCTCAGCTTTTTAATAGCTATCATCGCAACGTCAAAGGCACCAGACTCTGTCACTAGTCTCTGCCTAACATGACGAACCCCATATATTTTCTTCCACAGATTGAATAGGAAAAAAAAAAACTGTGGGAATCAGCACAGTGCTCAAAATTACCTGTTCATGTTTGGAATTTTCAAATTTAAATGCGAGCCCGGAGATATGCTAGGCTTTTAACAAATTCTAAAACATACACAGTTTTTAATTCGTGGTTTCTGTACGGCCTGATGATGGCTCCTTGAGGCGAAACCTGTCTGCGTGTATATGTTTTTAATAAAGTGAAGTGTTGCTTGTGATTGGCTGATTAGTAAGTATAAATATATACCTTTGTATCTGCACAGTAATTGCGATGTTTAATATTAAAGTTTAAAAAATGAGTAGTTATTAAATAATTGTGGTTTTCAAAGTAAATATCGATGATTTTCCTAAACAGAATCAACCGGTTAACGTTTATAACGGAGACGCGGTGTGCTTCAAGCGGTTCAGATTTATACCGGAGATGCAGTGTGCTTCAAGCGGTTGATATTTATAACGGAGATGCAGTGTGCTTCAAGCGGTTGAGATTTATACCGGAGACGCTGTGTGCTTCAAGCGGTTGAGATTTATATCGGAGACGCGGTGTGCTTCAAGCGGTTGAGATTTATATCGGAGACGCGGTGTGCTTCAAGCGGTTCAGATTTATATCGGAGACGCGGTGTGCTTCAAGCGGTTGAGATTTATACCAGAGACGAGATGTGCTCTCCGTGATATAGGGAGGGAATGTTTAAATATTATTTAAAAGAACTTCACATTTTGAAACATAAGCAATAATTCCTTCATACATTATGAGAAGAAGGAAAGAAAACTCAGTAAGTAACGTCAGTGGGTACGGACTGGATGAGGCGTGTTTTATTCCGGACTGACAGAAAATTGTCTTCGCCGCCAGGTATAGAACGGCCCTAAGATCCATTTAGCCTCATATCCAAGGCATAAGGGGGGTGGGCCCTTTCTTCCCCTGGGGGTGAAGGGGGAGGAGCGTTAGTCAGATCACTCATCACCATCAAGTTCCGACATTAGTAATGTGTGGATCTACACCTCCACTATTTCTATACGCCTTCACGGCACATCGATAGCCAGACACAAACATGACGCCTTCTGACGTTGTATCTAATTACCAACATTTGTTTATGGGCTGAACATTCTTGTTTATTTTTACTGTTGTTTGTTTAGGGGTTCTACAATAGCTCGAATTACTTAGCATCGAACATTATCAGCACATAACGAATCGGAAATTATGTGAAAGGAAGCAGCCATGACCTGACTTGAGGTAGTCTCGGAACCTTACTGGAAAGAAATCAAGTATAAATCCGGCCAAACACAGCTAAATTCTATTTATTACACAGAACTACATGTTTCGACCTATTTTAGGTCATCAGGTTCACAATTTTTTATAATATATTGAGGAAGGAATATAAGTCCGTAAAATGCGATAAAATCTATTAAAGTGTTAAAATTATTATGGTCATAATCGGGAATGATATGTGTGGGTAGGGGGTCTGCCGCACTGTTACAAATGTATTGTGCAAATCTTAACTTCTCTTGTTACTACAAGTTGTCAGAGCGCCGTCTACAGTCGGGTGTGTCAGTGTGGATTCATTCCAAGTTCAGAGTTCCAGCTGGGAGTTGTTAATTAAACGTGCAGGTGGGCAGCTTGCTGACTGTTGCCCACATTTCTTCCTCACTACGTTCCTAACACAAACTGTGAAGTGACGGGTTTATGGACTTCATCCATCATCCGAAGAGTAAAATATTAAAAATATTAAAAATTAAAATCACAACGTTTCGGAAGCTGGCTCTGCTTCCGTCCTCAGGTGAATGGAGGGCAAGAAGAGAAGAACACGTATTCTGTTAGGCCCCTTAGACAGAGCTAGCCTCCATCCGAAACGTGGTGATTTTACTTTTTAATATTTTTAATATTTTACTCTTCGGACGATGGATAAAGTCCATAAACCCATCACCACACAATATTATACACCTTCGTCAAAAGCTTTTAGAATTTAACAAATTGTGAACCTGAAGATGACCGGAAATAGCCCGAAACATGTAGTACTGTCTAATAAATAAAATTTAGTTGTGTTTGGACGGACTTCGACTTGATTTCTGTTATAAAGAACACAACGAGGTGACATTCTTCAAAATTAAAACTTCCTGGAAAGACTGAAACAAGGCAAGGAAAACTTCAGTAATAAGGATAGGTGGTGTCCAGACTTTTAAAATGTTAAAGTCTTACTAAAACTGCAACCATTTCTGTAGTTGGATGCAGTCCTTGTATACCCAGTCTAACACGACTTGTCTCCATAATATTCCACACTTTGTCGGATCCAATGCCTTTACACAAATCACGAAGGCCAAACGCGTTTCACAGCTATGTTCTAGCGTTTCTCTGTTATTTGTTTCAAGGTAAACACAAAGCACCGGATACGCCAATTCTAAAATTATTCTCTTTCTACAAAATTAACTGTTGTAACTTTCTTCCGTTCATGCCACGAATTTCTACGCTGTGACTTCGTGTGTTTTGGTATCATAAGAATCTAGGCCGTGCCATGGCTCAGGTGTTTAGCCGCCGGCCTCCCACCGCGGAGGCCCGGGTTCGATCCCGGGTCAGTCCATATGGGATTTGTGGTGGACGAAGTGGCACTGGGACAGGTTTTTCCCCGAGTTCTTCGGTTTTCCCCTGTCAATTTCATTCCACCGGCGCTCCATTACCAGGAAAAGGACAAAAAAATAATCACCATCGTCATCTTCATCATAGGGTCGCACAATAAGCCTCAAGGCTGCGGTGCGTCCGTAGCGTCTGCTGCGGGGCCCTTCACCACTAAAAGAAAATCACAGGAATCTGCTACACCTGTCAGTCTTTTACGCTGAAGTTGGAGGCAGTATGCTACCTGAAAATACGCTACACGTCTTTCGATATCAGCGCACAAGATGAGCTGCAAATTCACCTCAACGTCAATTTCATATATCTTGCATTCACACCTGTTACTCAGCATTCGACGTACCTTATATTTCACATTTAGAAGACTTGTGCCCCTGTAACTGTTAGATATTTACAACAGTATGCGTCGTTTCGTAGTCCTTACCTCTGCTACCCACTCCCAGTAGGTGTCGAGGTTGTTTATTTTCACTTGATCACACTCAGACACACACCACAGTCGGTAGGACTCCTCTGGACGAGGGATTGGCCCGTCGCAGAGACCTCTACCTGACAACACAAACACTGAACATCCATGCCCCCGGTGGGATTCGAACCCACGATCCCAGCATGCGCTCGGCTGAAGACCTACGCATTAGACCGCGCGGCCACTGGGATCGGCTTACAAGAGTATACACCTTTCTTAAACAGTGAAAATAAGGGTAAACTTGCCCCTTTCTGTGCTAGCACGTAAATGGGACTGTCAATTGCTAACATTACAGATAAGCAAAATGTAACTTACAGTACGCTATTCCTTCATTTTTATGTTTAGGGGGTTTGAGAATATCACTATAACCTGAAGGAGGAGGCAGTATTTTCTTCCGAAAGGTTGTTACCAAATTACAATGAGACGTAACGCAGACCACAATAAGCACTTGTATTGTTGTTCCGTGTAATTTACTAACTCCTTCTTCGGAAACAGAAGACGACCTCAGCTGGCCAAGAAACTCCCTGCATTTTATGGAACCTCAAGTTTCATTACCGCGTTCACAACAGCTCCCAGTTGTCACTATTTTTAGCCAGATTAAGTCAGTCCACACGCTCCCACCCTATTTCTTTAATCCATTTGAATATCGTCCTCCCATCTATGCCTAGGTCTTTCGAATGTTCTCTTTACTTTTGGTCTCCCTCCCAAAATATGCGTGATCTCTTTCTCCTTAATTTGAGCACCCGAATAATACACGACAAGTTTGACAAACCACGAAGCTCCACAAAATGCATTTCCTCCAGTCTTGTGTTACTTCCTGCCTCTCTGGCCCACGCATCTTCCTCAGTACCTTCCTGTTCCCGGTACAGTTTCAATTTCTCCGCGGTCTGTTCCAGTCGCATATTTCATTCACAAAGCCTACAGTAACCGGCAGGCTAAGCTATCTCATCTAGCATTAACACCTGGCTGCTGATACCGCGTCTCCAAACATTTGACCTCCAGAGAGAGGCACATCTTTCACCAATAAGAGGGCACTTTATGACCCGAGTTCCGTGAGGTCAGCACGACAAATACTTTCAAAGACGGCAACTTTCTAAGCCAGCTCCTGTGCTGCAGTTGATACGACTGATCTGTTTTCAAAAACTGCCCATATAGATTTCACTAACGCCAATCTTCGCTTTCAAACCTATGTTATTTCTTCTAAAATATCATTACCTTTACCGTCTAGCGTCGAGCTTAAAGAAATAGTACAGCTATACTTCTAATCTCCCTCTGGGCATTCATGGTTTGTTATAAGGCGACCTTTACCTTTACTTTTATACGGTCTTATAGGATGCGGCGTTGTGTCGATTAGTGGATAGGTACTGACGTTTTGGAGGAACCTGCTACCTTAATCTGCACGGTAGAAAACAGAAACAGCGTGTTGCTTCTAATGTTTGGTAACTAGCCACCAAACTACACGGCGTCACATCCCAGAAGAGTGTAAATTCAAACATCATGTTCTTAAGCGTACCTTACACTAATCAGTTCAGAAGTAAACGTGTAATAATGAGGTCCCATCTGTCTTTCCACATGACATCTCCCGAACTACTTAACGTATTTCGACGAAATTTAGTGCCTATGCTTTCCTCGCACTTCAACGTTTAGGGACGGCTCAAGACCGAACCCATTTTCTTTCTCCAACATGCTTGCTTGTAAATGCACAGAATGTATCGATACGAAAGTTGACCCTGCAGTTAATCAAGCAACGAAAGCGGGAGTATGTAACTCCACAAATTCTGAACCTCCCACTACGTGTAGAAAGTGGGCGCCGTGACGCTGCGGCCGCTTTATCCCTGGGGAAAGAGATGCTGGCATCCAATGGATAGGATGCTTGGTAGGCCACAGGGCCGGTCTGGGCGCGGTGAGGAGAAGGATTTTGTGACCCTGTCTTAGTTTCCGAAATCTGTTATTTAAATTCTCTTTCCATCACTTAACATGACATAGCTTCAGTAATAGATAAACGTGTATTGTGTATTTGTGGAATGACACTGACAGCAGAGATCCCAAGTAATCAGAGAAAACCCTGAGATATGCTCTTTTCTGGGGCATTACGCGGCGTCGTGTGGTAGTTGTTTACCGACGTTTCGGGACAACGTACCGGCCCCATCTTCCCCTCGAAGATGGGAAGGACAGGTTGTCCCGAAACGTCAGTAAACAACTACCACACGACACCGCGTAATATCGCAGAAGAGGGCAGCTCTCATCAGCATCGCGGCGGAAGCCTGAAATCGAAAAGAACAACCTGTTCGAATGCTATACACAGTCAATCCCACAAGGACTGACCTGCGACTGAAACCGGGCCTCCGAAGTGTAACTCCCTCGTTGTCCAGCCAGCAGACTAGTCACTATACTGACTGAGATATCCTGGCTTCAAAGGTTTCCTGACATTAATGTAGCCTGGTATTTACCTAATATTGTAAGTACGTATAATAGCTGTGTAAACAGGATTTCGGTTTTGTAATCATTCATATTTATAAACAACACAGAGGAACACATCACGAAAACGTAAAGGTACAGAACCTACTTTGGCAGGTTCATTACGAAAAAGAAAGAAAAAGCTAGCCATTCATTGTGACACAATAGACCAACCACAGAAGCCTCTGATGTTGAATTAACCCTTTAAAGAAGAAGCGTGTCTGTTTTATACAAGGACTCAGCGCGTACCGCGCTGTAAACACTCTCCACTTCGGTTATAAAAACCAGTCTCTTAACGTTTTATAAGGCAAAAGTTGCTGTTTGTTCTGAGATCCGTACAAAACACATAAACGCAATATAAGCAGCACGTAGAATTTTTTAATGTCATACCTGGTGGTACGTAAAGTTACCGCTAGGCTTTAAAAGGTTAAGCTATGTAGTACGGGCAGCTGCGCAACAGAAAAGGAAGAAATATGAGTTGTGGTTGCTAACTCCAGTTGTATATTATTCAGGTGGGCGTTGTGTTTGATGTAACAATGTGTCTACTGTCTCTGCAAACGTCATCTTCTGGTTCGTTAATGTCACATCACCTCTTAAGACAGCCATCAACAACCCACAAGAGAAAAATTATTGTTCGCAGTCCCCGTCCACTCTCCTACTTTTTCCTACTACCGCCCCCTCCGGCGACAAATTCCCGTCACCGCACCAAATGGCCAACCACTCGCTTTCCCCATATAACACACGCTGCAGGCAAAGATGCAGTTAATTACAAGTAATTATACCGTGCAAGTTGCGATTAATGTATTTGTATTCTTGGATTACACATTTGGAATCAGAGAGCCTGCACTGAAATATGCGGCATAGTGACCAGGGCTGTGCAGTCGGTACACAAAAGCTCCGACTCCGACTCCTCGATTTTTAAAACTTCCGACTCCGACTCCTTCATAAAAGCTCAATATGTATTAATAACAGTAAACCTATAAGACATTTCGTCACCAACACGTGAATTATCAGGCTACGTTTTTGACTTATAACCTATATTTAAGTATAAGTCTAATGGTTACTGTAGCTATCAGGGCTCTGGAGTTGGAGTATCTAGTTAAGATTTTAGATTGAGGTTGGAGTCGGAGTCGGAGTCGGTATATTTTTACCGACTCCGACTCCACCTAAAAATTCCTTCCGACTCCGACTCCACATAAAATTCCTTCCGACTCCACGACTCCGACTCCGACTCCGACTCCGACTCCATAGTCCTGATAGAGACTAGGCTACAGGCTGGACGGCCAAGGAAATGTAGTTCGATTCCTCCCACAGAAGAGAAACGTTTGTCTTCCGGGAAACATCCAAACCTGCTCTGAGGCGCACCCAGGATTATATTCGATGGGTAGACAGGTCTCCTTTCGCGGTGAAAAAGCGGCCGGAACTTTAAGTTACACGTTGTCGTTCGGCCTTTAAATCCCAGTGCGGAAGCTGACGTTCGGAGTTATTTTCGTTTTAAATGCCCATGCCTGCACCTAGGCGGGACGGCATTGCCCCTTTCGGCCGCGAAGAGTTCCATGAAACTGGGACACTGACGATCCGTTTGGCCGATGAACGTTAACCACACACCTCCACCTTGTGCCGTGGTTAAAAACATGTGGATATTCACTTCAGATCAGTAATTCTCCTAAGTTTTATCACGCTAAAAATAATTTCTTAAAACTCAGAACACGTGAAGCAAAGAGAAAGAAAAATAGAAAGCAAGAGAGATTTTTTTATTTTATTTTAGGAGTGCGGTAAGACGGAGCCCCCTGGTTCTGCAGACGTAAATATTGTAGCAGTTAGGTGAGGATGAAGCATTGGTAAAACAACAAATGGCAAGGGGAAATCTAAGTGTTCGCAGAGTACAGGTAGCATTTCCACTCTGTCCACCACACATTCCACATAAACTACTCTATCACTGAACCCTGTCATCCGCGGTGAAAAGCCGGTGTTTAAAACCAGCTGAGCTACGTCACAGTCGAGAGCGAGATTAATATCGATAATTGTCCCCAATGACGCAGCACGTAGTCTATAGTGAAACAAGTAAATATCGCTTCAGTCTGCAGCTGCTGCAACTCTCCACGTCATGAAGGCGTCGAATTGAAACATTGAAAGCCTCCTTTTGTTCCTGGGTTGCAAATCATCGGGGAAGACATTTCAGTAACCAGCGCACACGTATATCATTATGTAAGTATCCTGTCGGCTGCAGGTTACATTCGGCTTTGTGTTCACTGTGCATGGCTAATGCACAGTAGCGATGCACCTAAATATGTTCTATTATGGATTGTGACGACGTGCGGTCAAACAGAAATTTGCTGCAATTTCAGAGAAATCTGCTGCCTCCATCTTCAGGGTTGAACATAGAGGTAGAAAACCTCTCTGAAATAATAATAATTCAATTCAATATGTATTTATAAATGTAAAAGCTGAGCAGCACAAGCGCCGATTAACTCAAATTTTTCCCCCCCATGGCGCAACAGCCCCCAGTGGGCCAGGGCCTCCTCATTATCGAGGCTTCACGATCACACTCAGGCACACCAAACTCGCTCAGGCTCCTCTGGACGGGTGATCAGTCCATCGCAGAGATCTCTATCTGACAACACACAACAATCACAAGAGACAGACATTCATGTCCCCACCGGGATTCGAACCCAAATCCCAGCTAGCGAGCAGCCGCAGACCCACGCCTTAGACCGCGCAGCCCCTGGAATCGACAAAAAAACACAAATACAATGCAAAAAAGATGATGATGATAATAATAATAATAATAAAATTGGAATAAACTTCAATACATTCTGGAATTTGCATGGAAGAACTGAGTAAAACTATGAAAAATCTCGTTCAGGATAATGGGTCTTCTGGCCGAGATGTGAAGGCAGGAACTCAGGAAATCGAAGCAGGCGCGCTGCCCACTTCTTCCTTCAGCCGCAGTGTTCGGCACCTAAACGTCTGTAATAGTGGCTCGTCACACGGCGCATTTAGTCTTGTCATTGTATGGGGACACACAAACAGCCCACAGCACGGGCGTCCAACCCTTTTATGGCAAAGGGCCACATCCGTTATTGGGGTCTGGTTCGTGAACCGCGCGTGCAAAAATAGCAATAACTGGTATGCCAACTTGCCTGAATATTTATAGTACAGTCCAGCCCTGTTATAAAGACATCGGTTTATGCGACACCTCACCTATAGCGTGAGATATTCTGTGGTACCAATTAATTCCTCACTGTTAACTATAACGTTATAGTACTCGGATAGACCAACGCTCGTTTATAACGACACAGAATACTCAGTCCCCTTCATGACGTTATAACCGAGTTCGACTGTATATACATAATTTACAAATGTGACTGCGGGCTGCATAATACAACATCGCGGGCCGCTGGTTGGAAACCCATGGGTTAAACTGACAGTTAAATTTGACTCGAACGCTTCCACTCATGGGCGTACTGGTGCAGTGGTTCGTTATTTTGACGGTTGACAAACCACGTCTGGGTCACGACTCGGTTTGAGAACCCCTTACCTGTACGTTACTGGACTGTCCTAATTATTCAAAAGTTCTACGGCTCGGTACAGCCTATCAAAAACCAAAATAAAAAGTAATAAAGCGGGGTTGTTAGGATGGTGGCGGGTGGCGCGGCCCCCCGGGCAGCATAGTCCAAGGAGTAGCAGAAAAAGTCTTTTAAGTACCTAACAAACTTTAAATTAGTGACACAAACAAAAATAAATACAATAAACAGTTGTGATTTTCTGAAGTTACTAATTTCTGCCAAGAGCGGTCAATGTTGTTGCTCTCCCCGGGCGTCAACAAGCCTCGCTACGCGAATTGTAACAATACGTTTTTCATCCGTCTATAATGACAATTATTCCTCTACATACAAACAAGTACACAAGCGGAACTTAGCTTTTATCAAATACATATCAAACAACGGAGAACGAACAACATATTACTCTTAATGTTATCCTTTCATAGCCTTCTCTATCTTCGACGTGAAAGTTTTATAAAGAGCTTTCCTTACAATTACCTTCTATGTGTCTATTGTGTCCCCAGCCTACATACATCAGTCTATTATACCCTCGCCCTCATTTTAAATCACCTCAACGTAACACGTGACGTATACAAATCACGAATTTCCTCGTTATATTGTATTCTAAGTTGTGAACTTAATTCGTCACTACACATCCTTTCCAGTGATTCGTTTCCAAACGTTTCTAATTTAGAGACACACAAAACAGAAGGTAACGCATCTCAGAAATACATATCGCTCCAGTTTTGTAGAAAGGGAATAACCCACTGTATATCGGATGGGGAGTTAGACCCTTTTTACAAAACGGGCGACATGTAATCCGTTTGTGCATACCTTCGTTACAGTTCTCCGTAGCGTTACATGCTAAACTTCTTTCGATGTCGTTATATCACATTCAGTTGGCCAAGCATGCACTGGTGCAGAATATCTCATTGTGGAAGGTTCGGGGAGGCTTTTAACGGCTTAGTTGTAAGATGCCGTAATAGCAGGAGGAACTCTGAAGGACAATAGGACTATAGCTGTAAGATGCGACATTATAAGGAAAACTGTAGGACGATAGGACAGTGGTTGAAGATGCCACAATATAATAAGAAACTCTGTAGGACAATAGGGCAATAGTTGTAATATAGGACAATATTAGAAGAAACTCTGTAGGACAATAGAACAATAGGACCATGGTTGCAAGGTGTGCAACATTAGGAGCTTTTTAGGAAAATACACAACACGACATTAGTTGTAATATGCGACAATATTAGAAGGGACTCTGTCGGACAATAGGACAATAGTTGTAAGATGTGGCAATATTAGAACGGACTCTGTACGACAACAGGGCAATAGTTGTAAGATGTGGCAATATTAGAACGGACTCTGTACGACAACAGGGCAATAGTTGTAAGATGTGGCAATATTAGAACGGACTCTGTAGGACAACAGGACAATAGCTGTAAGATGCGACAACATTAGAAGGGACTCTGTCGGACAATAGGACAATAGCTGTAAGATGCGACAATATTAGAAGGGAGTCTGTAGGACAACAGGACAATAGTTGTAAGATGCGACAATATTAGAAGGGACTCTGTCGGACAATAGGACAATAGTTGTAAGATGTGGCAATATTAGAACGGACTCTATAGGACAACAGGACAATAGCTGTAAGATGCGGCAGTATTAGAAGAGAGTCTGTAGGACAACAGGACAATAGTTGTAAGATGCGACAATATTAGAAGGGAGTCTGTAGGACAATGGGACAATAGCTGTAAGATGTGGCAATATTAGAAGGCACTCTGTAAGACAATATTGTATTAATTGCATGAGGTCGCTTAGATGTGCCTAGGTTTACGACATTCGTTCACATTGCTTCACCGCATCTTGATTGCCTCAAAACCAACAGGATGTGCAACGCGAAGTTCTGCAGATTCCAAACACTGCAACATCCTTGGCGATGGTAAAGAAAACACGCATCCGTCCCGGAGGTGGCATTACATCCCGACAGTGCGTGGACGAGAGAGGACACGCCACACCAGTGTATCTAGAAAGTCGGTATCTAATTCTCTATGCAGAAATACAAATCAAAATTTGCACCGATATCAACGGAACCCAACGACGTGGTCCAATGAACAGAAATCCCGTTTCGTATACGGGAGGTTCAAATTTCAAATCTGAGCAGTCACCCGGGTATCCTTACAAGTGTTCGGTGCTTCACCACAGTCCTCCAAGATACGTCAGGTTACTAAAACCAAAGCTTTCCGTATACATGCCATGAAGGCGTAGAGGGGGTGGAGGTATAGCTCCACGAACTCTTAACCTCTACGCCAGATAAAAATGTAAAGTTGTCCCTGCACACACCACGAAGGGATATAGGTTGAGTGGATTTATAGTACCAGTCACTCTTAACCTCAGTACTAGACGAAGTTCAGTGGTCAGCCTCACGCGCCGGCTAATTTATCCTAGGGGAGACAGCCACAGTACCCATTGAACAGAAGCCTGGGTGGGCATCAGAGCTAGTGTTGACAGTTGGGACAAGAGATAAATCTATTTCTCCTGCAGGGATTCGAACCCAAACCGTCAAGCCCACAGACCAGTCACTGTACTGACTGAGCTAGCCTGCCTCCAACGGCCGATTAGTAGCGGCACCTCAAATCAAGACCAATTACATTCTCAACATTAGTAGCGGCACCTCAAATCAAGACCAATTACATTCTCAACATTTGTAGCGGCACCTCAAATCAAGACCAATTACATTCTCAACATTCCAAATTCATTGTTCACTAGCCATCCAAACATCGACCTACATAGGCCCTATCTGTGTTACAGGAAGCGTCGTTGATCACCCACCAGTGCAACTTCACTTTCTAATCGGGTGTCTTCACTACTGGCATGACGATGTATCATAAGAAGCCGTAGGTTGAAACCCGTTCTTTATAAATTACAAGCCTGACCTGTAATTGCTTATGCACAGACACACCTTCTGGTGTAGAGAACCGCAACTGCTTTAATTAAGTTATCTGCTAATGACCCACCACTTGTAATTGCAAATACTGCCATTAGGAGTGGTCCTTTGTTTCGTTTCGTTTCGTAGTCCTTCCCTCTTCTACATACTCACAGTAGGTGTCGAGGTTATTTACTTTCAATTGATCACACTCACACACCACAGTTGGTACGACTCCTCTGGACAAGGGATCGGCCCGTCACAAAGACCTCTACCTGACAACACAAACACTGTACAAGACAAACATCCATGCCCCCGGCGGTATTCGAACCCACGATCCCAGCAAGCGCTCGGCCGCAGACCTACGCCTTAGACGGCGCGGCCACTGGCATCGGCGTGATCTTTTGTTACCGCTTAAAATAGATCAAGAGCAGACATAAGTCAGAGAATGCCTGGTGTCATTCCGCCCAGAATATTTTGCCTTCCAGTTTGCTATCAAAACAGTAAAGCTTAAGATACACATAAGTAAAATTTCGTCTGTTGTTTTATGGTTTCTTAGTCCTTCCCTCTTCTACCTATTCACAGCAGGTGTCAACGTTGTTTATTTTCACTTGATCACACCCAGACACACACCACAGTCGGTAGGACTCCTCTGGACGAGGGATCGGCCCGTCGCAGCGACCTCTACTTGACAAAACAAACACTCAGAAGAGACAAACATTCACGCCCCCGGTGGGATTCTACCACGCGATCCCAGCAAGCGCTCGGCCGCAGACTTACGCCTTAGACCGCGCGGCCACTGGGATCGGCCGCAGTGACGGTACCGTTCTTTAGTCTGGAGTTTGCCTTTAACGTTCATCTCACTTGAAGTGCATTCTTTTCACCACGGCATAGCGCTTCCTGAATTACGAATGGAAGAGATGGCCTACAGACATATAGGGGAGCTGTCAACGCTGTTTTTCCACGAGCTGCTTTAGCAGCGCTGCCGCGAGCCGCGCTGCCTGGAGATTCGTAAGTTTAAATGGACGTAATTACATACGTGTGCGCTGCCGAACTAGCAGCGCTGCTGTCAAGGTCAAGGCGCCGCTAACGTTGCCAGCCACTGGCACCAGCCAGCGGCCTATTACGTGGCGCTGTTTTCGAGAGGCGTTGGGAATAACAGTTCATTTTCCAAGAGCGGCTGTATAACGCGCTGCTCGTAGCTGGAACTGGGTGGAAGGGCTGCAACGAACGGCAGCGCTGCCCGTGGTAACAGCTGTTGATCGTGATAGTAGCGCTGCTCTGAGCAGCGCCACTAACAACCGCTTGTGCAAAAGAGTCCTAATGCGTTCAACAAGCAGAGGTAGAAAAGCAAAAATGTGGTCCTTCAGGGGAATTTGGTGGGGGCTAATAACCTAACATTTTTATAAAGTAGCATGCTGAAAACTGTCAAATTCTTTGGCACGACTCAGACAGCTCATAAAGGAAATGAGAAATGCGTACAAAATTTGCTGGAAAACCCGAAGTGAAGGGCCCATTTGGGAGACGTCGGCATAGATAATATTAATGCACACTGCGTGCCTTAAGTGACTGTACCCCTGTGCAAAAGCACATAAAATTAAACGTTTAGTTTACTTAAATATTCTCACATCCAGGATTGCCATCGCAAAAGCAGCAACCAAAAAGAAGAAGACTCTTTTCAACAGCCAGTTGGAATTACATTTAAGGAAGGTACTAGTAAAGTGCCATTCTTGGAGTATAACTTTTTATGGTGCTCAGACTTAGACACTTGGGGAAACAGATCAGAAATACCTGCGAAGTTTTCGAATGTGGTGCTGGAGAAGAACGGAGGAGATCAGTTGGACAGACATGTAAAAATGAAGAAGATTTACACAGAGTCAAGGAGGAGGGGAATATCCTACATTCAATAAAAAGAAGGAAGGCTAACTGGCTCGGTCATATCGTGCGTTGGAACTGCCTTCTAAAGCACGTTATTCATGGAAAGATAGAGGGAGAGATAGAAGTGACAGGAAGATGAGGAAGAGGACTTAAGCAGCTACTGATGACCTTAAGGAAAAGAGAAGATACTGGAAGTTGAAAGAGGACGCACTAGTTTGCACTGTGTGGAGAACTCGCTTTGGAAGGGGCTATAGACATGTCGTAAGACAGACTACTGAATGAATGAATGAATGAATGAATGAATTAATTAATTAATTAACGAATGAATGAATGGTTTACACATCAACTGTTCTTCGATATAGCAACTGCTTGAGTCTGCCATAGTCACAACTCAGCTGACTTCTCTGTAACACATAAGGTCTGTTAAAACCTTTAAAGCCAGGATATTGTTTCGTTTTCGTTTGCAGAGGGGCTACCAACTGGAATGGCTTAAAGTGGCTTAAACTGGCTTACAGTGGAAAGTAATGGCGGGATCTTGTAAGTAACTTAATAAGTATTCAGTTGCAAAAAAGACAAGATGAGCGACTACAATCTTCTAAAACAGGAAGTTGGTCAGCAACATAGTTTCTTCCTTGTTTCTTCTTTAACTCACTTTTCATTCTGTTACTCAGTTACACGATTGCTTCGTTAACAACGTGGTTCAAAATTATCGAGAAATATAAAATTTCAATTCGTTCCGTCTATATTTAATGCCAACTCACTGCGCATTCAATAACTACAATTATATTGCAGACATTACAATATCAATATAATTATTAAATATGCAATTATTTGGTATTAAATAAATACAATATGGTTACTGCACGGCATATGTACAACATTAAACTCAAGTATTTCTTTCACTTATCTGTGTTGCAAATTATATATGTCCAAATTAATTTACGCAAATAAAAATCGCAACGAATTTACCACCGAAAATCATACAAAAAGTGATTCTGAAGCCCACGTACTTCAAACTGGAACACAGAGTGCAATAAGATGAAGCGGCAGCTGCGACGGTGAACGTCTAGCCTGAACAGAACTAACCTGGCAATCCTTGACACACTAAGAAGAGTCATCTCAAGATGAAATGAAACAGTAAATAACAACCGTTAATAATAACGGGAGAACTGTCCGTTCTCTGAAAGTCCTAATCCGCGTACAATGTACCGGTCCTGACCTACAGAGGTCTCTGATTACAAAACGATTGCTTACTGTCATTTCTTACGTTCTGGTTTATTTGACCTTTCACTGTTAAGGAAGAAGCATCTCGTCTGGTAACATTGTGAGTATTTTCAGCACTGACTATATTTGTTATTTAGCCTTTTAAAGCCTAGCGGTAACTTTACTTATCACCAGGTTTAACATTAAAAAATTCTACATGGTACCCACATTGCGTTTATGTGTTTTGTACGGATCTCAGAACAAACAGCAACTTTTGCCTTATAAAACATTAAGAGATTGGTTTTTATAACCGAATTGGGGAGTGTTTACAGCGCGGTACGCACTGAGTCCTTATATAAAACAGATAAGCTTCGTCTTTAAAGGGTTAATTAAAAATCAAATAAAACCTGTAACGGCAGCTACAGAAATAATAAATCAGTCACAAGCACAGTCGAATCCCGTTATAACGACATTGGTTTACGCGAAACCTCGCCTATAACGTCAGATATTCTGTGGTACCAATTAATTCCTCACTGTTAACAATAACAATGTACTCCTCGGTTATAACAACACTCGTTTATAACGAAACAAAGTATTCAAAGCATGACGTTATAACCGAGTTCAACTGTAGTCTAAATTCTGTGGACGTTATCGCTCTATTTGTCCCACGTGCAACAGAGTTAAACTCTGCGCTGTTTAGGCGCAGTCGAATAGTCGTATACTATCAGCTTCGTCATGTCCGTCTGTCCGCATGTAACAGCGTGGCTCCCACTGGACCGATTTACATAAAACTTGATACAGGTGACTCCCACAAAAATCTGTCAAGAAATTCCAAATCTGGTTAAAATCGAACAGAATTATCGGGCACTTTACGTGAAGACCGGAGTATGTTTTAATGTTGCCAGGGACATAAATTTTCCATAAACGCGTTGTGCAACACTCAATACTTTTAACATAACTGACAGTGACACGTAGCTCAACAACATGCACAGAAGGTGTTGTTTCGTTTCCACCACAACAACGTTCACGCGAACGCACCACAATGTTACATTACAGTACATTACCTATCTTTTTCCAATATCGTTTCCTAATAACGTAAAATACAACTCCCGACTTGTTTCAACATAGTCGAAGCTGCAATTTACCAATTTTTTTAATTTATTAAAATGTACAATCTAGTCTACAGGGAGTACTTTGTAAATCTGATGAGAGGGCGTTAAAAATCAAGGGAGAAGATAGCCAGCAGTGTGTGACAGGTGGGCACCCAGAATTTTTTCTTGGGGATGGGGACTGGCTGACCCCGAGGCTATAAATAATTTGATTTTAAAAATTATATTATAAAAATCGTGTTGTAAGCACAACATAACACTGTCTGCAATTGCACGTACATACAAGTACATGCGAATATAAGTACATGTTCCTTGACTCAATTACAATGTCCTATCTTCTTGTTTTTTAATTTTATTAATTCAGTTTTTAAAATCCTAATTTACTTGTCACCAGCTAATTTCAGTGGCTGATTTCGGCTGAAGGAGAAATCACGTAAAACTTTTAATATCATAATAGCTACAAAATCTGTGTTATTGAAATTTCAGTTCTGAGGAGTTATAGGGGGTTGCAGTCCGGCAGCCCCCCCTCCCCCCCCCCTTGGGTGCGCCCCTGATGGGTGGATTGTTTATTGTAAGGTTCGGTTGCCGGTAGCACGTCACTCGAGCCTTCTGGGGGCAGTGTGGTCTGCAATAGCCGGGTGACGGAGTCGTTGCTGTGTCTCCGAAGATGCTTGTGACGTTATGTGGCAAGTCTTCTAGATGTCATCCTTGAAAAACAGTACACCTAGGCCAGTGTTTACTGCTTGGTTACGTACCACGCAGCCTTGACAAACGCCCTGGGAGACTTCAATTGAAAACGTTCAATGATTTGCACTTTAGAGGGATTGGGGTAATCCCATGGTTGTTTACCATTCATTCATTCATTCATTCATTCATTCATTCATTCATTCATTCATTCATTCAATCAATCATTCAGTTGTCTGTCTTGCGACAGGTCCGTAGCCTCTTCCAAAGCGAGTTCTCAACAGAGTGCGATCTAGTGCTTCCTCTTTCAGCTTCCATTATCCTCTATTCCTTAAGGTAATTCACTAGCTGCTGACGTCTTCTTCCTCATATTTCTGTCATTTCTACACTTCCCTCTATCTTTCCTTCAATAACGTGTTTTAGAAGGCAGTTACTACGCAAGATGTGACCAATCCAGTTAGCCTTTCTTCCTTTTATTGTATGTAGGATATTTCTCTCCTCCTTGACTCTATATAATATTTCTCCATTTCTCACACGATCGGCCCAACTGACCTTCTCCCTCCTCCAGCACATGTCAAAACTTCACCTAGGGAGCGTTAGGACAGCAACACCTAGAGCGCTACGATGTGTTTTTAGTATAACTGTGGTGCGGCGAACAATCAGTGCATAGAGACTTGTTATATGGAAAGCACTTACGTGTAAAAAGGGAGGATAATATTAAAAGTATCTTAAATGAAAACTACCGAAGTTGAGCAATTGACTGAGCTGAATCAGGTATGTCTCTAACATAACTATCTGACTGCATGGAGCAGAGTCATTCCTGAGAAGCTAACAGTTCCTCATCTCCGCATTTTATGTAACGCGAAAGGTTTATTGTCGCCTTCACAAGCGCCCCCCACCTGTCCCTATCCTGAGCCAGATCAATCCAGTCCACGCCACGATCCCACTTCTTGAATATTCACTTTAATATTATGCTCCCATCTACGCCTAGGTCTTTCAAGTAATCTCTTTCCCTCAGATCTCCCGACCAAAACACTTTATGCACCTCAGTCTCTAATACAGCGGTTTTATATCAGCGCCTTCGACTCTCAGCCGCCATTAGAAGAGAGTTAAACATTTAATTTCATTTAAAATTCAAGACCTGTTCACATATTGCTACATAAACACATTGTTCAAATCATATTGAGTGTACAATCACAGTAAAAGGAACTGTCAGGGCCCAAGAGTTCAAGAGCATGAATTTTCAAATCTATTAAATTGGTCTGAGGTAAAACAAAAAGGACAGTATAGTAACTAAACGAGTCGTTCAAAGTGGCCTCTGCCCAACCGGCTGCACATTATTAGGCATACAATCAACATGCACAACGTGTCGTATGACTCCTGGATCACGACAGCACTGTTGTCGTGTCTGGCTAATAACAGTGAAGTTCGTCTGCAAAAATATTCATGTATTTAACATGTTTAATAAAACGTTTTTATTATTGCAGCTATGTCACGCTTCTCAGGAAACGCAACCTCGTTCTCGTTTTGTTACTTCGTCCGTTGGTACAAAAGTGGATGCAACTTCACGATACAGTTTATTATTAAAACGCTTACGGTTATAGCAGGATTACATCCACGAAGTCTCCGTCATTTTGCAGGACAATGTTCAGCGCGAGTCTCACAAACGTTACGACTCTCCCGCCTCAGTCACGTGATTGCAGCTGCCACGTAAACAGAAGAATACTGGCACCTCCACCGCTCTGGCTGCAGAAACACACTGACCTACGTGCACACGACTTCGCGCACTCTTCCCGACTTGTGACATCAGCCCAGGCTCGCTAAGGTTACCTGCGCCTGAAGCTGGAGACTTTGTGGAATTAATCCTGCTATATACACTTGCTCATGAAATATATTTCATGGAGCGTGAAGGGACAGTTCTGGCAGTCCCCGCCACCGGAACCCAACCTGGACTAATTTAAACCAGTTGACTTAATCACGCCATATTGTTCTGTACCTACAGTCGCCGCCGAGACAGCAGTAATTCTGCTTCGTATTTGGGAGGCCCTGGTTTCAAATCATGGCTCGAAGACCGGCTTTATTTGGCTTCCCTCAGGCCCACTTAGGCAAGTATCGGAATGCGAATGTTACCTTAAATCAGGCTACGAATGCTTCCTTTCGTATCATTATCAATTCACTATTCAGTTATCATCATACCTGTTCACTGCACACAGTCTAAGCTACTGGCAGAGCCGTTAAATGAATACACCGCGCCTCACCAGTCTTTGCACCGAGTATAGGGAAAAACGAGCTGGATTACACAAGGACAGTCGGCAGAGCCTTAAGTCAACTTATCAGCACTGCTACGTTACATGGCCGCTCAGTTGCGATTGACTCATAGACAGAACGTTGTTAGTTCTTTGAGAAAGGTGTTATGTTGAATAAAGAGTGTCCACTTGCAATACTTCTGCAAAGTACACGTGTGTCATGGAAATATGTCCCCGAAAATTTTGTAAAAAATAAAATCCGAGTCAGCAGTACCGTGTACAAGGAAAATAGTGGAAAACTATCGAGAGAAAAGTATAAAAATAAATTTTCTCTATTTCTTGGATAATCCAAGGTTTATTTTAATTACATAAACAGTTAAATTAACAGCTGTCGGTGTTATGAAAATCCCAGTGCAGTTCGTATGTTTGCTTTACATGGCCTTGAATTCCGGTGAGTGACCGGAAAAACATTGGCCACGTGTCTTTCGAAGAAACGAACGCCTACTGTTGAGTTAAATAATCCTGGCATCATTATTCAGGGAAATAAGGGAAGAAGAGAAAATCAAGAATAATCAACATTTTTGGAGGAATTAAACGAAAAGATTCGAAGAGAAATTACCAGTACATGAAGAAAATAATTCTGGCATCTGTCGAGAAATGTCTCCCGAAAGTGCGGGGCCTACTAAAGAGCTGGAGGTCGGTACATCGAGACTCTTCTATAAAATAAGGTGAAGTTCTGGGGGAATACGGAATATAAACTCCCAGCGGAGGCTGGCTTCATATTGGATAAAGTTCCAGCGACAGCTGCCGTGCTGAGGGCAAAGATTAAAGATACGCCCTGTAAAAAAGTAGTAGGCATTTCTTGTGCCTCTATTCCAGCTATATGTCTATCCAGTCTGAAATACCTCGATTTCACACAGCGCTGTGAGATAAAGAGATAGCAGAGCCACAATTCACATCCCGCACTTCACTTCACTAAATACCAGCGTTTCATCAGGGCCATCAAACCGATGGCTGCGTGAGAGATGTATGACCTTTAAACCCGAACATTTCATTCAAAATTCGTGGCCTGTTTAACCTTCTTGTTTTTCATTATTGAGAAGACACAACTTCAACAATTAGACAACAGTTTTCTCGTGGGATGTTGTCATTTTGAAACATTAAATGCCGCAGTCGGGATACAATAAAAGCGGTATTTATTTCTTGCGCATTGACACCTCTGTTACTCCTTAACCTTTTAAAGCCTAGCGGTAACTTTACATACGACCAAGTTTAACACTAAAAAATTCTACGTGGTGCCCACATTGCGTTTATGTGTTTTGTACGGATCTCAGAACAAACAGCAACTTTTGCCTTATAAAACATTAAGAGACTGGTTTTTATAACCGAAGTGGAGAGTGTTTACAGCGCGGTACGCACTGAGTCCTTATATAAAACAGATAAGCTTCGTCTTTAAAGGGTTAATTGTGTCAGCAACGTGTGCTCTCCCCCGTCACGCCTCTGAAGCTCATGCTAAACATTTCGGGCCGTTCACAAAAATGAATCCTTATATCGGCAATAAAAACACAAAAGAAATTTTTAAAAAACTTGGAAACCATTTCATGAAAATGGTTAGAAAAATAAATTGGCCCTACACTTTATTTCAGGCATCCCATTGTGACGGTTATAAAGAAGATAATACAAGTGTGTACACCGTCGGTCACAACACACTCCATATTTTTAAATTTCAAACATAAAACGTGTTTCGACCGTAAAGGGCAAACGTCATATAAAACAACAGGCAAAACCATAGTTCAATACATTTTAATGTTCGTATTCTTAGCAAAAGGGAAGATAAAAAAGATAAGCGACCGAATTGTAGTGGCAATTCCCTGAACTTAATCTGACCTTAACTTCTTCAGGGATATTATTTTAATTTCTAACTGACATTCCCACGTGGTCCGGGATAGCTCAGTCGGCATACTGACTCGCTACGGGCTGGACGGTCTGGGCATCAAATCCCGGTGGTGGGAGATTTTCCGAATCCATCGCGACCGTCAGTGGGGTCCACCCAGTCTCCTGCAACATGGGTACGGGGTCTTTTTCCCGGGGGTAAAGCGGCCGGGAAGGTCGCATTGACCAACCAACCCCAAATGGGGCAGAGGTTAAAGAAAAAGTAGAGGTACACCTCTACTCTCCCTCTGGGCTTTCATGGCCCCTTATGAGGTGAAATTTACCTTATACCGTTTAGTAGCATTCCCAGCTATTTAACTTCACTAAATTTTCAAAAAATAATGAAAGGTGTATTGGAAAAGTAGAGGTTGCGGCATGTAAAAGTAACATGATATTGCCTTAGGCGAGGCTCGAATTGGATATGTTATAATTAAGCCATCCGCATCTGAGTTTCAGGCTTCCCTCATCTTTATTATTTGCATGCTGCAGAACAAGTTTAAGTATCTATGGAACAGAAAGCTGTCAGCCTTTCTCCCAGTTAACAACCTCCAGTCCATATCGTACGTGCATCAGGCACCAGATCATTATGTACGTACGAGTCATCTCGTCGTGAATATACAAACAGTAGAACCAATGCGCACAAGCAGTTCTCTCCCTTACGAACACAGAACTTCCATAAACACTTTCAAATTTTCTGACATCACTTCTGAGAACGTAGAAACGTCTGCATTTCGACGAAGGAGAGTTTATGGTATGTCCTGAACGTGAAACAGGCAACCGCGCTTTTCGTCTTACGTTACTGTCACGATCTACACTAGCATAAATATCGCAGGGATATCCAAACTATAACACGAGCGAAAACAGCACACTCACAGGGATGTCCAATGTGTTCTGCATACCAGAAATTAGACCATGAGACACTACGAAACTCAGCTGACTCCATGGAGGAGAGTCTCCTACAAGAATTTAAGATAACTCTGTTGTGCACGTTTTATGAAAGAGAAAAGTTCATCACCGCGTTCCCAAAAGCTCACCACTCCAAACTATCGATTCGGTACACAACTTTACGGCGTCACGCGGTAGCGCAGTTGGTTGAGGCACTGTGCTACAAGCCGGAAAGTCTTGGGTTCGATTCCCGATGGTGTCGTTGGAATTTTTCATTGACATAATCCTTGAAACTGAATGGTACACATCAGCTTCTGGTTTATGCTGATGATGTTAATATATTGGGCGGAAGCATACATAGTATAAAGAAAAATGCAGAAGATTTAACGATTGCTAGTAAGGAGATTGGTCTAGAAGTAAATGCTGAGAAAATTAAGTACGTGGTCATGTCTCGAAGTCAGAATGCAGGACACAATCACAACATAAAGATAGATAATAAAGCCTTTGAAAGGGTGGAAGAATTCAAATATTTGGAGCAACCCTAACGAATCAAAACTCCATTCATGAAGAAATTAAGAGCAGATTGAAGTCGGGGAATGCTTGCTATCATTCGGTGCAGAATCTTTTGTCTTCCAGGTTGCTATCCAAAAATGTAAGGATTAAGGTCAGAGAGCTATGATTTTGCCTGTCGTTTTATGTGGGTCTGAAACATGGTCTGTCAAGTTGAGGGAGGAATATGAGCTGAGAGTATTCAAGAATAGGGTGATGAGGAAAATATTTGGCCCTAAGTGGGAAGCGGTAACACGGGATTGGAGAAGACTACATAACGAGGAGCTTTATGATCTACGCTTCTCACCAAATATTATTCGGGTGATCAAATCAAGAAGAATGAGATGGGCGGGGCATGTGGCACGTATGAGGGAAAGTAGAGATGCATACAGGGTCTTGGTGGGAAAATATGAGGGCAAGGGACCACTTGGAAGACCTAGGACTAGATAGAAGGGTAATATTAAAATGGATGTGCAAGAAATAGGGGGGGGCTGTGGACTGGGTGTATGTGCCTCAGGATAGGGACAGGTGGGCGGCTGTTGTAAATATAGTAATGAACCTTAGGGCGAATGTCTTGACTAGCTGAGGAACCGTTAGCTTCTTGGTAATGACTTTGCTTCGTGGAGTTAGTGAATTAGTCGAAGATTATCGATTGCATAGTTGGCGTAGCATGCAAGGGGAGATAATCGCCTATAAAGATTATGGTCAGAGGATGTGCCTGGAAGACTTTATGCTTGGATTGTGAGATAAATTCAAAATATATCTTAGGTAAATCTGGTGTAAAGTGTGTAAAGGTAAAACAATCCCTGGACAGGCCCTGAGGGTTCCAGAAGGTTGAGGTTCCCAGACTGGAACTAAACTGGAAGACAAAAGGTTCTGCATGGAATTGCAGCAAGCATTCCCTGACTTCAGGCTGCTATTATTCGTTCATGAATGTAACTTTGATTTGTAAGAGTTATTGCCAAATATTTGAGCTTTGCCACGTTTCCAAAGTGTTTATTTTCTGTCGTTATATTTCCATTTGTGAGTTTCAATATCTTACAAATATTTTTTACATTACAAAAGTTTAGGGATTTACATTAAGTACCCTAGCGTCACTGCAACTTTACAACGTCACACAGCTGATATGTTGGTAGCGTACATTTAATGGCTCGAAATCTGAAAGCACGATGTGGGGTGCTCTGTAGTGGCATGATTTTCAAATTACGCTTCTTAAGTATGGTCAATTAGTAAAGTAATCATTAGGGCGGACAGACAAACGTACGAACACATAGATACACAGCCATAATGCCATCTTTCCTAATAAAAATAAGGAAAGTGTACTAAAAGCAAACGCGCAGCCACAGATGGCCAACTGGTGGCTGTCACATTCAACCAGACGTAACAAAGAAGGAAAGCTTCGTTAGATTGCCAACTACCAGCGTTACTGACCGTTGAACAACTGACAATATCGCAGAAGAGTGTTTCTATATGCTGGTGTAATCATCAGTTGGTGTGGTGCGTTTTAGGGTTCCAAAGCGTTAGATGTTACAAGTTTCAACATGGGTGGCCTGCCAATATATATATATATATATATATATATATATATATATAAACGCTACATATTATATACACTGACAGGTCATGCGTGTTGAAACCTGTCACACGTAATGCTTCGGAACCCTAAAATGCACCACACCAACTGGTGATTACACCAGCATACAGAAACACTCTTCTCCGATACTGTCAGTTCAACGAAGAGTAACATCACGCCCCGGCCGCTTTACCCCCAGGAAAGAACCCCGTACCTACCGAATAGGAACCTGGCTGGGCCTAGGTATGGACGATTAAGAAAAGAGAAAAATGCCTTCCCCTTGCCGGGTTACGAACCCGGGACCGTCAAGGCCATATCTATAATCACTATGCTGACTACGCTGTAAATAATTATGATCAAATGGCCATGAACGGTATATAAGAATTCGAAATGAGGTCGCTGTGGAAGAGATGCACGGCGTCCAGTAGAATAATGGTGGAATGTGAGGAGGACCCAGTATGTGAAGAAAATATATTGGCTTATTTTGTAGTATTATTCAAGCATTCGCGTAGAGAGACCGAAACAAACCACTGAAACAGTCGTGCAATTTGCGTACACACTAACAATTCCGTTGTGCTCGCCTTCTTTCATACAACTAACTCCAACGCGGAACAACCGCGGCTAAAAACCACGTTACTTCCACATAGTGAATTTACATATTCCACACGGCAGTTACAACCAACAACAGTTACTTCTCAACTAAGAGGGTTGTCTTTTAAGTGGGTGAAAGCTGTGTTCTTTATGAGGTGCGAACTGAGAATTAAACCCGTCACAACGACATACAGCCTATAAGTTTCTTCATGTCAGTTCATCCGCATAGTGCAACTCAGCTTGCATTATACAGATTTTTACAAAATTTGATATTTGAGTATTTTCCAAAATTTGTAGATAAAATTCAGGCGGATACTTTTCGTGAAGACTAATAAACCTTTATGATTATATATTGCTTAATTTTGCTTAGGATTAGAAATGTTTAGACAAATATTGTAGAAAAAATCAAAACACAGTTTCTGTTCAATAACTTTTTTCCGAAAATCGTGCCGTTTGTGGGATAATGTGGAAAAATATGGTAGAGCCGGACAGGCCACAGATGACAATATAATATGGTGCATGCGCTTTGCATGCTGGATAACTAAGGCTACAGACACTCAGAATATGTGATATTTATTGCTGTCCCACGGCAACAGTGGTTACGCGAACGCGCCCCAGCGTTCCGTTATATGCACACTGTCCGTCTTGTTTGAAGAACCCCTCAGTATGACCACGTCAAGACCCTCAGGGAAGACCGAACATATGTTCATGAAAGGACACTCGCCCTTATAGTTAAAATGTTCCCGTGTCACGACCAGCGGTGCGTTTCTTGCGCAGGTATGGCTAAAAGGACGAGGGACCTCGACGAAGTGCAAGTCGCCGCCCTTACGTAGATTTCTGGGGATGGCAGCTCAAAAGTGTATAAATGAAACGAGTTCACATATCTTAGTAAAGGTAACGCAATCCCATTACACGCCTGGACAGGCCCTGAGGATTCCAGAAGGCTGAGGCTCCCAGATTTCCAGACAATCAGCACATGAAGGTGGTAGTGTTGTCAGCCTGACGCACCGGCCGCCTTTACCCAACAGGAAATATTCGTGGCACTGATTTCTGTTACAGGCTGAGTCGTTCCCGGGGCCATAATGCGGCCGGAAGGATTATGTCAATGAAAAATCCCAATGACACCATCGGGAATCGAACCCGCGACCTTCCAGCTTGTAGTGCAGCGCCTCAATTAAATGCACCACCGCGTGCCCTTTAGTACAACTCTCCAATACCGAACGTCAGGAAAATCCTTACAAGCTGTTCTCAAGTTTATGCATGAAGACAGACAGACAGACATAAAGGAAAGTTGTACTTACGCACGCTATAAAGGCGTAAGGGGGGGGGTTGAAGTAGCTCCACGCATTCTTATTGTCAGCACGAGAAGGATGTAAGCGGTAAGTTTGACATCCAAGCCAACCGACTCCCTGCGGAAGAGTCTCCGCCACCCCTATAAGGAGGCCGGCTGGACACCAGAACCGGTCTGGAAGCTTTGGAGAAGAGAAAAATATCTTGCCTCTGCCAAGAATCGAACCACGATTTCTCGGTATTCCAGCCCGTAGCCTAGTCACTGTACCGACTGTCCTATTTCGATTCTATCTCGATTCCGGACAGACAGACATGGCGAAATTAATAAGTGAAATTTTTTAAATTTCCGTTCCAATACGCCAAATATATCAGTGACCTTACAGAGTCACTCTTCAGCCCGCTGCGTAAGGTTTTGGCCATGAGTGTACAGAGCGTGCGATGTTCCCTGACGGGATATGAGAGCAAAGCTTTCGCGACGTAATTGTGATGCTCCAGAAGGTGAAAGGGTTCCGCTTTCTGTGTGAGGTAGGAAACGTTAAGAAGAACCTTCAAATGGGGGGAGGGGGTGGGGGGGGGGAATTACAAGGTCTAATCGGACTACAGAAGAAAGTAGAATGCTGGTTAAAAAGCTGCAAGGACGGATGAGTCTGCATCTCAAATCCCATCTGACTTTCCGTCGACGTCACTCACATTGGCGAAGAAACATAAATGATTTACACACCGCCTGACCTGACCTTATGAAAATTTACATAAATTTCTCCCTTGGATTTGAAGATGTAATTTGAGACATATTAAAGTCTGGTGCCTCTTGCCAGGTATAAAGTCACCTGGAGCAGACGAAGACGAGGCAAGACATGCAAAGTACTTTCTGACTGAGCACTGAAGGCGGATGGTAGCTTCCTTCCACTTTACCTACCAGCAGTGTAGATAGTAAGAAGTTGCGGGGCCCCCCCCCCTCCCCCGGCAACTATCGCTACCATCCGTCTTCAGTACCCAGTCAACTCAAAATCTTAAAATTGACACCAAAAAAGTACCTCGATGATCAAGTCAGAAAGCCACGTACAACGGGTGTTGCAAAAACGCAATACAGTCCTTAAGGATATATACACCTCACTAAAATGAACAAAACGGTTCCGGTCAACATATGTCCAAAACACCATGCCTGATGAGATATCGGCAATTTTCGTGTTGTCTCTATAGCAGATACGCTGTGTGGTTTCCATGCATGTCAATACACCTTTAAGCTCTTCTTCTCGTAAAAAGTGCCCACTATTTCAAAATTTCCTGGCTTCACTTGAATCACCCAACCGGCATTCTCTAATCATTGCTCTAAAACCAAGTCATTGATGGACCCTGAATACACCGAAGTTCTTGTGTATTCCCCGCACTGTCAGACAGCACCCCAACCAAACGTTCGGTCCACAGTGCATTGGACGTGGAGGCCCAGTCAACTCACCTGCGCGATCCCCTGATATTACTCCACTGACTTTCGGCTGTGGGGACACCTGAAGACTTCGGAGTATTCAGAGCCGATCAATGTCGTATAGGCGTTACAGCAACGAGTATAGAATACCAGTCAGGACATTCAAATAAAACCAGGAATTTTTGAAGGGTATGAACTTCTGTGAAACACAGAACTGAAAGTTGGGTTGACATGCATGTGAATCACGTAGAGCATCTGCTGTAGACAAAACACGAAAATGACCCGCTCATTTAGGTGAATTCTACACACCCTTAGAGTCTGTGATCTTTCTTTCAAAGCCCTATACAAAACGATGCAAGGCTGAAACTTGATACAACACACTGAAGCATAACAAACGTAATAAATGAAATGGTTGAATGGTTAAGTTCACCATCCAAGCAAGGGATGTGTTGACGTCAACACATCCCTTGCTTGGATGGTGATTTACTACACACATAACACTCGTTACCATCAGAATCAATCACAAATATTTTTACCTGTATTTTAATCTTTAATATGTCTTTTAAACCATGTATTGTTTTCAAAATCTTATACTTTATACTTGTGCATTTGTTTCAAAAAATTCTGTTACATTTCTATGTATGTATTTTTTGTAATGCGTCTCCCTGAAGATGGCCACATGAGTGGCCGAAACATGTAGGCGGTATACTGTGTGTATAATATAGTTTCATACACATACGTACATTTGTTGGTTTTGTATCATATCTAATTACTCAATGCACGCCTATGGATCATTTAAATCCAATTCTAAATTAGTTTATTCGTTAAAGACACGTCGTCTGAAGAAAGGATATCTGCAGGACTGATGCAAGAGTGATTCAGCGCTTGTTATACACGCCACTCTCATGAAAAATTATAGTAGAAATTATTAAGACAATTAAGGAGAGACAACCCTGCCCCCTTTTTACCTAGCCTAAAATGGTACACACAAGGAAAATAAGACAGCAGAATTTCATTTTAAATTACAAAAATATGTGAGATAAACTTTTATAACGCTCTCGTTTGCGGATAATGAAACAGTTGTTTTTGATGACATTTATATTTTTGTTTACTATAATAATAATAATTATTATTATTGTTATCATCATCATCATTATTACATTATCTCCTTTATGCTGGGCAATTACAATTATATGCCTGAAACAAGCCATGTTTCTAGGGTTTCAGTGTCGCAACTATCCTAGGGTTACCATTTATGGTACCCGTAATATTACTTCCAATCTTGAATGTTTTGTACTTTTACATTAGTACTTCCCAAAGTATGTGTGCTGTGCCCCGTATGGCTGTTTTTTGTAGTTTCTCGATTTCGAGCTTTCCCGGTATGTTGCTCGGGTATTTTATTGCTGATTCTGAGACGGTTTCAGTTGCCCCTATTATCACTGGTATCACTTTTATTTTTACATTCCACATGCGCTGTACTTCTATTGTAAGTTCTTTATACTTCAGAATCAGCATCTTTCTTGGCCACATTTCTTTCTCCTGAAATTGCAACGTCTATTAGCACACATGTCCCTCTTTCATTATCACGGATTTTGATGTCTGGTATATTGTTAGGGTCGGTTTGCGCTTGTTGATTCCATAATATGTTTACCTTACTTTCATGACTTTATTATTATTATTATTATTATTATTATTATTGTGTTGTTTCTATTGCTACTTAGGAAAATGCTGGATGATTGACATTTAATTCCTTGGCGGGAAGAGAGGGGTAAAAGTAAGGCATTCTGTATCCTTCCGCATGACGTCACCTCCGCATCAGGATTCTCTACTCACGACGCAGCTACAATAATTCTATGCATTTGAAGTTCTGGAAGAAATCCATGAGAAATTCTAAAGATTGTGCAAGATTATTGAGGTTTTCATAGCGTTATATGACAAACGGTATGTGTAGGAAATTTCGCACTCCTTACAAAAGTTCATGATCTCATACTTTAACAGACGAAGCACACAACAAAGAACAGTTGCATCACGCAACGCAACTTCCTGGTCTAACGTGGCCAACGTAGTACAAGTTAACAAGAGATTCTGTAAAATGAAATAATACTATGCTGGCCATACCCAATTGCATAACAACTGTGCAGATTCACTACGAAATTAGGTACGTGTTACAGCTAGTGTCAACATTTCTCCATAAAGGGCTCTCGCTGAATCAAAATATAATCTCCTTCAAAACATGAAGTTTTTCGACGCAATCCCGTCATTTTCATGTAAGCTACTAAAGACAAAAGTAGCCATTAAAATAAATTTACAAGGATAAGTTCTACACAACTCGCGATTTAACGCACAGCTTCATCGCTTGTTTAAACGGGCTTTGTATTACGTACCTGCTGCAAGTTTTAGTGATTTTAATTTGCAGTTCCTGACTACAATGACTATGAATGAGGGCTGGGACAAACCTGTCCTATTTCGTGTTATATCTAATTTTGTGGCACTGTTAGTTTCAACACTTCCCCACATATGGCTCCACTACGGTGCCACTTATAAAGGACTGTTACAATTAAGTGTGCCATGTGTAGGCAAACCTAATTTTTCGGCCAATTCAGCACCCCATACTATAAAATTATGTATTCTTTGTGCACTAAATTCTGCATATATTCACTAGAACCGAACGCTGATGCATGTTTGAAGTGTAAAGGCCAGATAAACGCAGTCCCGTCATCATACATTAATACGGTAAGGTCTGTTTGCAACATCGTGATCTACTGAACTACAGGAGGTATCTTTTCAAAATAGTTATTTTCAGAAAGCGTGTGATTAGGCGTCGACGGAAAGCTTGTTTGTTCCTATTAATTCCTGCTCAAAAATATTTTTTAACAAAAAATTCTAAAGTTAAAAATTGGCAGTGCTCTCTCAAGCGGAGGCCAAGGGAAGCTAAGATATCTCATGTACTATCCTTGGCCCCCGCTTGAGGCACGACTGTCAATTTCAACGCTTTGTTTATTATCTGCACGTTGCTTATGATTCATTGATCTCCGAAAGGAATCGCCCAGCATCAAACATTAGTAAGTAAAATTTTTAATATTTGTTAAGATCAAAACGCTGTAATTTTTTGTCGATTAAATATTTAAATATTCTACGTCACTGGTACAACTAGTTTCATGTATTTGCTGTAACTTGTTGTTATGCTGCGGGTAGATCATCTTCAGAGTCCAATGAAGCACAGTTCGTATCTGAACCCTTGAAGATAAGACAACCATGTTGTCGCGAAAAGTCGGAAAAAAAATATACCCACTGACGGAGCGTCGCTTTCCAGAATATGCCACTTTTTAACAGTTTTCATCGATCTCCGATTCCCAGAGCCCCCCCCCCCCACACCTGTTACCTGATACGACCTGCATATCAAAACATACACCTTGCAATCAGCATCTCCCCTACTGGTGGAGCACTGAATGCAGATCGCATTTGCCGCAAGCACCGGCCTCTCTCAGCTGCATAAACACATGAGGACTGCTGTCACGGTTTCAATTAACACGTATGCAGCAAGCTTGTAACGTTTTGTAGAGACAGCCGCATGTACACAAACGTGCTGAACTTGAGGGAATACGGGTAGCAATATGCAATACATGGTGCTGTTATCTGTTCGTACGCTAAGCGTGTTTTCGACAAAAGTACACTGCAATATCGACTCAAGTAGGTCTATATCCTTCATCGCCGTTAATTACTAACACATTCTGCTCGTATTCGCAACTACTCCCAAACCTGAGTTTTTACATAACGACAAAGGAAGCGTTAGTTACGTACAGACAGGTTGAACAATTCGGAATTTCTTTCTGCACATAGGCGGACGACAGGAATTGCTCAGTACGTGACATATTTGCTAACAAATTTATATATTACAACACAAAATGCTCACCAACAAAGACATACACCACGACATTAATTTTGCACTAACACAAATGTATATCACAGCACAAAGTGCTCGCTAACACAAATGTATATCACAACAAAATCTGCTTGCTAAACACATATGTATATCACAACAAAATCTGCTTGCTAAACACATATGTATATCACAACAAAATCTGCTTGCTAAACACATATGTATATCACAACACAAACTGCTCGCTAACACAAATACACACCAAAACGCAAGTTGTTTGCTCGCTAACATGATACAAACTGTCTGCTCGCTAACACACACGCATATCACATACAAACTACCTGTTCCCTGAAACAGATGTACATCACAACATCGAGTGTTTGTTCGCTTACTTAGGTCTTCCAAAACAACACAGACTTAGAATTTATATCTTTTGGGGTTTGACGCTACGTCGTTTGGTGAGCTGTTTCCGACATTTCGAAAAAATGTATCTTCTTCCTCCTAAAACGTCAAGTGGTCCAATTTATGCTTGAAAATAAAGATACTACGTTAACTGGAAACCTCGGACACAACTCACCAAAATACGCAGTATCAAAACCCAGAACACAGGAATCCTCAATTATAACACCATGAAAAAATCTACACTCGCAAAACATACACGACTTTTTCGCTAATCCAAATGTATAATCATAATATATAGGTCACTACTTATTCGCTAACCCAAATGTATAAGCGATATACTGCTTTTTCACTGACCGAAATTATAACCAAATACATACTGTTTGTTCGCTAACCCGAATGTATAAACACAATATAAACTGCTTGTTCGCTAACCCAAATGTATAATCACAATATATACTGCTTGTTCGCTAACCCAAATGTATAATCACAATATATACTGCTTGTTCGCTAATCCTAACACAAACAATTCATATCGTTACAAAACACGTATGTTTTCCACCACTGAGCAGTTGAATTAAACGTTTTCAATTCACAAGGACATAGAAAATGAAGAAGTTTCTCGTTTTACGTCTTTGGCAGACCGGAAATGCAACATTCGTTACATCTCTCACGTGTCGACAGAACGGAAACACGTGTCAACATCGTCTTACACAACATCTACAGTTTGTAATTAAACACACTGTAATTTGGATCCGAAACCATCCGCTACCAGTCGAGGTGTCACGTTGCAAGTTGCAATGACTAGAGATCTTCGCTGTTCTGGGACGTTATGCAGTGTGGATTGGTATATAGTTGCCGACTTTTCGGGAGAACCTACCGGTCCCATCTACAAGGATAAAGCATTCTTCTTGGAGTGCTTGACTTTGAGAATCGGCCGAACAAGTTTTCCTGAAACATCGGTAACCAACTACCAACCAAAGCTGCGTAACATCTCATTTACACCTCGGCGGAAGTACGAAGTTGCAATGACTCACAAGACATCGTCGTCAAACAGAAATATGTCGTAAAATAGACATGATGTTTTACAATTTATACGTTCTTAAAACGAACTCTATCAAACAATTACGTCCGTCTGACTGCCTAGTCACGTGGCCTATCTGTGAATCTACTACACAGATTTCGGCAAAATGTGGCAGAAAGTCTAAGCAGAGTTTTAATTTAATTTTGGTCATTAAAATGGTACAGCTGTCCCTCTCCACGCCATTAAGGCATATACTACGATGGAGGTAGAGCTCCTATCATTCTTAACCTCGACACCAGATGCAGGTAAGTGGCCAACTTCAGGTTTCGGCCACCTTCAGTCGGGATACGAACGCCAGTACCCATTTAATATGAGGCTGAGTGGGGTCAACAGCCAGTCTGGACGTTTTGGAGAACAGTGTCTTACCCCTTCCAGGAATCGATTTTAACCTTTTAAAGACTAGCGGTGACTTTACATACGACGAGGTTTAACATTAAAAAATTCTACGTGGTGCCCACATTGCGTTTATGTGTTTTGTACGGATCTCAGAACAAACAGCAACTTTTGCCTTATAAAACATTAAGAGATCGGTTTTTATAACCGAAGTGGAGAGTGTTTACAGCGCGGTACGCACTGAATCCTTATATAAAACAGACACGCTTCATCTTTAAAGGGTTAAACACAGTCAGGATGCCTCAGTAAGTATAATGACTAGGCTACGTACTCGACTATCAGAGAATCGTGGCAGATATCTTTCTGTTCTGTACAGCATGTGGACTGTTCCTTGCGTTATCGTTAAGATGTGCGCAGAGACGAACACATGTAGATCTTCATGCAGTGTCCGTTACCTACTGTCCAATTTCAACCAAAATTATAACGAAACGATAAATTTTAGTAAAAGTGAGAATTATCAAATTTCGTGAAAATACTTCCAGCGGTTCTCGAGCTGTTACACGAGTGACAGAGGGACAGACATGGCGAAGTTAATAGGTAGACGTAATTTTGTGTCCAAATTCCCGTTGCAAAGGCGCCAAAAATGTGTCACATAAAAGTTTCAGATATCAGCCTAATAATGTGTGTATTTTCTGACAAAATTTTCTAATCTTTTCTGAAAAAATAAATTATAAAAACTTCAATTGTGTTTCCTGTAAAGTACGTGCTATGATGGGGGTGACATGGGCCCTTCCCGTTAATTTTTAACGTTGAAACATAACACAGAGAAGCAGAGAAAGAAAGACAACCCACGGATAATTATTGTTTATTAATAAATTGCAAAAAAGAGGCAATGTACGTATACACGAAACAGCGAGGTGCGCTCGCGTAACTGTTTTTGTCGTGGAAAACCAATAAGTAATACATATTCTAAGTGTGAATGTGTAGCCTTAGATATCCAGCATGCAAAGCGCATGCGCCGTATTATATTGTCATCTGTGGCCTGTCTGGCTGTACCATATTCTTCCATGTTATCTCATAGACGGCACGATTTTCGGAAAAATTTTACTGAATACAGAATGCGTGTTTTGATTTTCTCTAAAATTTTTGCCCAGAACATTTCTCATCCTGTGAAGAATTCAGCGAGGTATTCTTATAAATATATACAGGTCTTCATGAAAAAAAAAACATTATTCTTGTCAGATTTTAACGAGACTTCGATTTTCTCGACAGATTTTCGAAAAATCTTCAAATATAAAATTTTATGAAAATCCTTTCAGTGGGAGCCGATTTGTTTGATGCGGAAGGACAGACGGACGTACAGAGAGACAGACATGACAAAGTTAATAGTCTCTTTTCGCAATTTTACGAACGCACCTAAAATCTGTCCCATGTGTTAAACCTTATACACGTAGTTTACCCACAAGTGTGCACGACATAACACACTACGGAAAACAGTTTTTGAAACTCTCATTTGGTGCGCCTTCTGCTGTACGCAGAATGTTGACCTGTAACTCTTCCAGTGTATTAAGGTGACTTGAAAACACAGTATTTTTTAAACATCCCCACAAAAAGAATGTCAAAAATGAATAATCTTCTTCGAAGTGTAAACACCATTGTTACACTTAATTATTACTGAGAAAGAAAGAAAGAAAGGCAGTGAGTTACAATAACACGGCCATCTCCCGCTTAAAGTCAGTAATCCCTTCCTGAAAATCAGATGTTATGTGCGAAAACCCTGACCGGGAGCCTGTTCTCCATTATTTCAAATGGAAAAAATTATAATGCGTTACAAAGTCAATCCAAACCCCCCAAACAATTTCCTAAACCTTAAACAAACACAGTAAAACGCCTATATATAAGTAGCAAACTGTCATGTTAGGATGTAAAGTGCTTAAAAATTGCTTCCTGATCACCAAAAAATTAATATGGTTGGTAAAAAAACAGTTGCTTTGTATGCAGTAACATATACAGTATCCATATATATCGTTTTGTTAAAAATGTATTGAATTTTTCGAACTTCAATATAAATTTTTCCCCATACAAACATTGGCCGAAAAACACTGTATTGAGAGATACGTACGTTTTATGAAGCGTGGTATTAAAAACCAAGACGCATTCTACCGGGAAAACGTTAGCCGGGGAGACGTACTAAGGGGTATGCGCACCTGTAAGTGTATTCTCCAAGCGTTGGGTTTCGTTTTTAAAAACTCTGTACAAAATTTCATCGAAATGCTTCGAGTTGAATGTAGATGAAACATGAGGACGGACGTATTTGGGCAGATGCCTTCTCTCTGCAGTCCGTGCGAGGAAAACATAAAATTAATATCGTCCGGCTGACAGACGTGTAGGCCTATACACAGTATTGACACGTCAGGGTTAAGTTTCTGGTGCTCAAATATACTAAGACTCATATAAAATCAGCTGGTGCCCACACCTGCCCCTCGGCCTTAACCTTTTAAAGCCTAGCGGTAATTTTACGTACCACCAGGTTTAATATTAAAAAATTCTACGTGGTGTCCACATTGCGTTTATGTGTTTTGTACGGATCTTAGAACAAACAGCAACTTTTGCCTTATAAAACACTAAGAGACTGGTTTTTATAACCGAAGTGGAGAGTATTTACAGCGCGGTACGCACTGAGTCCTTATATAAAACAGATACGCTCCGTCTTTAAAGGGTTAACATAGGCTGTGACTGTATCAGCTTACCAGTTGACTGTCACAAGTCCCAGTTATGGTCCGTGCTGCCAATGCACAAGCCGTCTGCCACAAACTGATCCAGCGCATCCACAGGTCCGCGTGTTCACAACAACTGAATCCCTCTCCGGCCAACAATTGGAAGCTGCCTTTCATTTTTCTTCCTTCTCTTGAACTATCCCACACTCTTCAGCTGCGCAGGATGTGGGACGCGATGTTGGAGCCTCCTAGCGGAAAGGAAACGAAATTATGCGAAAGAAAAATTATTGCCTTAAAACGAGGTCAAGGACTCGCCGCAGAGCAAACTTCATCCTGCCTTCCGACCAATTAGTACCAGCGCCCTGTAACGGGGAGAGGAAGATGTTTGGTTAGAGATGATCTTACGTCACCCGGAGTGCGGGTGTGTACCAGGTTCGGTGCGACGTACATCAGTTTGGTGTGCTGTGCATGAGTGGAGGCAGTGTGAGGGTACTCCGGGTGGAATGCGCATAGTTTCCGGGAGTGTTATTTGATATTTATTATTTCTCATCGTTCTTCTACATAACGTAACAATAAACAATGTAAATGGTGCACTGTTATTAGCGGTTACCACAAAAGTCTTGTGGTTCCACGAACTTCAGAAGTTGCAGAGAGACACTAGCCCCTAAATTGAATTTTGTTGTTTGATTATACATTTACGACATTTACATAAGACAAGGATAACGACATAGGATTTTTACGGCGAGGATAAGTGCATAGCCTTCACGCCTAATTTCAGAAATCCCTAATAACGTATTTCACCAAAATCCGTTAATTCGTTCGTAGTTCGTAGTCCTTACTTCTTCTACCTACTCACAGTAGGTGTCGAGGTTGTTTATTTTCACTTGATCACACTCAGACACACACCACAGTCAGTAGGGCTTCTCTGGACGAGAGATCGGTCCGTCGCAGAGACCTCTACCTAACAGCACATAAATGCTCAACACAGAAGAACATCCATGCCCCCGGTGGGACTCGAACCCACAGAACACTGTAAAATAGAAGCCTTTGGTGTCTTACAAGCAGTCTGCGATAACGGCGGTACAGCTCCACTCTTTCTTAACATCGGCACTGGATGGATGTGAGTGGTCAGTCGCAGGTCGCGGCCGCTTTCTGCCCCGGTAAAGAGCTTCCGGTGCCCATTAACCCTTTAAAGACGAAGCGTATCTGTTTTATATTAGGACTCAGTGCGTACCGCGCTGTAAACACTCTCCACTTCGGTTATAAAAACCAGTCTCTTAATGTTTTATAGGGCAAAAGTTGCTGTTTGTTCTGAGATCCGTACAAAACACATAAACGCAATGTGGGCACCACGTAGAATTTTTTAATGTTAAACCTGGTGGTACGTAAAGTTACCGCTAGGCTTTAAAAGGTTAAACAGGAGGCCGGGTGGACCCCAGAGACGGTCTGGACGTTTTGGAGACGAGAAAAATCTCTTGCCACTGCAGGGATTCGAACCCCGCATCTGCCAGCCCGTAGTCTTGTCACTACACTGACTGAGCTACCCCGGCTCCAATCACACTGTAGAACACGTAGTTAATTGGGTGGCGAATTTAGTGTCGTGCCACAAACATATGGGAGCACGCGATGGCGCATTTGGTTGGAGCAAGGCTCTACAAGCCGGAAGGTCGCGGGTTCGATTCCCAATGGTGTCCTTCCGGCCTCACTACAGCCCTGGGAGTTAACTCAGCCTCTAACAAAAATGGAATATTTCCTGGGGGTAAAGGTGGCCGGTGCTTAGGGCTGACAACCTTACCACCTTCAAGTGCCGACTGTCTGGAGATCTGGGAGATTCAACCTCCTGGAACCCTAAGGGTCTGTCTAAGCCTATAGAGGAATTGCGTTACCTTTACCTTTACCACAAATTTATGTAGTTATCCTAACACAATCCGAGACTTCGTACTGCCGCACATTCCACGGTCACGGACTAAGTAGACGCTCACATTTTCTCTGACACTGTAAATTCATGTGCTGGTGAAATCTCACAGAAACACTTTACTGTGAGAAGGAGGGTACCAGCTCTCCTCTTCGTGCTTTATGTCACGTGACTCACAGGCTTAATTATTGGCTTTGTCAGTCAATTGTGGTCGTGAAAGGAAGGCAGCCATCAGAAAGGTAGATCGCGTAAAAACGCGTTCGCATGTAATAATAATGTGTAATAAAAGCGCTTATTTTCGAAAACACGGCGTCTTTCCCTACTGAAGTTCCTGAGCCATGGCGCGCAACAGTGATAGCACAGAGCTATCGCAAACACAAAGCCCTAATAACCCGATCCGTACGCTCTCTGCAGAAATCACACTGTATGGCCTCGACAAATATCACATACACTCCGGTGATTCTGTGGAGACCTACAGAGCGTATCTTTAATCTCCGGTCCCAGCACGGCAGTTGCTGCGGTGACTCCGTCGCGTACACAGGTTTCACATAAGATAGAGATACCGCGAGAACGGCCGTGTTGAGACCGGAGAGTAAAGATACGCTCTGTAGGTCTGTATGTTATTATTTATTCCTCTACAAACATATATGTCGAAGTAATAAGAGTGTTACGTGTCCTTAAGTGCTGCTTAATGTACGCCCCTCATACATGATAAAGGCGGTTCACACTGAAATTCGCTTATGAAATTCTAATGTAGACCCTAACATGTAGGAGAAGCAATACAAGAGTAAAACTTTTTCTGTGTTAATATCAGTCTCATCTTAGCGTGGTAGTCCGCCTTTGCAGGTATGCCACGGTATTTTCTGAGGAAACAAGCGAAGTATCTGTTCGTAGGAAATGACTGGGCGTCTGCAAAAGGGATCTCTTTAGAAGTGAAGAAATGAGGGAAGAGGTAGGTATGGCAACTATTGTGGAAGAAATACAAAATTAGCAGATGGAGAGGACATCGCATGTGGACCGGAGGGCTACAGGTTGTTGCAAAAATGTTTTACTATAATTACAGTAATAATAAACACAGTCTGACACACCACGGCATATATTTATTCTGCACACTACACTGTTTTACTCCAAGGTTGTGCCAACATACTACATGTTTCGGCTCGGCCGAGCCATCATCAAGTACATGTATAAATGTTAAAAACACAGACCTTTAATCAAATAATATAATTTATTATATATTATATAATATATTATATATAATACATTATATATCAAATAATATAATATATTATTATTACATATAATATATTATATATCAATAATACGATATATTAATTTATAATTAATATACAGACTTTAATCAAATAATATAATGTTATATAATATATTATATATCTAATAATAGAATATCTACTAATATAATATATTATTTGATTAACGATTTGTGTTTTTAACATTTATACATGTACCTGATGATGGATCGGCCGAGCCGAAACATGTAGTATACTGGCACAACCTTGGAATAAAATGGTACAGTGTGCAGAATAAATATATGCTGTGGTGTGTCAGACTGTGTTTATTATTACTGCGACTGAAGTAACACACCGGGGTGAACCAAGTTAAGATTGTTGTACTATAAACCTACAGGCCGTCGTCCGTTTGGCAGACCTAAGAAAGGACGGAATGAGCAGTCTGGAGTTGTCTCGGAACTGGCTGATAAGACCACACCGCAGAAATAAAAAAGAATAAGTAAATCTAAGGCATTGCCAAATAACTGCCTGCATTGTGATGCGTATATGACGTTACCAAAATTATGTTCGTTTATGTCTAACAAGGAAATGGTCTGATTGACCAGAAATTCTGATTATTAACAGGGATTTTCCATTCGTAACTGTACACAAAATTTCAGCTGCTAATAAGAAGTGATAGGGTATGAAAAATATTTGTAAAATTTGGGAAGTGAAGATCAAATTCGCGCCAACGTGCATTACGTATAACGTAATATACAGACGCGTTCGCGTAACCATTGTTGCCCTGGGAAAGCAACAAGTATTACACATTCTGAGTGTGTCTGTAGCCTTAGTTATAAAACATGCAAAGCGCATGCGCCATATTATACTGTCACCTGTGGCCTGTCTGGTTCTACCATATTCTTCGAAATTATCTCATAAACCGCATGATTTTAGGAAAAAAAACTGAACATAAAATATGTATTTTGATTTTCTCTACAACTTTTGTCCGGAACATTTCTCATTCTAAGAAGAATTCAGCGAGATATTATCATAAACGTACAATAGGTCTTTATGTAAAATACCTGTTATTGTTGTCAGATTTTAATGAAACTTGACTTTTCCTGACAGATTTTCCAAAAATAATCAAATTTCATGAAAATCCGTCCAGTGGGAGCTGAGTTCAAATATCAAATTTCATGAAAATCCGTCCAGTGGGAGCTGAGTTCAAATATCAAATTTCATGAAAATCCGCCCAGTGGGAGCTGAGTTTTTCCAGACGGACAGACAAACAGATATCCCGAAGCTAATGGTCGCTTTTCGCAATTTTGCGAAAGCGCCTAAAACCATTCTAAGTTCAGTGCCTCGTATTTAGTATCACAAGCAACCTCCAAATTAGCTATGAACGGATCAGAGCCCCCAATCACAGCGTTCCCTAATACAAGTCACGTTCTATAAGCCGTCCTCCTAATTATGTTTAAAGAGAAGGTTCACACGCGACTCAACTGCACCAGATGCCTGTAATTACCATCCATAACCGACTGCTGTATTCTGTTCATGGTAAATAAACAGTATTTGCGGTTTGTACAGACGCACGCACTTTAAATTAGGAGCAGTTTAAGAACTTGCTAACACACTTTCCTATTAGCCATTAATCGCTTGAAGATTGACGTTTAGCTGAATTACGCGTACGTATACATAAATACTGAGATCGTACTTCACAGAAAACTCAGTCCGTCTCCGTAAAAACGTCAACCGGTACGTCATACGGGTTTTAACTGAAACCTTCAAGGCTACGAATACTACAACCGTTCTAAATGAGGGACTTCAGTAAATGTTGCTGTACCTGTGTCGCAGCTAGTTTGGTTTGGGGGGCGCCCGGGGCGACTAATCAAAATGGGCACTCCTAAGAGAGATTATGAACTTTCAAAAAATCACAACCGTTTATTGAAGATCCTTGCGTTTGGCTTAGTGATTATAAAATTTGTTGGGAACAGGAAGTATATTTTATTTGTAATATTCATATTTCCGCCCAATTTCCCATCCCTTGGGCTTTGCTGTACGGAAAGGAAGAACCACTTGCCCTCTCCCCTAGCAACAATCGAGGTTGTACTACAAGGTTTTTTAAGAAAATCTGAAAAAATAATTTGTTATGTTCTTCCTTTCTTTCTTCTTTCTTTCTTTCTTTCTTTCTTTCTTTCTTTCTTTCTTTCTTTATTCATTCACTTCATATTTCCGTCTTTGCGTCCGTTGTTATTCGTCTATACAGTATCAAAATCGCCGCTTCATCCCCCACGTTTGAGGTTCCCTACAGGTAAAACGAAGAACAAATAGACCACGTGAAAGATGCAAAGACAGATTCTGAATTGGCTTTTGAAAAAAAATAGTTCAGTGAGACTAGTATTTGTGGTTGTTGGTGATAAAAATCAAAATTAATTTTGAAAAAATAAACCTTTTCGAAACGCAACATGCTCCCGGGGTGAGACATCACGCCATTGAAACGTAAAGTTCATCCTATAACCTGCCATGAAGGCCCAGAGGGGAAGTAGGGGTATAGCTGTACTCTTTCTTTAATCTCGGAGCTAGAGGGGGGTGGGTGCTCAACGCCACGCCCCGGCCGCTTCACCCCCGGGAAAGAGAACCGGTACCCATAGCACAGAAGGCTGGGTGGGCCCCAGGGCCGACCTGAACGTGTGCGGAAAATCTCTCCCCTACCGGGATTCGATCCCCGGACCGTGCAACCCGTAACGAGTTGATATACCGACTGAGCTATCCCGGCCCCATCTCATTTGAAGTGCTCAATTTTTAACAGAAAAACGCACAACAATGGAAAAACAATCAGTGACCTGAGTCAGATCCGAATTGGCCATCACAGCACACGCGGTGGCCTTGCTCATAAATGTATAATACTTTCAGTAACGGGAAGTGGATCTTTTTCAGTTACTTCTATCAGCAGAATGGCACAACATATTATTCAACGACTCCGCAAAAAAAAAAAAATCGATTTCTCTTGTGAAACTCTGTTCTTCGCCAATACAGAAATCAAAAGCCAAAACGTCACGTTGAGACTTCCCATTACGCCTCACAGAAACTCCACCCTTGAAAGCAATTGTTGCTGCCTTGCCGATTGATCTCACTCGAAGAGGCTGACTAATGGACTCGTAACTGAAGTCTTTTGTTTCCAACCATAAACAGGATTTTGCAACTCTATTGAGATATTCTTCTTGTCAAGTTCGTTATTAACAAGACATCAATAAGGCCGGCAATTACCGCAGACACTGAAACACAATCTTAAAATGTTAGAGCGGTCTTAGCCGGCGTTGGAGATTTCCAAGCATGAAAGAAACAAGACAATCAATTTCAACCCGTGAGATTGTATTTCATTAAAATTCGGTCAAGTAGTAAAGGAATCACGTCCGCATTTCACAATGCCGGATCTTTTAGATTTAAAACGCAAAAAAAAAAAGGGATGAGACGAATAGTCATGTTATTTTATTGGTCCCGCGACGCCATGCTATGCACCAATGACTCGCATTATAAAATCTGAAAGTAGGTTTTATTTGAAACGTTTAGACATCCAGCGTGGAATGTTACGTCTGAAATGTGGCACAGGCTACGGACTGGACGGTACGGGGCTCGATTGCCGGTAAAGGCATGATATTTGTCTCTTCTCCAAACTGTCCTGACCGCCTACGGGGACCACACAACCTCCTATCCAATGGGAACTTGGCTTCTTTCCCAGAGGTGAAAGGGCGAGGGAGTGAGGTTGATCAGCAAACTCCACCTAATGGCGAGGTTAAGAATGAGTGGAGATAAACCTGCACCCGACATGTCTTCATACCTTAGACAGGGACAACTTAATTCTTACTTAACCTTTTAAAGCCTAGCGGTAACTTTACGTACCACCAGGTTTAACATTAAAAAATTCTACGTGGTGCCCACATTGCGTTTATGTGTTTTGTACGGATCTCAGAACAAACAGCAACTTTTGCCTTATAAAACATTAAGAGATTGGTTTTTACAACCGAAGTGTAGAGTGTTTACAGCGCGGTACGCACTGAGTCCTTATATAAAACAGATACGCTTTGTCTTTAAAGGGTTAAATGTGGCATATCAGCTACGTGAAATAATTATACGAAAATTAATATCCTTGATATATTATAATTGTCTACTGCGTCACTCAAAAGTCAAAGATATTTTGTGAAACCTTACTTTTCAGATCGTCAATTTTCTCATTTGTTCTTAAACAATATCGGCGTAATTTCTAACGCCAAAAAATGTTTTCTAATACTACGTACTATGGCAAAGATTTAAGCTGCTCTTTCAAAGACAGCTACCAAGAAGTCGAACCAAAGTAGTCCCCATTAGAGTCACGCGAGAAAATTACGTAATTCAGATAATTTAACAGACCATTAAGGTAAAGGTCGCCCCATGCCATGCAAGCACAGTGGAAGAGCAACGGTATAGCTACACTCTTTATATAACTTGGCGCTGGATAGGGATGGGCGGTTAACGCCACACCCACGGGCCGCTTTATCCATGGCACCATGGAACCCATAGTACAGATCGCTGGGTGGGCCCCAGGGTTTGTTTGGACGGATGTGGAGAAGAGAGAAAATCACTTGTCACCGCCAGGATTCAAAACCCGAAGCGTCCAGTCCGTACCGAGTCGCTATACCGACTACACTGTAGATGACCATAAGATGTTAGCAATTACAGGTCATAAAAACACACATAAACAGCAGTGTTGCTAATTAATCCGCAAGCGATATCCTAAACGTTAGCTGACAACCTCAGTCCTTTAAGACAAGCATTAAACTGATTTCAAAGTGGGATCCACTCGATTTTCTCGTGCTCTGTTTTAGGTACAATGAATTAAAGCAGGCCAATCCGGGTAGCCGTGCGGTGTAAGGCGTAGAACTGAGGCCGCTCGCTTGCTGCCATTCCGCGTTTGAATCCCGCTGGGGGCATGGAAGTCTGTTTCTTCTGAGTGTTCTGTGTTGTCACGTAGAGGTCTCTGCGACGGGCTGATCACTCGTCCAGAGGAGTCCTACGGAGAGAGAGAGAGAGAGTGTGTGTGTGTGTGTGTGTGTGTCAGTGTGATCAGGTGCAACAGTAACCCTCCAAAACTACAATGAGATGGTAGAAAGAGGCCAGAGTAATAAATAAAGAAATAAGTAAAGAAAGAATTAAACGTGTAATACGAACCGGAAACCAACCAAGATGCTAGATTAGGAGCCCCAAACTAAGACTAAGGGGGCCCAACGTAAACTTCTGAAATTTAAAGTGGGCTGCATGCCATGTTAAGCAACAAACATGTTAAATATTTTAACATTAAACATGCAATTAAGAGCATGTTGATACTTCTGCTAATAGAAGCAAAACACAGAGCGTCCGAACAGTCACCGCCCATTTAAACACACCACACAGCATAAACAGGCGACTCGCTACGGGCTGGACGGTCCGCGGATCGCATCCCTGTGTGGGCGAGATTTTCCGCACCCGTTCAGACCGGCCCTAGGGCCCACCCAGCCACCTGTACATTGGGTACCGGGTCTCTTTCCCAGTGATAAGGCGGCTGGGGCGTGGTGTTAACCAACTACCCCATCTAGCGCCAAGGTTAAAGAAAGAGTAGAGATATACCCCTATTGCCCTTTGGATCTTCATGGCCTGTTCTAGGGTAAACTTTACCTTTACCTTACAGCACACACAGTTAATAACAACTGCACGCAACATGCAAGTGGAATTTTGCTCACCATTTGCATGTTGTCAGCGCTGCCTGTTGTGCTGCTCTATCAGCATGTTACGTAACCACTGTGGTTGTACGAATTGCACAGTGAATTTTCGAACACTCTGTATATTAAAACCTAATTATTGGGTTTAAAACTTTACTGCATCCTTGTCTCTTTGCTTATGTATGTTGCATCTGACCAGCCAGGGATAGCAAACCTCACTGGGCCCTTACGACCAGTGATGGTAGGGAAAACAAAATTTTAAATTAAAAAATTCTATGACATTGAACCAGCCCACATGCTATAATGAGAATAAGGTCAGTGAAAGGGCCACATTAAATAAAGGGTCGGCCCGAGTCTTTGAGACCCTTGCGTTAGTCCTCAACACAGTGGGCCTTTGTGCGAGGGCACACTCTAGCGGTGAAGTCGGGCGCCCCCCATCACGTTCGCTTCACAGCTCCGCTAATTAGCATATTTAATGTATAATTAGTGAAAGGCCGGAGAAAATTGCGTACTGAGGAACATCGTAATATGTTCTCTTCAACAAGTGTCATTAAAGCGATCTAATCGAGGATAATACAGTGTTCGGGTCATGTGGAGTGCATGGGAAAAACAGGTTGAACTTTTGGTTTGAAAACCTGAACGAAAGAGACCACTTGCAAGATCTAGGAATAGGAGAGAGACTAAGATTAAAACGTACTTAGCATATGTGGGGTCAAAAATGCAATGTTTCAATTAAAATTACTAAAAATATTTAACATATAGACTAATTACAAATATTTGTAAAATGAATTACAAACATCTGTAAAATAATTTACAAGCATTTGTTACTACTACATGCTCTACCACATTTTTTCACATTATCTCATATACGGCACGATTTTCGGGGAAAAAAGTTACTGAATACAAAACGTTTTGATTTTCTCTAAATTTTTGTTTGCAACATTTCTCATTTAAAGAAGAATAAAACGAGATATTAAAATAAACGTACATACGTCTTCAAGCAAAGTGCCCGTTATTCTTTTCAGATCCTAATGAAACTTGAATTTTTCGACACATGTTCGAAGAATATTCAAATATCGAATTTCATAAAAACCGTTCCAGTGAGAGCCGAGTTGTTCCATGGGGACGGACAGACATGACGAAGCCAAAAGTCGCTTTGCACAATTTTACGAGCGCGCCTACAAGCAACCGACAGGGCGATCCATGCCCTCATTTGGACTCTAAGCAACCAGCAGACGCAGACCAACGCCTCAAACCGCACGGCTACCGGTATCGGCTGTACTTCTCACTTAACGTTCCTTATTCAGAACAAGAATTACTGGAAAAAACTCTACATAGCTGTGCCATTCGAACACACTGGTAAAGCAAAGCAAAAAGCAGTCCCATTACAGGCCTGGACAGGCCCAGAGGGTTCCAGGAGGTTGAGGCTTCCAGATTTCTAGACAATCGGCATATGAAGGTGGTAAGGTTGTCAGCCACATGCACCGGCCGCGTTTACACCCCAGGGAATATTCCTGGTACTCATTTCTGTTAGAGACTGAGTCGACCCCAGGGCCATAGTGCGACCGACAGGATTATGCCAATGAAAAATTCCACTGACACCATCGGGAATCGAACCCGCGACCTTCCGGTTTGTAGCGCAGTACCTCAACCAATTGTGCCACCGCGGCCCCGAACACACTAGTAAGGTGTGAAAAATTTCAGTACAAATAACAACAAGCTAGTAAATAACGCAATCCCTACAGGCTACAGGCCTGGACAGGCCCCTAGGGTTGTAAGATGTTGAGGCTCCCAGATTTCTAGACAATCGGCACATGAAGGTGGTAAGGTTGTCAGCCCTACGCATCGGCCACCTTTACCCCCAGGAAATATTCCTGGTACCCATTTCTCTTACAGGCTGAGTCGACCCCCAGGGCCATAGTGCAGACAGGAGGATTATACCAATGAAAAAATTCCAGCGACTCCATCAGGAATCAAACCCGCGACCTTCCGGCTTGTAGCGCAGTGCCTCAACCGACTGCGCTACCGCGAAATAACAATAAGATCCATAACAATTACATAACTCAACAGCTCAGCGTATAAACTGCAGAGAATATGTTTACTGCTCACGGAAACTTAGTTGAATACCGCTAGTGTAACCGGAATGTCCTTAATTACGCACTTCCGGAACAACGGCAACTATGCAAAGAGACAATATGACGGTACCATTACATCACCATCCCACACATTAGGGAATGCGCGGGTGCGTATTTACAGTGAACTTGCAAAGTCGAAGGCGGGCATACAATTATATCACAAGAGAAAGTTTATGGACTGCCACGCTGTAAGAATTTTTTACCACAGTTTTAAAAGTTTTAGTTGGAAGAAATAAAAAAAACAGGCTACTTGAAACATCAATAAGTAGAAGGGAGGAAAATAATTAGGAAATATACCGCACAGTTAGACACTACAAGTCTGGACTGTGCCCACACCCTGTATCTACCTGTCCCCTAACACTCTCACAACAAAATTCTATTACTTTGCTGTGCAGTGTTAATTAATTGGTCTTGAAGCATTCTGTTCTCTGTGAGGTACGAACAAAATCTTCATACAGTGGAACTCGGTTATAACAACATCGGTTTATGCAACACCTCGCCTATGGCGTCAGATATTCTGTGGTATCTCACTGCCACACACTCCCCTGTTATAACAATACTCGTTTATAACTACACAAAATATTCAGTCCCTTTCATGACGTTATAACCGAGTTCGACTGTGTATAACGTACATTAATTTTAGTCTTCGAAGGGTTAGAGAAACAGGATGGTAGGCTGTAGACTGGATTCATGTGTGCAGGACAGGGTACAGCGGCGAGTGTCTGTGAACATAGCTATGAAGGTTCCAATTCCATCAGATCCTGGGCATTTGACTCATTGGGAGAGTATAAAATTCTGACGCGGAATTCTCCCCGTGGAATCAGTTTACTAACGCTTTAGTACCAGAAACCAAAGGTTCAGCTGCGCCCCAACAAAATCCATCCTGAATCACTTTCAAACTTCCATTTTAATATTGTCACGTTACATTGCATACCGTGTTAGCACATCGATAATGTGCGCAACTCGTATTCACGAATCCCATTTGGAAATTTGAAAACGCAAGGTCCTTGCTTGTGCCTCGTTTAAAATAACGTAAGTACATTTTTTATTTAGAGATAAAAAAAATACCTTTGTGGTGCATCATCTCATAACTCAATAATATTTCGAATAATTCAGATCGTATTTTATACTAGCACAATTTTTAGCTCTACACTTCTAACTTCTAAGTTCTTGTTCTACAGGGTGTTTCTTTTATCGTGTCTCTGAGCACCAGCCCTAACCCATTTAAAGTCCGCACGCGTCGCGTTATCCGTAAAACTGCTGCGTTCAAGGACACTACAAAAGAGACAGCCTGTAAGTACAACACCTACTGCCTCTTTTCTTGCTTAGTTAATAACCAACAGTAAACGTCCATTATCATGTTCAGAGCGTGTTGTTCATTATTATAATTTTCAGAGCAATTGCAACCCATCGAGTGGTTACAGAGTAAAAATACATGTCTTCCTACTTGAAGAGACAGGATTACTCTCAGCATATTCTTTCAAATGCAACAAGTTCTGAAGAGCATCATTAAACGTGCAAAACGCGTTATTTAGTCGAGATCTTTAAGTCTCAACAATACGACGAACGTGAGTGGGAACTTGTTTTCTTCTGCCAACTTTCCCTGCACAGATTTTCGAAATGTAATGTAGACAACAGCTAACAGAAGTCAATAACATCACTGAGAGTCGAAATAATCCATTTCCTTAACTTTTTAAAGCCTAGAGGGTACGTTATGTAGCACCTGGTTTAACATTCAAAATTTCTACGCTGTAGTGACAGTGCGCTTATGTGTTTTCTGCGGATCTCAGAACAAACAGCAATGTTTACGTTATACATAATTAAATGACTGGTTTTTATAACGGAGGTGGAGAGTGTTTACAGCGCGGTACGAGCTGAGTCCTTATATAAAACAGATTACCTTTCGTCTTTAACCCTTTAAAGACGAAGCGTATCTGTTTTATATAAGGACTCAGTGCATACCGCGCTGTAAACACTCTCCACTTCGGTTATAAAAACCAATCTCTTAATGTTTTATAAGGCAAAAGTTTCTGTTTGTTCTGAGATCCGTACAAAACACATAAACGCAATGTGGGCACCACGTAGAATTTTTTAATTTTAAACCTGGTGGTAAGTAAAGTTACCGCTAGGCTTTAAAAGGTTAAAGGGTTAATTAACATACCAGGAAGGCGTAAGGGGGGAGTAGAACCATAACTTCTTGTTAAAACATCGACATTAGATGGGCGTTAATGGTCAGCTTCAAGCTTCGGACGCCTTGCCTCTGGGTGAACAGTCCGCGGCAACCAATGAAAGGGGAGCTGGGTGGGATCCACAGCCAGACTGGATGCAGTGGAAACGGGTAAATTACTATACTTAAGGAGAGTGGACAAAGTGGAAAACAAAGAGATTGAAGCAGAATGGGTGAAGTGAAAATGAAAAAAATATATATACATTCAAGCAAAATGGACGAAGGTTAAAAAGAAACAAATCTTAGAGGTGAGAAATGGACGAAGTGGAAAAGGAGGACCTTAAATTCAAGCAGACTGAACGACGAGGAAAAGAAAAATCTTAAATTGAAGCAGACTGGACGAAGTTTAAAGGAAAAAATACATTCAAGCAGACTGGAAGAAGTGGGAAAGAAAGATCTTAAATTCCAGCAGAACAAATTATGAGGAAAAGAAAGATCTTAGATTCAAACAGATTGGACGAAGTGTAAATGAGAAAATATCTTGGATCAAACGACACCGCTGCATCGTGATGGAGTGAACTGTTTGGAAAGTTCTTGGAGGATGTGTTCCGTGGAAAGGAAATTCGCTCTCTCTCTCTCTCTCTCTCTCTCTCTCTCTCTCTCGCTCGACAAGAAGAAGTGCTAGCTACAAATGCGACCTTCACGAGGAAAGGAACTGTTACCCAACAACTGCACGGATACTTGTGAAATTACCTGACTACCATCCCACACATTTGCACAGGTCTACTCCCATCCTCACTCAAGTTCGCAAGCGCTTTCTCACCTTGAGGTTCTCTGATTCAGAATTGTGTATGCAGGCCTATTTCTCATCTCCCCCCATCTGTGCTGTACCTTCGACAGGTCGATAGCCTCTTCCACAGCGACTTCGCCAGACAGCGAAATTTCAAATTTCAGTACCGTTTATTTGCCTTACACTCATCCAGTGGCTGCTTATGTCTTCTTCCTCGCCTTCTCATCCCTTCTATCTTTCCTTCAATAACGTTTTTTAGTAGGCAGTTCATACGCATGACGTGACGAACCCAGTTAGCCTTCCTTCGTGTTACGTGCACTGTAGATAGGATACTCCAGTCCTTCTTGACCCTATGCAACACTTCTTCATTTCTCACACGATCGGCACAACTGACCTTATCCATCCTTCTCCAGCGCCACATTTCAAAACTTTCCAGATATTTCTGACCTATTTTCCTAAGTGTTCAATTCTCAGTACCAAACACAGCTACGCTTCAAATGTCGTATTTTATTAGTTTCTTCATCAAATTTAAGTCCACTTTGTTGGTAAAAATAACAGAATTATATGTGTAATCTATCTACACTTTAGCCATCTTCCAGCCACCTACATATCTACCCGTGCCACAGTCTCTCAACTAATATATCCGCCTCTATACACCAATCTGACATCTATATAATTAACTAACCCTACGCAGAACGTTTCTTCTTTAGAAGCTGTTTGCTGTAGGCACTCAACCACTCAAAAAACGCGCCGCCTTTTATACAACACGAAGCTTCATCATCTTGTTCACAGCAGCTGGTGACTCTGCCCTGTCATAAACCAGATTAATCCAGCCCACGGTCTAATAGACCACTTCTACAAAATCGGTTTTAATATTATCCTCCCGCTTACGTTCAAGTCTTCCAACAGTTCTCTTCTCTTCAGATTTTCCAACTAAAAATTTTCACACACGCTTCTGTCTTCCCCTAGGCGCTCTACATGCCTTTCTCATTTCACAATCCTCAATTTGATAACCTTAGCAATTTCTGGCGCAGCACAAAAATTATTGATCTCCTCTTTATGTAATTTTCTGCACCCCCTGTCACTTCCACCCTTCTAAACCCAAATATTCTCCTCAGTACAAATCTTTAAGCAGTGACGTTGATACCGCCCCTCGCAGACCCCGCGGCATGGGGGCCCCATGAGTCAGGTAGTCCCAGAAATACTTAAATCGTCTGTTAGTTTATGGAACTAGATTTCGTTCCCCTGACAAGGCAGTATTCTGTATCCCTGTTACGGGAACTGGGAGAGCGGCGATAAATGGAGTCACGGGGGCCCCTGAGCGTTTGTCTCCGCCACTGACAGTAGGCTTACATTCGTCACTCCAAATCGAAATCAGCGCCTTACTGCTAAACCTTAACCATGTCGATCCACTTGTTCCTGCACTGACTGTACTTCTATAAACCCCACGACGACCCCAGTGGTCGCGCGGTCTAAGGCGTAGGTCTGTGGCCGACCGCTTGCTGGGATCGTGGGTTCGAATCCCACCGGGGGCATGGATGTTTGTCTCTTATAAAGTGTTTGTGTTGTCAGGTAGAGGTCTCTGCGACGGGCCAATCCCTCGTCCAGAGGAGTCCTACCGACTGTGGTGTGTGTTTGAGTGTGATCAAGTGAAAATAAACAACCTCGACACCTACTGTGAGTAGGTAGAAGGGGGAATGGCTACGTATAAGAACACAGCCATCGTCAGGAACGTTTCTTTTCTATCGTCTTCCGGTTCCCACAACCCTTTCTTTTTGTGTGTGCGTGCATGCGTGCGTGTGTTGCACTTTTCTCTGTTTATGGTCAACTTTTCTAATTACGCAACATCTCAAGAGAACTCCAAACCAGGTTATCATAAACTTTTCAGTTCCTTAAACTCGTGAATGCACGTTAAAATCGAACAGCCATAAATTACTTCCACGGAGTACAGCTCTTTTGAGAAACTAACAGCTCATTCCTTATAATACCTACGTTACGGACAGCACCAGCGACAAATCGGGGCTCGATTCCCGACTAAGCAACGGTTGTTGTTTGTCCAAAGTGTCCGTGTTAGCTTTGGGGCCCACTCAGCATCTTCAGTAGGTACCGAGAAATCCTTAACCGTGGGTAAAGCGGCTGGGGCATGAAGCTAATCGCTCATCATTTACTGCCGAGATTCAGAATGAGTGGAGCTATACCTCAACTATCTCACGTTTCAATTGTGTGATGCTTGATTAGACACAGGGATACATTTACCTTTAGCACTCACTTGGCTAGTCAACATATTATCTACACTTTATGGATCGCAAAGTTTCATCATCGCATTCATAACAGAATGCTGGTCTCTATCCTGAGCCAGAAAAATCCAATCCATCCCCTTCTCCCCCAGTATTTCTTTAACCTTTTAATGCCTAGCGGTAACTTTACATACGACCAGGTTTAACATTAAAAAATTCTACGTGGTGCCCACATTGCGTTTATGTGTTTTGTACGGATCTCAGAACAAACAGCAACTTTTGCCTTATAAAACATTAACAGACTGGTTTTTATAACCGAAGTGGAGTGTTTACAGCGCGGTACGCACTGAGTCTTTATATAAAAGAGATAGGCTTTGTCTTTAAGGGTTAAAATGTATTTTATCATTATCCTCCCATTTTGCCCTTTTATTTCGTTTCCTTTATGTTTCTTGAACAACACTCTATATTAACTTCCATCCTTCTAAGTCTCATGATTTTAACAATGGTTTCGAGAAGATTTAAACCTCACGAACCTCGTGATCATGCATCTTTTTCCATACTTCAGTTACTTCCTCCCTCTTACTTGCATTATTGTCCTTCATATTCGGGTTATGAAAATGTTACATGTCATATACACATATATATTCTAAACCCGCGTCATTCACATCAAAATCTACAAAATTTTTTACAATTTATTAATTTCGGCTTATCAATTAAGCCATCATCACACCTAATAAGTATCAAAAACCATAAAAAACTTACACCATCATGTGGGGTTTAGATCTCACACCCTTACAGCATACATCATAAAAACTGTGTTAAAATACATAAAGATTGTGTAAAAGCATAATATGAATAAAAAACTACAGTATTAAATAAAGACGGTAGGCAGACTATAATTGATACATAAGACACAGTTCAGTCTTGTATTTTCTTCGGCTGACTGAAGCAGGATGTTTTACCTGAAGATTACACGCGCTGCTACTCCGAAACCAAATCACAAACAAACTCAGAACCTATTGCAGTGGCCGCTTGATCACCGGGATCTCTCACGTCCAGATACTTCTGAAGTCATGGCTGCATGCCTGTTCAATCCTGTGCGGTACTCACATTTTGTAAGTTTAGGGCTTGCGAGGGTCTCGTCTGGCATCCAAGGACTTCTAACGCATTTCCGACAGAGTGTAATAAATACACATGACAAAGCAGTCAACATAACGGACGTTTCGACAAACTCACGATCTACATATTCCAGCTAGCAGGAACTGTAAATTATATGGCACTTGAAGCTAATACAGCAAAGCAGCTGCCGTACGAACGTATAAATGTATGTAAATGTATCTTACATCACATCAGATGTGAATTCCCAATGGCGCAACAGCCCATAGTGGGCCAGGGCCCCCTCATTATCTAGGGTACACAATCACACTTAGACACACCACACTCGGTAGGACTCCTCTGGACGGGTGATCAGCCCGATGCAGACACTTTTACCTGACAACACACAGCATTCACAACAGACAGACCTCCATGCCCCCGGCGGGATGCAAACCCCGAATCCCAGCAAGCGAACGGCAGCAGACCCACGCCTTAGATCGCGCGGCCACTGGAATCGGCTTCCCGTCCAACATCCTTTCCTTTATTGCCCTCTCACCATTAAGTCATTGTGTTCAAAGAAATGCTGGTAGTGAAAACCTTAGCCAGCAACAAGCGCTTTGGACTGGTTGATACAGATGACAGGAGGCTACAGGAAGCACGCAACAGTCGCTTCAAACGTCGTCATCCCCACCACTCCATTCATGGGACTTATTCCTAGACCCCCTAGTAAAGTAGCTACTGCGTGGCTGAACCCCACAGCTCATATCCACCTGAGCGATCCGAGTGCGCAGCGACATATAGCTAGAACTTCTAGTTGTACTGATAGGGTCACGAAACCGGGCCTCGGGACTCGATCCACAGACTTTCAGAACAAGGAATATGGTACCCGTGAGACCGCTTGAGTGCATACCCTCAACACAATTCTATCCAATTAAATAATACACAGTTCAAGGTACTTGTACATTAATTTATGGGAAGCTTTCTCCATTAAATCTATTTAATATAAAGTTTAAATTCCTTACGTTCCATTAACGTTTCAAGAATATTAGAAACAAAAGACTTGTCAGCTCCCACGCTCTAGAATGATAATTTGTAGCGTCACCACTCACGCTGCTCTGCGACTTTCACGAATAACAGCAGCACATTGCACTGTGAACCGGCTCCGTGGTACCGCAGTTTACGGAATAAAAGGCGGAAACAAAACTCATCTGTGGACATATCTTCCACTGATTAATTACTTTTTTATGGAAACCGACATTTCCTTACCGTCGATACTAAAGTCGACAAGTTGACCCTATCTTGAACTACTGCAGACCCTCCAATGAACGGACTAATAGGAGGAGTGGGTGGTCCGATAATGCCGATTGTCCGGCACTTCAGAACTATGTATGTATACATAGTCTTACGAAGTCACCAAAACAGTAATACTGTACTGTATAACACATACACATAATGCTGCACACAACGGTCGTGTTAGCACTATCACTTTGTCTGGAAGGCGTCGTTAATTGGAATTTAATAAGTTTCAGATAAATATGATAAATCCACGATCCAGGTTATGAAAAGAGCAATAAACTACCACCTCTACGCGAGTGTCAGCGAAGACCGGGGGCGCGTCCGTGTCCGCCGCGTAGCGGCCGCCTCGCTACTTAACAGTCAAGACAGCTAATTTCATATATTCCCACTGCGGACGAAAATTTCGAAACCAACAGATTTCGTCCGTTATTTCTGAAATCCGTAAATAAGTGGTCCGTTAATTCGAGGGTTTACAGCACCTAACCCCACTCTATAATTTCACAACTTTAGATACATTTTAACATCGTCCTCCAAGCCACACCCACATCTTGTGTTTTTTCTCTACAACTTTTTTTTCTGAACCATTTCTCATTCTAAGAAGAATTCAGCAAGATACTATCACAAAGGTGCATACGTCTTCAAGTACCCGTTATCCTCGTCAGATTTGAATTAAACTTGAATTTTCTCCACACATTTTCGAAATATATTTAAATATCAAATTTCATTGAAATCTGTCCAGTGGGAGCCGACTTTTTCCACGTGGACGGACGGACGGACACACAGGCATGACGAAGCTCGTAATGGTTTTTTTTTTCAATTTTGCAAAAGCGCCTAAAAGGCGTACCTCGTTTCTGACAGAATGACTTCTATGAGAAATCGACGCATATTATGGTTCGAACTTCTTCCAAATCGGTCGGCTTGCGCTCGTCTTTCGTCACGATTCTCAACGGTTCTTCAATTTGTAACTTTCATTCGATATATTTCGAGATTTTTCTACCTACTGCCTCTCCCCCCCCCCCCCCGGCTTCTATTTCCTGTTCTTTGTTGTGTAGAATGATTAACGGACATGCGTCACCAAACAATATAAGTGCACCATATCGCTGGTCCATCTGTATACAAGAGATGTGGAGCAGCGGCAAGATTCGCACAGTGTTATGTACAGAGAAAGTAACTACCTGGCTGCTCATGGCTCGAACCTGAATTGACCTCTGTGTATAAAACATGCTTTTTCGTGACGCTGACTTGTTCATTCTTCTTACTTCAGCAGCAAAGATACAGTAATTCCTAACCAAACGCGGACTTCAAACACTGCAGACTCTCTTATGAACGGACTAATAGGCAGAGTGGGTGGTCCGATAATGCCGATTGTCCGGTACTTCCGAATTTCGTATAATATACACAGCCTAAAAAGTCGCCAATACAGTAATAAAGTACTGTATATACAACATTTATGTATACACATAATACTGTACACAAATATAATTAATCTTGTAGTGAATGTTAATTGGAATTTAATAAATTTCAGATAAATATAATAAATCCACGATCCAGAGTATGAAAACAGCAATACACCACTGCCTCCACATGAGTGCTGGCAAAGACTGAGGGCGTGTCCGTGTCCGCCACATAGTGGCCGCACTGCTAATAAACTGTCGAGACCGCTAATTTCACATATTCCCATTCCGGACCAAAATCTTGGAACCAACATATTCGTCCGTTATTTCCGCAATCCGTATATAAGACGTCCGTTAATTCGAGGTTCTACAGCACGCCTATATCGGAAGTTTGAGATTCATGACCAATTTAGCCAACGGCCGAATTCGGTCTTATGCACTCGCAGTTCTTACGTACACGCGAAAGAAAACAGGCTGTCTCAGTACCAAGAGACCAAAGTTTATTGGAGACAAGGCTGCAATGGCCAGCTAAAGCAATTCCACGCCCTTTCACATTCTTTACATAGGAACAATTTTAATATTATCCTCGGTCTCCCAAACGGTCTATTCAGTTTGGGCTTTTCCAACTAACATTCTGCACGTACAGTTCGAGACTCAGCTTTGCGGTCCCGGATGCTGGTGAAATGTGTGCAACGATTCGAGGAAGAACCCCGCCTAATTGCTGCTGTGAGGATAAAAATACTTGCACAGCAATGTTAACTGCACAGCAAATGTCTTTTTCTATTGCTGATGTCGTGAACTACACCCATTATACGAGAACGCGTTTATTAAATTCCTTCCAGAGACGCAAAGTTCAGCCCCGACATGTACTTCGGCTCCGCCGATTGCCAACTGCCGACGCGGTTCCCTGAACTCACTATTTTCCATAAAGCCTTTGTTTTGCCGAACACGGTTTGGAAACTGCAGTGTTTTTAAGGAGCGTAACCCCAAGGGCTGAAGATGGACTGGTGTATACCAGTGCTTATAGCCTATGGGGGGCATATGCCATTCTTAACGTTTGCAGTATAGTGAATCCAAAGTTTGAAATACATTATCTTAAGCCAATCACTGCAACACACAGTAAGGACAATGGTTCTTAGGTTATTTAACCTTACTGTTTCAACTGTAGAGATTAAGTACCGTCAAATGCAGCTGCACACACAAGATTTTTCCTTTGCTGGGGGGGGGGGGGGGGACCCTGAGGATATATATAATTTACGTTTTATTTTAAAAATTATGTTATAAAAATCATGTAAGTACAATATAATACTGCCTGCAACTGCATTTATATACATAAGAATATCATATATTCCATGACTCAATGACAGTGTTCTATCTTCCTGCTTTTTACAATTTTATTTATTTATTTTTCAAAATTCTAATGTACTAGTCAACAGTTGATATCTGTGGCTGATTTCGGCTGAAGGAAAAATCACGTAAAACTCTTGGTATCATACTATCTACAAAATTTGTTGTTTTTTTTTTAATTTCTATTTTGGTGTGTTTAGGGCTGGCTGCAGCCCGGGAGCCCCCCCCCCCCCTTGGGTGCGCCCCTGGTCAAGTGAGACAAATAAGCAAGCATAAACATGAAGGCAGTAAATTCGCCTGGAGTTCACAGAAGAAACTGACTGACATATGGACAGCCAGTAACACAGCCGACGCTAAACCCAACAGAGCAATCTGTTCACTCTGTGACATGTCACAGCACGCACACACTGTAAATGTCACTACTGCATACCTATGTATACTACTGGCCACAGGGGAGAGGATGTTAGATTAAGTCAGCAGATCTAGCAAATTGGGAAACATATGCACTGCGTACTGGCATGTTTTCTATTTACTGCCTCCAGATTTTCAATTCCAGAATACCAAATTTTGATACTCTGTTATACACAGCGTAAAACTGTCTGAAGTAAAATACTGATACATGTAAAACAGATTTAAAATCGATCACTCTCCACTGTAGTGCTGTTGCAAGCATATGAAGACAAAGCAAAGCATTTCTAAGAACAACGAAAGAGGACCCTACAAAGTCGTATTTTAAAAGACCAATATATTGCAGAAATAAAACAAATCCACCTTCAAAACAGTCTAAACACAAACAAAACTACTCTTTGTGTAGACCTGTGTATGACTATTTTTCACGTGGGATGATGTAGGAGTAACCGCTACGTACATAAAAAACAAAGAAACACACGCATAAATTCATGTATGTCTTATGGCCAGTACCTTGCTCAGATTTTAACCAGAATTTAGAAAAACTGCTTTACAGTTTGATGCAAGACTCACCAGTACTGAAATTCATGAATATCTGATCATCAGTTCTCAATGCCATCAGCATCAGAGTGTAGAACAAATGAACTCGGCTACTGTAACAGAAGGCTCCACCGGAACAGGAATCGGCCCTGGACAGAATGCATGACTAAGGAAAGCGTAACATTTTTAACAGAACACATTACTGCAATGCTGTGATATAATAATGATAACGGAGAAATAACAGCAGTTGATCAAAATTGCGTAATATTTTACTGTATATTATACTCCAACACGTTTTGGCTTTTTAAAGAAGCCAAACGAAAGGGCAGAACAGAAAATTGAACTTCATGGAGACAGTTTCATTCAAAATAACAGCCTGCAGTCTACTAAGGCAGGAGACTACAACTGGAGATGGGTTGATTAATCCAGAAAAAGGTGCCCCCAGTGTCTGCAGAACTGCATGCTGGGACACACTCAGTGCTGATATTTGGAAGTTCAGTACGCATGATAAGGTTCTCAGACGCGACAAAAGGAAGAAAGAAAGGAAAGAGAACCACTCAGTATGGTGTCAACATCCTTTCAATTCAAATACCAGTTGCTGCTCCACAACTGTATTATGTTCCAGAAGTCATGTTACTAAATTCATGCTATATACAGCTGAACTTGGTTATAACATCATGAAAGAGATTGAACATTTTGTTTTGTTACAAACAAGTGTTGTTCTAATTGTAACAAACAGATTTTTGACAATGTTGTACATGAAAAATATCAGCATTTACAAGAATTTTTCCCATCATCACAAAACTACACAAAACAACACACTACATTTCAGAAGCAAACTGTTTCCTTCTTCAGGATTAGTGGTTTCACCTGAAGAAGAAGGCAGTTTGCTTCTGAGACATGGTGTGTTGTTTTGAGTACTTTTGTGCATTAAAAAATGTTCTTATAAATGCTGCTGATATTTCTCAAGTGTTGTTCTAATCGAGGACTATAATGTTATGGTTAACAGTGAGGAATTAATTGGTACCACAGAAGATCTGACATTGCAGACAAGGTGTTGCATAAACCAATGTTGTTATAACTGGGTTCGACTGCATGTCCATGTCAGATGGAACATGTGAAATTTGCTGAAGATTGTCAGTTTCTGGAATATGATGGTGAGCAGCCTGGGGGAAATTAACTGCCATTTCACATACTGCCTTCACCCTTCCCCCTGAAGAATGAGAGGTACCTTCCTCCGAACATTGGTAACTTTCTGCCAGACTACATGCCATCATGTTCCAGAAGACAGTAACTTCCAAAGTCACGGCCATGAAAACCTCAAATGTTGCTAAATGTATTGCTGGATGAAGTGTATTTTAAAGGTCAATCAGGCTGTAAGAGCAAGTTTTCAACTTGTTTACCTTTGTTGTGTTCCCTTTTACTCCATTTAATAAAGGACACTTCTAAATTACAACTTCATACGCTCAAATCAAAATGCAAATCATAATGATGATGATGATGATGATGATGATGATGATGATGATGAATCTTTTACTTCCCCTCCTCCTCTTCATACACTTCCTCTTCCTCCCCTTCGTCCATGCATTACACACTAACACCTGCTGCACCAACAATTAACCCCGCAATATTCACTTTCATAATCCAACATCTCTCTTCCAACAGGTTTACACCTCATAATCAATTTCAGTATTCTTGTAGAAAGAAACCGAAAAAGCGAGAGAGAGAGAGAGAGAGAGAGAGAGAGAAATGTTTTATTCAATAATGGTGTCAACTGCTGACACTATACACCAAATAGACACACATGAAATATGAGTACGGCTCATTGGTGCAATGACACTGACAGCAAAAACGATGTAATCAGAGAAAAAACTGTTGTAGTGCCACTCTGTCCACCATAAATCCCACATGGAGTAGTACAGGATCGAACCCGGGCCTCTGTGGCGAGAGACCAGCAAGTAAGTACGTCAGCCATTCCACTCTGTATATGGCCCATCTACATACTTTCTTCCATCTCTCAACACCAAGCATGTAACACATACAAAATGTATTTCCAGCACCATCAATGACGGATGACAAAGAAACCTGCAGTTGGTGGGCCACTATATTCTCCTTTCACACACTTACCCCTATGAACATTAAAGCTCAGTTAAGCTTTCCTCTGTCCCTCCAGGCCAATGCTCAAATGCTACCTTCATCAGTCTACTTCGTCCTTCCACAACCTTTCCAATTCATTACTCATCGTACCACTTAATGCTACATATGTTACAGAGAGAACAAAATCATCCCAGACTCAGTTCAGGCTCAGTGGGATTCACCCTTCATCCTCTCAAGGTATTTTCCTTAAAATTTCATCCTCTCCAACTATGTTGGCCAGGATAACATAATCAGTACAGCAACTTGCTATAGGCTGACAGGCTGAGGATCCAATCCTGGTGGGGAATGAGGTTTTCTGCACCCATCCAGACTGGCCTTGGGGCCCACCCAGCCTCCTGTATAATAGGTACCAGGCCTCTTTCCCCAGGGGGGTAAAATGGCCTAGGCATGGCACTGACCACCCACCCCATCTAGAACCAAGGTTACAGGAAGAGTAAAACTACACATCTACTCACCCTCCGGGCATTCATGGCCTGTTCTGGGGTGACATTTACCTTTACCTCCTCTCAACTTATTTCCCTTTATCTTTCACCCTCTCAAACTATTTTCCCTCATCCTTCATCCCCTCAACCTATTTCCTTTTACCTCCCACTCTCTGAACCCATTTCCCTTCAACTGTCATCTCCTCAACCTATTTTTCTTCACCTTCCACCCTCTCAACCTATTTCTATTCATCTTTCATCCTCCCAAGCTATTTTCCTTCCCGTTTCATCCTCTCAACCTATTTTCCTTCACTTTCATCCTCTCAACCAATTTCCCTTCACCTTCCAGTCTCCTACCTATTTCCCTTCACCTTCCATCCCCTCAACCTATTTCCCTAAGTGTTATACTCCCATCTCCTCTTCCATCTCTCACGTGGTGGCTTCAGATCAAGTTTCCCCACCACAATTCTGTATGTATTACTTGCCTTCCCCCTACATTCTACACATACTCAGTACAGCACAATTTCCTTGAATTCACCATCCCACATATGCAGCTGAAATAAGATATTAATAGGGCGAGATTATGACCGCCTGTGGATAAACAATCTGCATCAGTTTGGATGGTGGTCACTTTAATGAAATGGGTGAAGATATAGGAATGCAAAATAATGCTGATATTTCAATGTTTACAGAATTATTACAGTTCCCAAAGTGTTTGATCATAAGTGAAACAATTCACATTATATATAACACTGCAGAACCTTCCATTTCACAGTCCTTGATGTTAGCCTCCAATTTTTTCCTGAATCATTTGTTCAGCTTTGTACACTTTCCAGCATATTAAGTAGTCCCTAGAGAGCTTGTACAGTGTATAATAGCTGGCAAAAAGCAGAAGTACAACTGATACAACATGATACCACTCTGATGATCGGAACAGAGTAACAATTTGCATTATAACAAGTGATACCTGCAGGCCCAATAGAGAGCACACGAAAACTGATGGATTGTTGAACAGGGCCTGAAATGTTAAAATGACACACACATAAAAAATGATGCACATCATGTCACAGAACACAAAGAGTATAAAAATACTCTAATGGAATAGGAAGTTGAACATGACGGGTTTGAAATATCTTAAGTTAATTTGTATGAACACAATCACACTTGGAAGGCTGTTTCATGCCTCTGGGATTCTTATCTAACCAGCAGGAGTATTGACTGATTTTATACTTGGCCACAGTTGACACGATACAAGAGCTGGTCACTTCCACCTTGTTAGACATCAACAGCCGGCAGGTCTGCGCAAGAGCAACAAATACTATCATGACAAACGAACTACTGTTACCATGTCCAGTGGCAAAACTCTCACAGGAAGCTTTTAAGATGGACAACTTCCTTCACACTTCCAAGCATTATGACAGCTATGGTGTACCCCGCATTAAGAATAATCATACTACAGTAAAACTCTGTTAAGACGTTTTTGAAAATTCCAAGAAAGTCTGACTTCTCAAGCGGGAAACTTCTTAAAAGCGTAAGACCAAAAAGTTCTGTTTTTTAAATTCTTTTTGAACTTATTACATATGTATGCCGAATTTGTACAATTTGCAGCTGTCTTAACACATTCTCACTCATATCTGACCATTTAACCATTCTGTCTGTAACCTTTCATTCACAGTTTTATTTACACCTTTAACTATACTGTCACAGACTTTTCATTCACAAGTTCACATTTCATTCCAGATGTTTACTTTTCCTTGAAATATTTTTCAACCGTGGGTAGCAGTATACATCTTCAGATTCCATAGGTCCGCTTTTAGGTAGACCATAAGGGGTGGTCAGCAGTTCCAGTCACTTTCACTAACTCTGCAGGGTCTTGAATTTATTTTCTGGAATTGCTGATGTAACTTATCTGCACAGTCACCACAAATGTTTCACAGTCACAATACACCACGACACATTTTTTTATTACCGCTGATAAATTATGTTTAAACAAGTTGTCGCAATCAACCACTCACTTATCTCGCATCAAACCACTGTCCCCCCAACAACATGGAACATCATGTCACCTCGACTAGCGTGTGCCTAAATTTCTTCAAATGTTACTGGCTGCATTCGTTTCCTCCAAGTCCCAGGCAGTTGAAGCGGAACGTTGAGGTGCCACATGTCAGTGTTGCCAAACGCAGGCTTATGCAGGTTGCGGAACAGCTAGGATCAGCTTCCAGCCGCCCAATTCAATTTTTCAGTTATCGTGAGAGGCCAAGTAGTGGAGACTGACTGACTGACTGACTGACTGCAGTCTCTGCATCACGGCAGAAGTAGGACATCCCCATGTCGGCCGTGAGGTTGTATCATTCTGCTGTGTGAAATGTTGCGGAAATGACCTTGGAGATTAACCTACATGAACTGGCCGCACCATTTGAACGCTATGTTTTGGAAACAGTATGAATGGAAATTCGGGGAAATTCTTTAAGATTTTGAAACAGAAAATGTATTAAATGGGTAAAAAAAATTGTTTTGTTGTCAAATTTGTTACTTCTTAGGTGGGAAATTTTTTAATGCAGGAAATGTATTAAAAGGGCAACGTGTAATGTTAATCAAATGGGAGAATTTGGTACTTTTTCTTATCCTGATTTCTTAGGCAGGAAATTTTCTTAACTGGGGACGTCTTAAACGAGTTTTACTGTATTTCATGCGCTTAACCTTCTAGTGGCAACACCCATATGAAAACACATATAATCTAACACTAAGATACCTTTGTGTGACCAGTGTTGCTGTCAAAAAACAGTAAGTATTACACATTATGAGTGTGTGTCTGAACCCTTACTTTAGTTACACAGCACGTACATTGTATATTTTCTGAGCTGTATTATATTTTCATGTGGCCTGTACAGCACAACTACATTTTTCCACATTATCTCATAAACGGCACAATTTTCAGAAAAAAAGTTCCCTAACATTGAATGTGTGTTTTGATTTTTTCTCTACAAATTTTGTCCAAAAATTCTAAGAAGAATTCAGCAAGATATTATCATGAAGGCACATAGGTCTTCATGAGCAGTACTCATTCTTCTTGCCAGATTTTAATTGAACTTGAATTTTCTTGACAGATTTTTGAACAATCCTCAAACATCAAATTTCATGAAAATCTGTCCAGCTGGAGTCAAGTTGTTCCATGCCGATGGAACAGACGGACAGACGTGATGAAGCTAATACTCACATTTTACAATTTTGCAAACATGCCTAAAAATGTGTATCACTAAACATGTGCCAAACAGAAAGTGCCAGACAACAGTGCGGTTCACAGGTCTCTCCAAAACTGTGTGTCCCCAATATAGACCTTCCTTCATGTCACCAACATATCCCAGATTTTTGAAAAAGCTGTAGATCCCTGAATTATGCCATCTTTTGGGTATCATCATCTTATCCTCCTCTTGCCAATCCACAAACACAATACTGCAAGCTATACTGCCATCTGCTGAATTGCTGTTATGAAAATAAATGATCCAGGTAACACAGGCCACATACAGACACCAGCAGCACCTTTGTACACATCAACAAAACATGGCACAGACAGCTGTCCTGCCTTCTGTTAAATTAGAATTAAATCACCCATATAAACTTCATTACTACACAAAAGGGGTCTCTAGACACACACCATTACCATGCCTGGATAGAAAGCAAACCCAACAGAGTTAAAAGTTACAAATTATTTGTTTCAAAAATTAAATATTATTTCAAGATTACCAAACTGCCACTCAGAAGATCTTTCTGGAGTTGGTTATCAGTTATGCTCCGTTCATTCAGCTTTACAACGATGAGAATAATTTTTTTCTTGACAAAAAGTACTTTATAAATAAAAATCTGGTAAGGAAGCAAATAAACCATCCCCATTAATTCATTTTGAAAAACCCGCTTCTCCTACTCCTAAAGAAATTATACCTAAACTACACCTCAACTACAACTTGCCACATTCTCTGTACTTACATAAAACCTGGCATGGGCCTGGTTTCCTGGTTCTGCTGCATTTGTAATTCCTTCTGCTTTATATAATTCCCTGCAATGTTTTACGAGTGCCCCCTGGTGCCACAGAGTAGAATCAGCCCACCTATAACAGAACATTTACAGGTCTTGAAAAACAGTCTCCCCTGCTGACATGACATCAGTTCACTTTGCATAGTGACGAAGATAAATCCACAGTAGTTATTTACCCTAAGAACATTCCCAGTTTTTTTTTTCAGACTGATACTAATGTTGAGACTGTGGTTGGTCTTCTTGGTCCTAACATTTTGGAGACGCAGATGCCTCCCCCTTCAATCATGGCATCAAAAAACAAAAGACAGCAATCCGAACCATCACTATAGTATCAACCTGAAAACTGGTATTAATATGTTGATAACTTTCAACTGATGTTTCTCTTACTTAGACTGTTGAGTAAAAAATGTCTGCCATAACAGGTCATGAAGGCCCAGATGAGGAGTAGAGGTATAGCTCTGCTCTTTCTTTAACCTAAGCACTACATGGGGGTGGGTGGTCAACACCATGCTCCACCCGTTTTACTCCCAGGAAAGGGACCAAGTACACATTGTGCAGGAGGCTTGGTGGGCCTCGGGGATGGTCTGTATGGGTCTGGAAAATGTCACCCCCACCAGTGTTAAAACCTCAAACCATCCAGCCCATAGCAAGTTACTTTACTGACTACAAAAGCCCAGCTGCCGGAGTGCAAAGCCAGTAAATTAAAGTACAAGTAATTTAGATACAGCTGCAGAAATAGATGAACACACTGTCATACTTTGAACAAAGTTAATGTGATTTAAGTTTTGATGGTACACAGGTATCAACTGTTCCGCCCCCCCCCCCCCCCCACACACACACACATCCCAAAAAATACGTATGAAAGAACATTTATTTTACTCCATGCTGAGGCTCACAAAGTAGTAAAATAACAAGAATAGTCACAACAACCTGTAGAGTGCACAGAACTTTGTGAAAAAAGTAACAAAACATTCACATTTCAAAAGCAGAAGGAAATCCCTTCCTTAGCTGAGTTATTCTAAGGTTAAGGACCCTGCTCCACTGAGTAAGAAACTGAACATGCGATAATGCTCTTCTTTGGAAAGTCTTGGAACCGGTGGATATTAACCTATTCACTATCACCTTGTTATGGAAGACCATCATCACAACAGCATGCCACTCCACGTTATCTTCAGCCAGTTCCACCTGAAACTGACCCAATCTACTTCCTTTCAGATCTGTATTAATATTATCCTCCCCCTCCTCTCCAGTCTTTCAAGTGATGACTGTTTCTCTACCAAATTCTGTCTCCTGTATGTTCCTTTTCCACCCAACAAGGCTACATGACCACTGAATCACAACTACCTTAACCCCTATCCACTTCAGTATTAATAAACAAAGTTCCTCACTAAGTATCATCTTCCATTCCCCAGTTTCATTCCCCTTTGTCCAAATATATTTCTAAAATATTTATTTCTGAATTACTGCAACCTATGTTCTTCCATCACGTAACAGACCATGTTTCACACTCATGCAAAACAAATGGTACAATATGACATTCCACATTCTCACTGCAGTGGGTACTGGAATGTAACACAATGCAGCATAATGCAATGAAACAAACTTTTCAAAGAAACACACGGCAGTTTCCTCTGCAACATTCGTACCAAAGTACCAAACCACATGGATTCACATCCAAGGAAACTGTGATATTCAGCAGCTAGTAAACGTATTGTCCTACACACCTGAACCACACACAAAAGTAACTCCATTTAGATCTAAAATTTATTGCAACTTCACTTCCTTCATTAGCAAGCACTGAAAACTACTTATTTAGAGTCTGTATCACTGTAATTAACACTGACATCCAAGTATACTTCCTCAAGCAATCCTATGATATTTTTGTGTAAAAGAATTCGCCCATGTTTCGTGCATGACATCATGCAAAGACTGGGTTGATTAAAATGGATAGTAAGACACAAAAGCTGATTTCTATACTGCATTGTGGCCAAACCCCAAACATGCTTCCAAATACAGTGAAACTCGCTTAAGACATCCCCGGTTAAGAAAATTTCCCGTCTAAGAAGTCAGGATAAAAAAGCACCCAAATTCTCCCATTTGATTAACATTACAGGTTACCCTTTTAATATATTCCTGCAAAAGAAAATTTCCCGCCTAAGAAGCAACAAATTTCATGATGAAACAATCTTTTTACCCGTTTAATATATTTTCTGTTTCAAAATCTTAAGGAATTTCCTGGAGTTTCCACTCGTTCTGTTTCCAAAACGCAGCGTTCAAATGGCGCACGGTCAAGGTCATTTCCGCCACGTTTCACACAGCAGAATGACGCAGCAACCTCATGGCCATCGCGGAGGTGTCATATTTCTTCCACAATGCAAAGACTGCTGTGAATCACTCCCCACTACTCAGTCTCTTGTCACAACAACCAAAAAATTGTATCGGATGGGAAAGAGCCGATCCTAGCTGTTTCGTGACCTGCATGAGCCTGCGTTTGGCAACGTTTTGCCACTTCAACAGCCTGGGACTTGGTGGAAACTAAGGCAGCCAATAACATTTGAAGAAGCTTAGGCACGTGCTGGTGGGAGTCACACATTGCAGGGGGCCAGAGGTTTCATGCGAGATAAGTGGGTGATCCATTGTCACAGCTTGTTTAAACATAATTTACCGGCGGTAATAGAAACGCGTCATTGTGTTGTGTGACTGTGAAACATCTGTGGTGACTGCGTGCAGATAAGTTACATCAGCAATTCCAGAAAATAAATTCAAGACACTGCAGAGTTAGTGAAAGTATCTGGAACTACTGACCACCCCTTATGGTCTACCTAAAAGCCAACCTATGGAATCTGAAGATGTATACTGCTACTGTTTTTGAAAAAAGAGCAACAACCCATGCTTGAAAAATATTTCAAGGAAGAGTGAACATCTGGAATGAAATGTGAACTTGTCAGTGAAAAGTCAGTAACAGTATAGGTAAAGGTGTAAATAAAACTGTGAATGAAAGGCTATAGACCAAATGGTTAAATGGTCAGATACAAGTGAGAATGTGTTAAGACAGCTGCAAATCGTACGAATTCAGCATATATATGTAATAAGTTCACAAAATAATTTTAAAAATAGAACGTTTCGGTCCTACCCTTTTAAGAACTCTCCCACTTAAGAAGTAGGATTTTCTTGGAATTTTCAAAAATGTCTTAACAGGGTTTCACTGTATTCCCAAAATGTGGCAGGAACTTAAATGCTGAGAGTAGTATGAAGAACATAAAACCACCCCATTAAGATCACCAAATATGGCTCAAGCCTTTTTCAACCACAGCAAGAACAATTCAGATAAAATGAAATTCACTGTAATGCCACAACATAAACATTAATACCACTAAACACATATTTAAGCACTCACACGTGGGTTGGTATGTGGGAAGTTCGACCTTCAATTCTGGCCCAATGTCCTAAATGCAACGCTGCACGATGCAGTACATCACAATATCTGGAATAAAATTAAAACATTATTTCAAATTTTCCTTATCAATCAACAACTGCACACAGAAGCACCACTGAGATTTTCTTTTTACACGCATCCCAACTGACTTAATGCAAATTTTACATTAACACAAATTAAAATCAGTTTGGTTTAATTTACTTTCTTTTGTGAACACTACAATAATAAAGTAATTTGTCTAAAACAAAAAATTGGGATTTGCAACAAACCAAAATCATGGCATTAACTGTACACAAATTACATATTTTTCAATTAAATTTACAGGCAGTAAATTCAAAGGTATAAGATTTTAAATTACGCAATCATTCTTAAGGACACAATTACCACATAGAACAGGGGGTATCTATATGAAGTATATAACATTTTCTGATTTATTCAAAACAACAACTGAGACTCTTAAAAAATGGGGCTCATGATTACAGCACAATGATACATCAATGTGCGAGAAGTTGAGATATTAGAACATAAAATATATGCAAACCCACACTATAAATGCTATAACATTAATCAAAATCTGTAGGATTTGATTAAGAATTGTTGACATTAAAGAAAATGAAAAATGCAATACATATGCACCACTGTACAGTTTTGAATGCACATGGGTTTCTAACAACCCTCCTGTGTTCACTCCTGACAGCCCTAAGAATTACATTGCAGAGTTCTTTGCTCTTCTGTATTGTTGCACAGCACTGAAGGGTAGTTTCTTACTGACACGCTGTCCCAAAACATCGGTAATAAACCAGCAATCTCCATCAGTGAAGATGCTGAGACATCCTGATTCCTGAAGATTGCAATGACAGGCTGCCCTAAAATGTCAGTCAGGAAGTACAAACTGATACTGCTCAACACTCCAGAACAGCAAATAATTCAACTACATGATGCTAAAAGCCTAAAATATCACACATTACTTCATAATTCTGATCATTACACCATTCACTATCACCTTCTACAGAAGATTATCTCTGAAATAACACTTCAGAAACCACCATCACTATGGAAAAACAGTTTACTGGTTTTCTCAGCACTCTGATCACTATCAATTAATGGCATTAGGCAGTCAGTGCGCCCAGTAATAGCATGTGGCACAGCAATAAAATTTTACAGTCTACTTTCAACGTTCTAGTCTGAGTACTTCTTGTTCAAGTCCTGTAATACCAAATCCTGTATCCCCTACTTGTAGTCACTAAGAGAACATATAACATTTACAATGCCTGAAGTGACCTACATCTCATATGGTTTCCTTACACAACCATATATGGCTTCCTGCATAAAGCAATCTATTTTTTACTTAGAAATCTCATCACCACACATAACTAATAAAAAGTTATCAGTGTTTTAATTACATTAGAACACTTACTTGACTGGGTAAGACTGCACAACATACATTGTGAAACACCCAACCCACACAAATGCCAAATGCTGTGTCGCCCAGTACACATCATAGTACAGGAAGCTCTGCATGAGAAGAAACATGAGCGGTCTTAGTACACTCTTCACGCAAAAGTCTGGGCCTCATACACACAATAAACACCATACAAGGGTATAGGTTCCAAGCCATTCACAACTGTACTCCTATGTTTCACAGATGTTTGAATTCCAGCGCCACATGCAAAGAAAGTAAGATGGACACCACAACTCAATACCTCAGTATTTGTGAAATACATTTGGTTCTAGGGGCCTGTGAATATTTGAAAAGTCTGAACATGGTGTAGCAAATGGCTCAAGGTGCAGAATATAAGAAGACAAGTGTTAGGAAATTTTAGCATTCAATGAAAACAATACTTGCTACAATGGGCTACATCAGTATTAAAAAAAAGTTTCTTTAAATTCTGCCAATAATAAAACTGTATAAGTAAAACCAGTTACATTTCAACTGTCAGGATTCTAGAAGTGACACAAATTTTGATGAAATGTAAATATGAAAAAACTAAAACTGGTTAAAATTTAACATTGTTCTTTTGTGGGTTTGGCTGGGACCAGACAGAGATACATAAAATCAGATAAACACAAAATTCAAAACCACAAATTTGAAGTTTCACTGTACGATTTTCTTTACAAAATTAACTTTGGCTGAACTTGTTTTGTGCTGCACGTTTAAAGAACTGTTAGTGTTTATCTCAAACCTTCATTAAGGTAATGGTCCACATCATGAATTTTTTGTTCATGTTTTATGACATCCACATGGAAAAAAATTCTATAGCCTGAAAATTCACAGGGTGGAGATTCATCAATTTACACGGTCATGTGACACTTTCAACAAGTTACATGAATCAAATACCATACAGGAAGCACAGTTACAACATTCTGACCACAATTACCTGTGCGAAGCAGCACGGCACAAAGCCTGCATAATAGGCATTTAGAAATGAACTGAAGAGAACTTGTTTCATTCGGCTATTAAAATCTGTTTTCAGTACTTCAACTTCTTCCCGGATTGCTTGTGGAGACACTGAACAATTATGTAGGGGTTTAACTGAAACAAAAACTCATTTAAGAAATCACCAGAGAAATTTAGAAATGGAATAGACATACTTCTGTATTTTCAGAGGATTCATTCCCAAAAGGACTGCAACTACAATTGATTGTGATTACGATCACGGACTGTAATAAGCATATGTACATACCTTTTAATGAATTTTGTATTATTCCATTCTTTCTCTATAGCTTCAACACTTCGACCCCTATTTAATTATTTTCAAGTGAAGGTTTTCCCAATTCAACACTCAATTTCAGTCATCCAACGTCTAAAACTTCCACATACGATTTACCTCAGTTTTTATCAAACACCTGGCTTCGAAAAAAAAATTCAAGTAAAGATTGCACTGTACTTTGCCAACATCACTTCGGTGCAAAACACACACAGCGAACATCCCTACTGTACAGACCTTGGTCACACAGATCTTTGACTGTTATATTTAGTATAAGATTTTAACATAACAGTAAAATTTAATTCAGCTCCTGGGTCAGGTCACCCTACTGTCCTCATGGATAGATGATCAGAGCTTTGTACTAGATACTGCTGCTGCTGCCACCTACTTTCTAACTTAGGAAGTAGGATACAAATCTGTTTCAATGTCGTTATACATGTTAAAATTCTTTAATGTTCAACACGTGACATGACTCATTCAAAATAATGTCAATTTCATGTCTTATATCCTTAAGAAATAACACAAATCAGTACATGTTTCTGGTTTTGTCCAAGCATGATACAAAATTTAAGAATCATTGTAGCTTGGCTTCTCTTATGGAGTACAAATTCTAATTCAATGTGTACTTACGAGTGACAGTTTTCCCCTTGCATTCCATCTTCATAGGAGGGGGCCAATACATCACCTCAAAAAATGGATTGATATTCAAACCAAATAATATGAAGTAAACTGATATTCTGTGGAAGAACAAAATAGCTCCTGTTAACAACCGCAGAATAAGTAAAGTACATAAGCAGAGATACAGCACTGACCGCTAATGAAAAAAATCCTTCTCAAGCCTCTAGTTATGTTCTTCTGCATTTTCTGGCCTCAAAGCACCTTGCCAGAGTATGGGACTACCCTGAAGTCAGAATTTAGTCTGCCCCCATGGATATTGGTGTGAGAAGACCGTTGCTGGCAGTGGTGACCAACACTTCAATACTGACTATAAACTGTGGTTAAGGCTGTGTGTAACTCACATTCATAGAAGTAAGGGATAGAGAAAATCTCTGGAAAGGCAAAACTTTATCGAACTGCTCTCAATTCTGTCAAGGGTATACTGTGAAGTTACCCATAGGCCATGAGATCCCCACCCAAAGAAACATAAATCCAAATATCTCATAAAATTTCAGGTTCTGAACACTCACAGATGGTCTTCTGGTTATGACATAATATGGTCTGGCAGGTTAAATACTAGCAATTTGGAAAAACATACTGCTTCCATCTTCAGGTTAGGAGTCTAGTGAAATTCAGTGGACTATACCATAAATTACATGGAAACACTGTTCTTCAAAACAACTAGTATCCATCCATCAGTTTAGGCATGTATGAAGTTCTTAAAAAAACTCCACTTTATGGTGCGCCTCAATTTTAAGTTGGTGTTAAGCCTGTCTCTAACTGAAATATGAAGTTCAAATTACTCTCATTTTAAAGAAAATTAAGTAATCTTTCTGACAAGGTAGTACAAACCTTTCAAGATCACCTAATTTATCTTCTACTCTTGAATTCCACCAAATGAAATGCTTCAATTTCTTGCAGTGTATTTCCTTCACAGCATTATGCTCTAACATGCTCACTACTACATGACAAAACCGAAGATGACCTCTTTATGATCTTTTATTTTCAGGTACATATCTTCATAGAGCATGTTTAAATTCATGTGCAGTTATGTGATATCACCAACCCACCCATTTTTCAAAAGACGAATGAGGAACATATTCTTGTTTTATATTCAAGTGAATACGCCAACTTGACTTCAAAGTTCAGGCTACCACGGGTTCAGCGGGTATAAAACTGTACAGCTGAGCAAGAGTGGAAATTCAGATAATCTCACTTTATATACGGTACGAAAAGCACTTTAACCTTTTAACACCTAGTGGCAACTTTATGTATGGCGCAGTTTAACATTCAGAAATCCTACTTATTGCTCACATTGCATTTATGTGTTTTGTATGAATCTCAAAACAATCAGCAACTCCTGCCTTTTAAGACATTAAGAGATTGGTTTTTATAACCGAGGTGTAGAGAGTTTACTGCGCAGTATGCACCGAGTCCTTGTGTAAAACAGATACGTTCTGTCTTTAAAGGGTAAAAACAAAGTTTTACGTTTTAAATTTAACCCATATTTACATATCCTGAAACAGATTTTGTTGACTTCTGGCAGTTCACTGAAATGTGTGTGCTGCTGAAGTCTCACAAACACTCATGTTGCCCACTCATCCCATCACAGCCCACACATTCACTTCGGTGAACATGGTTCATTGTGAATCCACAAAATATCTGGACTAGGTGGAAAAACTGAGGGAAACAGGCCATAAGGATAAAGAAAGCTGACTGTCACATGTTTGGTGGGTTCACTTGTAAACAGGACATAACTACCACCAAACATAATCATAAACACATACCATAAACCTTTGGATACTTCTGCAGTGGAGTACCATTTCACTGCACAGAGATACACAGCACTGTACAAACTCAAAAGACAAAGAACAGCACTTTGTGCAATTAGATAAGCAGATCTTCCACTCTACTGAACATCTGGTATAAATGCAAAATTTATATCTGCTATATCAAATGCTGCCCAGTCAGAGTTACAGAGAACTCCATATATCAACTAAGGTCAGAGTTATGCCAAATCAAAAGCATCAAGTCACACCATTAAACAGAATTTTCTTTGAACTTTCAAATGTCAATAAATGAAGAACCATTAAACTTGCACGTCTCAAACTTGCTACTGTACCACCCCTGTACATGTTTACACACAAAAAATTTCATTAACTGTGAGGGGGTCAGGTTTGGCCCATCATTTGATATGGAATGACCCTACTTAGAACCCACTTGCAACATTTCCTGTCTACAAAAACAAGCCTCATCAAAAATACCTACCCTCAGTAAAGCAGTCTGCAGTTCAATTCACTTTAAATACCAAATATGCAAATCCTCTGATCTTGGCACTAAATTTGGTGCAATACCGATGATTCAAACGAAAGTTCTGGCCCCATTTATCAATGTTTTCATTTTCTGTTCCTATGCACAACTGCCATCTCGTAACATACACAGTGACAAAATGTTTTATGATAATGCATCAGACTGGACAATAGCTAACTGCAAGACAGATGATGTTAATCAACAGTGTACCAACATTTGGCCACTAAGAAAGAAATCTGCCATTTAAACAGCACAGCTGTCATTACCTTATACAACAGAAATATGTAACTATGAAATACTTACGGATAACACAAATAAAATATATTTACAATGGGATGACTCTGCATGATATAGTAAGTGCACCAGACCAATAACGTCAAAACAAGCCCCAACATCAGTAACCTAAAAACAAACACACATGATTGAATATGAAGTACTCAGTATGCTAGAGGATTTTGGCATGGCACACAGAGAACTGCAAATAACAGTGAAGTATTAGTACAACAAATAGCAACAAAACTGGTCATGAAATTCTAAGAATTCACCATTCATGTCATTTAAGCACCATGCTGCTGTGATGTGTGTTGTGCAGTGGTATTACATAATACTTAGCATTTTTATACAGGGTGTTAAGAAAGTGGGCCAGGATTTAAACAGGCTACATCATCTTAACCACTGCAAATAAAGTTAACTTCCTTATTCTGTAACCAGCCAAGTGCCTTGGCAAAGAGTGTTTAAATACAGGGGTTCTACTTTACACCCTGGAGTTTTTACAGCTTGTAAATATCCCAAGGGCAGCATTTCATAAACAAATTTTTCTCATTACATTTTAAGGTTGTTAAGTTCCAAATAACAACTGAGTTTTGGAAGGAATGTGTGATGATTTAGCGTGCTGCTAGTCCAACCTGCTGGGAAGTATTAATTTCATCTTTTACAGAAACGCAAAGTTATGCAGGATACCAACATACTGCAAACGTATCCAGTGACAGTGGTGTCAGTAGAGGAACAAACTCCTGTAACTTGCTTACGCAGCAGGGCACACATTTTATGTTCAGGGTTCACACTGTGGGGGCCTTCAGATCTACATGTGGCAGTTACAGTCCTAACATATTTGTGTCAAAGATGGATTCATTCATGACATCATTCAGCCAGAGGTGCACAAATTTTCTGAAAATCTAAGAGCTACCACAAAATAGTGAGTGCCAGAAGAGGAACATGAAGCAAGTTCCATATTGAGGATTCACAAATATTTGCTGCCACCATACAAAATTTAGTCGCCATGGCACCCTGGTGCCTGGAATTTGTGTGTCATTGCTGTAGGCAATTCAGAAAAAAATGTATCATGTCCTAGATGTTGCACATTACAGTGTGGATAATTTTTTTACAGAGGCTGAAATTTGCAAACATGAAGAGTAAACATATGTGTACAACTGTGTGCACTGCTGATAGGGATATTTGTAATTGTCAAATGCATTGCCTTACGCTTCTTAGGTTGCATAGTGAGAACTGCCTTCCAGTTCCACACCCATTTTGAAGTGTCCAGTTCACCAGATTTCTTTGTCAGCATAACATTACCCACTAAGCCGAAGTTCTTGTACAGAAATCCATTGTTGCCCTATCAATAGATGGTTCTCTTACATGTGTCTACACACTCTGCATACCAGCAACAGACTTAAAACTCAACTAGCCTCAGCTCACACTGTGCTGTCACTGCAGAGTCTACACTCTGGGCCAGTTTCAAAGATACTGGTGCCCTGGGCAGGCTAATAATTTGGTACCACTTTAAAACTGATATCCTTTAACCCTTATCAGCCTAGCAAAGGACTGCCAATATTTTTGAGGGCATGTGCCCAAAATATGGATAATTTTCAGAGAAATTCTTTCACGTGTGGAAAACTGAGCTTATTGGCACCACACTTCCAATTATTCCAGTGACAGCATAGCACCCCCTTATAGGTCACTAACCTAGGCAGCTGCCCAGCTGGCTCGTGGCTTGGTCTGGCCCTATCTACACTGTAATGAGACCATCAATCCTATACACAAGTCACATGTGCTGCTATAAAAATGTCCAGAAATATGTTACTTAGCAACTGGCATAAATAGTATAATTGAACTTTCACTTCCATGTCTTTATTTTTCAATATATATAATGTATAATAAAATAGAGCCTAGACCACTAGGTCTTTTTGAAGTCATATTCACATATGTGAGAAATGTATTGAAACTGACCGCAAAAGTTAAAATAAACCATCAAATTCATGTCACCTTAGGAGCTGCTGCAGAATAGGCCACAATGATGTTGGACACCAATTCAGTAACGCCTCAGAGAAGGCACAGTACACCAACCGTCGACACAAAAGAGTCGCAATAAAACCAACCAAGTACGGATCAATCAGGTAGAAGTTCTGTCAGACAAAAAAAAAAAGATCATGTAAGATTTGAGATTTTCAGTGTGGTGACAATGCATATCATGGTCTTCTGGGTTATGACAGTGTGTAGGCCGTTAAGTTCCTCCAAAATGGTAGTACCCATGATCCAGACCACGCTGTGACATAAACTAGAAAACCACAATGTAAATGAAACCAACACTTGCACAATGCATAACCTTTAATTTGAGCGTTGTAATGTACATTTTTGGCTTGCTGGTTGTAACACTATGTAGTCTTGGATCTGGACACCAGGATTTCATAGAAATACACTACCTACACCTTCAGTATCAAGGTGACAACAGTGAGGATGCGAGACAATTATGTAGAAAGGGTGACAAGAAATGCTTAGTCAGAACAGTAGTAGCCAAGTCCAGACTAAAAGGAATAACACAATAAAGTTGTAAGATTTCACGCTTCCGCTGTAATATTAATGACATCCGTGAGCTTCTGGGGTATTATGCAGCGTCGAATGGTCTCCTTTACCGACATTTTGGGACAACGTATCCATCCCATCTTCAAGGGTCAAGAAGTCCAAGAAGAAAATGACTTCTTAACCCTTGAAGATGGGACCAATATGTTGTCCCCAAACATTGGTAGCGGATCACCATTCGATGCTGCATAATACCCCTGAAGAGCACAGATCTCAAGTTACAAGATGGTGCCCTCTGCAGAAACAGCCAGGACTCCTACTGGCCTACACAAGAATCCTCCTCCTCTCCCTGTTCCTCCACGTTCAGTAACCATATGTACAAGCACAGTTAGTTGCCAGCCTCTAACTGCACAGGCTTAGGTTCAATCGATGTGTGATTTGTGGTGGATAAAGTGGGACTGGGGCAGTTTATCTCCAAGCACAACAGTCTTCCCATGTCAATATCACCCCACCAATGCTCCATGCTTAGTGGCACAGGTTAAGGCTCCTGCAGACCCCACAGTGCAAGTCGGATGGGGGCAGACAGGTGGGATATGGTCAGGGGCATTGCATCATGTAAACAATACTAAAATATGTAGTGGGTTCTTTCAGACCAGATTTCATTCTTCTGACAGAAGACAGTACTCTGGATCCCTCGTTATGACATTTCAGAGTAACAACTACAACAATTATGCAATGATTCTGACCAGTTACAGACACTGCTGCACCATCCTCGTATTTCATTCGCCTATCACTGACACTACATAATCTTACCAACTTACAGCACTGTTAAATAGAACACTTCTCTCACTTCTGAATTCTTGCATATCTCATTAGACTTGGTGCTTGTTCATCATACACAGAAAGCTACTGCTGCAGAACTTATTCACATTAAAAAGAAACATTGCTATGGGTCAAAAATATCTGTACATGTATTAATTAACTATTTACCATATCAAAAAGTGTTTCATACTAAAGTTGTATATCCTGATGGTATCTGTAGTGTGTGTTACATCCCAATTTTTGTGGTTGGTGAGCTGTTCTTCAGAAAATGTAAAAAGTTCGATACCAGCTTCTTGTAAAGCACACGTAGTATCAGGCCAATATGAACTATTATACAGTTTCAAGATTTGAGATTTTTACAATGATACTGATAAGATACAAGTCTTCTCGTACACGACATGATCATGTACAAGAAGACTGGAATTTTAAACTTCAGTTCATCTCACAATGTTCAGCACAGAGCCAAAATACCATATTTAATCAAACCTCACACAAAAAATGAAGAAATAGCAAAACCTTGCACTCTCATACTTTCTCCAAGTCACTTCCATGCTTCAAAATACACCTGTATACTTTCCAAAGTCATTTAAATTCCCCCTGTCTGCACACTGTCCAACCAATTAACATAAATGCATGACACCTACTGACACTGTTATTACCACCAGCATTGAACCTGGAGCACAAAATCCATTACAAAAACAATTTCTCTGCACATGCAACACATTCTGTCTATAAAAACAAGTACATGACAAATACCTAACCTTGGACGTCTCCAGCCTTGAAGATAAAGGCACTATGTTCCTTTGAAATGCTGGGAACCAATTACCCAGTGATACTATATCATATCCCAGAAGGCAGTCCTTAACCTCAATAACATGAAAACACCTGAAAGGTTTTCAAATTCATACCAAAAACTAAACTTAACAGCAAAGTGATATACACAAAGTGGTACTGCTATTTAGACATACACAATGAATAAGTTTTAACAGTGACTTTCCATAATACCACCATAAAATTCTTCTGCCAGCCACTGGCACATATATTTGTCAGTAACCATACCGACACATATACAACATACAAAAATAAAAAAATGATAACACAAAACTGCACAAATATTAACATTATTTTTATATTTCATTACCCAAAATGATCCTATTACTCACACGCATACATCACAACATCAAAAATAAATCAATGATACAACATTTGAAAAACTTGAAAATACACAGCAGGCCTGGTTCATACTGTTAGAGTACGGAACTTGAGGGTTCACAGCCCCACTACCAGCCCACTTACGAACAAATACCTGATGTCCAATTGGAACAGTTGCTGCATAGGCACTCAAGAGCAAACATAACAGAAATGTACTTTGCTGGCTTTATTCAGTCTAAACTTAAGTACTGGATGCAGCATTTTACAAAAGCAAAGACATCAAAGATACCACAAATGCCCATAAAGAGAAAAAAATCATTTTTACTAAACAACACTTTGTAAAGAAAGAGTTGATCATAAAACAAAATCACATCTTACATGAAAAACATGCAACATATGTACAACCCTTGAATTTCTAGTACCATATCCTACACTCACCATAGTGTACCTTGTATATGACTGGGGTAACCACCAAACTGTTCGATACAGATGGAGAAACTGAAGAAATGCGGTCACTCCTGTGAAGACAAACATAATGACCTCGAATGTAATATTAGCATCTTGAGGAACACCTGGGACTGGAACGTGCTTTGGTGATATGAGTCTTGAACTTGTATTATCTGCTTGCCTCGAAGTTCTAAAAACACAAAACAAGAACAGATTACAGTTAAACTTCAATCATACATATCTGGAGAGGATAATATATTTATCACATGTAGCTGGATCATGTGCTATCCATGGAAAAAAAGAATGCTTTGTGTAAAATGGAAGACAAATCCTCACGTCACCAAAAAGTATTAGCGTTAGGAGAAAGTCGCCTGACCATATAAACAGTTTTACTACTACTACTACTACTACTACTACTACTACTACTACTACTACTACTACTACTACTACTACTACTACTACTACTAAAAGGTAAAGCAGTCCCATTACAGGCCTGGACAGGCCCAAAGGGTTCCAGGAGGTCGAGGCTCCCAGATTTCTAGACAATCGGCACATGAAGGTGGTAAGCTTGTCAGCTGTATGCACCAGCCGCGTTTACCCCCCCCATGAAATATTCCTGGTACTCATTTCTGTTAGAGGCTGAGTCGACCCCAGGGCCATAGTGCGACCGAAAGGATTATGCCAATGAAAAATTCCAATGACACCATCGGGAATCGAACCCGTGAACTTCCGGTTTGTAGTGCAGTGCCTCAACCAACTGTGCCACCACGGCCCCCACTACTACTACTACTACTACTACTACTAATAATAATAATAATAATAATAATAATAATAATAATAATAATAACAGTAATAATAATACCACCACCACCACCACAACAGCACTAGAATTTGCCATTGTACCACTCTTACCAATACACATTAATGGTGAAGCCAGAATCACCACTCTGGAAATATGTGCAAGTCAGTCCTCTAGCCTATGCTCAGAGCATGAGAAGGGAGCTGTGTCTGACTAACTTGTTTTAATCAGTAAATCCTATTTCCTAAGAAACCAAGCAACCAAGCAACAAACCAAGTCCACAGAGATGACTCCATCCTGAGTAATTATAACTTGCCACATTTTATGAACCCAAACAGCTGTCACAGGGTTCACAAAAGCATCCTGAGATAAATAACTTCACTCTTCTACTCTAACGATGGAGGCAGGTTTGTCTGAAATGATACCCTGCCCACCAAACTACATCACATTGTATCACAAATGACAATAACCCCCATACCATTGTGAGAGCCAGTCCCCACCTCATTTTTATGATCCATTTTAATATTACCCTCCCATCTACATCTAGGTCTTCCAAGTGGTCTCTTTCTCTTCACAATCTCTGACCAACAATGTGTATTAATTTTCTCCTCTGCCATGCATGCGTATCTTCCTTAATCTAATATTTGTGGCCTGGTTTATATGAAGCCAATCGGGAGGCATGTCAAGTACAAACAGTACTATGAGTAGTTTGCATTCATCATAAACAAGCAGCCAGACACATAAAGGGAAAGGTAAAGCAATCCCTGTACAGGCCTGGACAGACCGTTAGGGCTCCAGGAGGTTGAGGCTCCCAGAATTTCTAGAAAATCAGCACATGAAGGTGACAAGGTTGTCAGTCCTACCCACCGGCCGCCTTCACCCCCCAGGAGATACCCTTGGTACTCATTTCTGTTACAGCCTTAGTCGACCCCTGGGCCAGAAGGATGAAGTCACTGGAAAATCCCAATGATTCCATTGCGAATCAAACCCACAACCTTCTGGCTTGTAGCGCAGTGCCTCAATCGACTGCACCACTGAGTACCCCAGGCAGACAAGTGCTGTTTACAGTTTGCACCACATGTCGGTAATATATCAGCGTGTTACTATCAGCCACGTCTCAAGAAAAATTAAATACTATGCAATCATCAGTACTCTTTACTTGCAAGTAAATACTTATGTTTTCAGGTTTTCATGGTGCTTGTTGATCATCTGTGCATCGTCTTTTGGGTTTCACTGCAGAAACCCAAAAACAAGACCTTTAACTGACCAAGCAAATATATAACTTTCACCAGTTACAAGCATACTCAAATATGCAGAACTACATTCTTAAACTATTCTTTCATACAGCATGAACTGTTTGTCTTTTACAGTGCTGATTCTGCAAGATTTGAGGTTCTCACATGTGTTAATGAAGGTTAAAGTCTTATACAATATGCCACTCTATCAGTTTGTACTTACTGACATTTCTGAGGAGCTTACTGCCTCCCATCTTCAGGGTCAAAGCAGTCTCAGACTTAAGAACAGAGGCAACATGCTTAACACTGCATTATACTGCAGCAGAAGATTCGAAGCTTCACCAGTGTTCAATAAACTTTAGTTCCTCTCTCAAACTTACCCCTTCTTATTAAAATACTCATAAAATGAGAAACTGGAAGATGCTTCATACAGAGTTAGGGGAGAACTGGCAAAACTGCAACTTATTCAGCACTTTTACAGACAAAAGGTACTGACTGGGATACACACAAATTATAACTTAATACATACTTTTGTTTATGAGCATCATCATTTAAGAGCTGGTTTGGCGGTGGCGAAGGAGGCAACAGTTTGTTTGAGCTCGCTCTACCAATGTTCCTTCTTCCACCAGGCATCACTAATGGGTCTACAGATCTAGAAATGGTTCCTTTCTGTAAGAGAATATTCCACATTACCTTACCATTGCTATTAAACTCTTTATGTTCTTTCACAATATGCTGAAAGGTTCACTTATAATTCTAATGTTCTTGGCCCAACAAAGTGTTATCACGAATATTCACATACTAACAACCTAACTGAAACACAAATGACATATTCCATTTCCTGTCAAGGAGATGATGAGGTGCGACTATCAGTAAATTTCCTCAAAAATTAAATGTGAAAATCATATCACAGACACTATATCAGGGTTCGGGACCAATAAAACCTGTTCCTCTTGGTCTTGAAGATGTTCTCAGTGTTTTCATCTTTGTTTTGGTCTCCCCGCATCACGGTGTCCACTTGGATTATAATGGAGAGCCAATCATGACAGACGATCTATTTTCATTCTTGCCATGTTTTGTCAGTTTCTTTTGGTACTGCCTATAAATCAGTTTCTCAAAGAAGTCATTAGAACTGCAAATTATTTCAAATATTATGTGAATGTCAGGTATTGAAAATGTTATAAAAACTATCTGTATAGTAAATTTCAGGCACAGCTTCAAAGCTACACATTTCCCACGCTGCAAGCTGTATGCCATCACAAGCAGATGTCGAAACAAATAATATGTCAATATTTCAGATCATTACCAATGACATACTCTGAAGATGGAGGCAGGAAATTCCTCTCAAAAATCTGTAAATTTCCGGCAGATTATTCAGTACAGCAAGTACTAACCTTTAGATGACCCGGTGGGTACTTAAATTTTTGCGCACTGTTTATGAAAAATGTATTATTTCGACAGAAAAAGAACAAATTATAAAATAAAGGACATCTAATGGAAAATAAAACAGAGATTATGCAGTATGTCTTAAAACTGTGGTAAATTTCCTTGTTTTATATGTACAAAATTAATTTCTTGGGATTTTTTTTATGTGTGTTTGCATATGCGAACATAGGTCACTTAAAGGTTAATTTCATGAGGGATGCTAAAGGATTTGTGCCTGATGTATCCAGATCAGTGATACAAACAATACTGTTCTTAATGATGGTATAATTCAGCAGTTCTGCCTGAAAAAGTAATAATAGTGGAAGACTGGTAAGCAGAAGTCATGTCACTGCTGGGCTGCTGATAGGAAAGCCCCTCATGTGGCAAACAGTATCAACCACAGTATGATACAAATATGTAATTTTAATTCACAAACTATGACCTCAGCACACTAATGCTGATCAATTACCCCAGAATGTTTTTGTATGAGTTCCTCACTGTCCTTCATGTGGATTCGAATGGCCAACAGTAACAGACATGCATAGTACCTCCAAGGAACATTTTTCTGAAGGTACATCCCCCATTCCCAAACTAGAAACTCAGCACACCTTCATACTATTAACGGAACGAAAAAACAGACAACACACAAACTTTTCTCCTTGTCCTAACACTGATGTGTGAAATTACAGAGTTACCAATTACCAATGTTATTGTTTTGTATTGGCTTCATATGGTACACCAGCAGAAGTGTGATACTGTTGATTTAAATGGATGCCTGTAATAGCCATAAGGTTTATATTGCAATCACATAACCTACAATTTCCAGTACAGCAAACATGTAACTTCCAAGTTCCACCAAAAATCAACTACACAAATACTACCCCATCATTATTTACACTTCAAATATACAGCATTCACAGAACACCTGAAATAATTTTTACAAATGGCATTTTGAGAAATCAGTTGTCCTACAAGCACGAAATCACAACTCTGCATAATTCAATTGCAAATTTCCAGTCAACCATGTAACTTAGCAGCAACAAAAACCCGGTTCTCATTATGACATTTTACGTTCTTTTCCTCAGTGAAATCTGCCTGATGTAATTTGGAAGTTTTTGTTTTGGCTTCACAATGCACTTTTATAACTTAGTTCATACAATATGGAGAGACTTTTTATCCCACTTAAAAAAGAACAAAAAAAAAGGGCTAAAGGTAAAGGTAAAGTTCACCCTATGACATGCCACGTAGGCCCAGAGAGGAAGCAGAGGTATAGCTCTACTCTTTCTTTAACCTTGGCATTAGACAAAGATGGGTGTTAATGCCACGCCCCAGCTGCTTTACCCCCAGGAATGACTGGTACCCACTCTATAGCAGGCTGGGTGCGCCCCAGGGCCAGTCTGGACAGATGTAATAATTGTATTAAAATTACCAGAATCTGATACACAATAATTCTATAAATATCAGGAATGGTAAATGATGACAAATTTTTTTAACAATCTGAAGACTAAAATTCATCTAACTTATACATAAAAACTCAAATTCATACCTCACAGAGAAAAAATCAGTTCTGCTGCAAAGATCAATCAGTTAATGTCATTTAGGAACACAAAACCTGAGGAATGTGGCATTCATTCAAAACAAATAAATAAAATGTACAAACAAAATGCAGAGTTTTTAAATGTAAGAGTAAGTGGTACACATAGGAGTTAAACAATGATGCACATTCACTTGAATAAAAACATTAAATTTTCTTAAGCGTCCGTGATGTAACTTCACACTTTTATTTCCTTCCAGGCATTCTGTTGATAATCACCTGACTGACAAAACTAATAGTGGCATGCCTGACTACAGATGGAATACGTCAAATGTAATGCAAATGGAACTGAACTAGAAACACAGAGTAACAAATGCACTTATGACATTCTTTCTCTGAAATGTGCGAAGAATTACAATTATTAGTTTTTTGAATCATGTTGTACCATACCATACCCCAACTGCAACACTAATGTAATGCAATAAAAAGACAGGCAATGTAAGTACTACTGTAACGTTGAGACGCTTTTGTGTAACCACGGTTGCCATGCAAAAGCAAGAAGGATTACATATTCTAAGCACGTGTTTAAAGCCTTAGTTGTCCAGCGCAGACAGCAGATGCGCCATATTCTATTGACATCTGTGGCCTGTCTGGCTGTACCATATTTTTCCACATTATTTCATAGAGGCACAATTTTTGTAAAAAATTACTGAACATGAAATGTGTGTTTTAATTTTCTCTGCAACTTAATTCTTATTCTAAGAACAATTATTGAGATATTGTCATACACGTACACAGGTCTTCATGTAAAGTACCCATTATTCTTGTCAGATCTTAATGAAACTTGAACTGTCTTGACAGAGTTTCAAAAAATACTCAAATACCAAATTTCATGAAGATCTGTCCAATGGGAGCCAAGCTGCTCCATGTGGACAGACCGACAGACATGACGAAGCTGTCACTTTCTGCAATTCTGTGAACGCACCTAAAAATCAGTGACACTGGTAACTTTGTACTGATTCAGCTTTTGGCATTAGGCCCACAAGATAGTCATCATAAAGATCTGGACATAACAAACCAAAGCAATCTGTACCAATTCAAACCAAGATCCTGAACTTCAAAACATCAAAGTCTTTCTCCTACCCAGTGCATACTCTTCCAAGGACATCAACACAGCAACCAAGACAGGATCCATCAATGCTAAAGGCATGAAAGGAGAACACAGCACACATACTGTATGTCAAAGACACAAGTGATCACATTTCCAGGCTGTTAAAGAAATCATGCATATCTATCATTCAGAAACCAATCAACAGTATGGCATTTCACTTCAGATCCTTCAAGAACAGCCCATCCCAACTCAGAGGGCAGGTCTGAACTAGATTCCCTGCTCATGTGATAAAGTATACATTGGACAAATCAGCTGCCACACCTCCACTACGATCTCTTGACACATCACACACATATCAGGTTGAAGAACCAGTCTTCAGTGGTACTTGATAATCTATGGAGACAAAATGCAGCACTAACTTCATCTGCACAGAAGTCATAGTGAACATCCACGCCTACTTACCACATGTTATCAAGAACACCACTGAGATATGCAAACACTCCCAAACCTTCAACCACGAGGATAAATACAGACTACACAAAGCCTGGCTCCAACTCTTCTATGCATCCCCCCCACCACAACCCAGACACCACTTACCCAATCCTCTATGCAATCAATCACTGCAGGCCACCCATACAGACTCTCACCATGAGGGAAAAGTAGTTTTGCCTGATTTTATAAACAGTGGCTTTCAAAAAATATTTTAACCACCGCCTTTTACCTCCTCAAATATTTTCCATCTCCCCCCCCCCTTCAGCCACAATCTCACACAACCACCCCCCCCCCCCCAACTCCTAGAAGAAAAACCTTCTCGTCACCTCTTTTCATGACCAACAGGAAGCTGTCCTGCTGGTTAGCACTGTGCTCCACCCTCACACAATGAGGCACATCACCCTCACCCCACCCACTTCCAACCTATACATTGGCCTCATCAATGTCTCAAACAGCAGTGCGGTGTTCTTCATTAGGGCTGCAAGATGCATCCAACAGCCCTGGTCAGTACACCTCTTTGGGGAATCAATCCCCTGAACTTATATAACTCAATGATACACAGACCTATTTGACTCGCACATATCTGGTCACAAAGAAAGCAGCCCAGAGACTGGGCACACTAGGCCCTCTTCCTAACAGGACAAGTGGCCTGTCCATCAGCAATAGTGCTCTGCTTTATAAGCAGATCATTTGTCCTACAATGGACTGTGAGTGCCCCACCTGGAGGTCTGCCACCTGCACCCACATCAGGAAGCTGCAGGTGGTACAATCCAAGTGTCTTCACACATTGTGACTAACACCTTGGTACATTAGTAACAAGCAAATTCACGAGAATTTTGAAGTTACACTTGTGGCAAAGATACTTAGCGTCACCATGGCAATACCCTCTGGCAAGATGGGAAAACTGTTAGCATACGCAAAATTCCCGTTACAGTTATACCGTTTCCATGTCACATCCCAGCAATGCGTCTCATGTGTAAGTTGCCACCCTTTACTTTTGGTTGGTTTGTGCCCCACATTCCTTCCCCGAACACGGCAACTGTAACGTTAGCCGAAATGTCAGGAAATCATGTCTCCAAGTGGCCTAATCTCGAAAGTCGATTCAGCCAACTGATGTGAACTCACGGCAGCCCAAACACCAGAACTGGCGATTTTGGTAAACATAATAAAATCCTAACAAACTGCAATGCAATACACACTAAATCGCAAGTGTTGTTAAATTTCAGGGCCGGAACGTCACAAGACCATTTGTTATCGTATTCTGAACGTCTCCTCACCAAAGAAATATAATTAAATGATGCACAGGTTGTTTGTTGCGTTCCCTACGTCAATGTTAGTCTTACAAATGATCATTAGAAAAATGTGCTGACAAAAAACATAACGGGACATCAAACATTAGTACGAACGAGCTGTACGTGTTTTATATTCACAACACCAAACAACATAATAATCCAAATATTCCATCTTCTGACAAAACTAAAACACACTGCAACAGACTACAACAGCTGCCGTACGACGGTATTTCCTGTTGCGCGCTGCCAACTTTGTAATCAGAATGAGACCTTCACAGTACCGTCAAACCTAAAAAAAAAAGCATAGTATACCTCTATACACTTGAAATGGCATTATGTCTTGTTCGTACTAATTTATTTGACCAAAAGGTGTAATTTGTCAGCAACCTTAAGGAACTAAAATAGCTGGTATCGGGAATTGTTGCAAATATCATTTACTGTGTGGATATAAACAAAATAATCCGTGAACTCACTTTTCTCCTGCGAAATCAAACTTCTGCTAGTTTCATCGTATTTTCTGAATAAATGTGGGGCTAATGTATAATTACATATCATTTTGAAACAAATCTGTGACACATTCCTCCAAATTCTGCACTTAAAAACCAGCACAAAGGAGAAATGCGAATTTTAAAGGAAATGAAATGACAGCACGAACATGGAAACACCAGTGATAACAATACTAATCTTTACCCTCATGTTCTCTGTTACGCTTTAGATGGACTCTTGAGAAACCAATTTAGTTAGGCCCCAATCTTACTGCAGCCTGCCACGTTGGTGGTGTACCTGAACGAATTAATTGTAATTAAGGTGGCAAAGCTTTACAATCATTTACAATTGGCGGCAGTACTGGTGGCCGACGTCCAGCAGCTGGATCCCGGGCGATTTTTCTTCGACGACTAACCGCATGTGAGTTTAAGGGAAGTGTATTACTCCACCACCGACGAACACCCCATGCTGCTGCTACGCCCAAAATTGCAGGAATTAACACACACACTGACATTATTCTGTTGTCATCTCCTGCAGCTTTGTCCCACGGATTCATTTTCACAACCCACTAACATCACTGCGTGTCCGGTCCACGTTGCTCCACGGTAATCAGCCAACAAAAGAAATCAAACACAACCTTCTCAATGGTGCCAACAGTAAGGAAGTTAACCACGGATCAGATGTGGTTCCCATGTGGTTCCCTGACTTGCATTGAGCAGCAATGTAAGCTTGAGATATTGGACAAGCCGGTTGTTAAACATTGTGCAAATGACGTAGCAATACGTTGTATTTTTTTGATTATTGATTTCAAAATGAAACGTCATTATTTACAGGTTTGTCAGCATAAAAGATTACACAAATTGAGAACTATATTCTAGACATTCTGTGCCGTATTTATTTTGTCAACGTTTGACTGGAAATGTACTAAAATTAACTCCTGATGAAGTGTATGTGAAAATACTTCTAATGACAGTTTATTCTTGAATGTGTACTTTTTACAGAAAACTTAACGTACTGTAATAAATCTAATTAGGACAAAATAAGGACAATTATTGTAACACTGAACTGCCAGAAGTGGCGAAATGCACGAAGTGGTGGTATTTGTAGAGATTTGGTGTACACATAAAACCGAATGACCTGGGAACTGAAGGGGTAGAGCAGCGGAGTTCTAGCTACAGGTGGGGGACAGTTGTTATGACTTGCCGGGTTGAACCACCTGGTCACCATCCTTTTATACTTTATTTTTGCTACAGAAATATCCTCAAACTTCCGAACTGACAGATATGCCCCTGTTGGTTGGCAAGTGTTTATAACATATTACGCACCTTTGGGGAAGTGGGATGGCATAGTAACTTTGAATTTAAATCATTTGCTCCACCTCTCAAGACCTATTTTGAGCTGACATAGCACTATTATCATTTGGCAAGGTCTGTTAAATGAAATTGATAACCTTAAGTTACAGGAATTAGCACATATGGCATGTTTGAGGTATCTGATTATGCCAAACTATTTGGAAATGTCATGTGTATGGTAATCCCCTGACCTGCAAGGTTAGGAACTAACTGGGAAGGCTGGTGGGATGTGGTAGTTTTCCATATTTATCTCTTACATATCTTGCCCAGTTTTCCAGCACAAATGTCTATAGTGAGATGCATGTTATCTTACTCTTGATCTTACAAAGCAGCAATTGTGGCATTAATGTGAACTTCCCTGTCTTAGATTCAGGTCTTCATGCACATTACAAGTTTTATTGCATATTTCCTATTATCTCATAGACAAAACTTGATTCTAGGTGCATATGCACTAGTACCTCTAGCGCATAATTGATAAAATTCATCCAGGAATTGAGAACAGCGTTCTCTTGGGCTCCTTAACAGTGTAGGTGCTTTCCCACCCTTTCACCTGAGCCCAGGACCAGGCCCAGTTCCTGAACATTTTCCGAGTAGAACATGTAAACTCCAGAAAAGTAGGGGTGTTGGAGCTTCATGCTGCAGCTGCTTTTAAGCGTGAAGAACACAAAATGCAGTGCTCCCTGTATAATATATGTGAGGTCATATACATACTGTAGGAACTGTGGCATTCATTTAAGAATTTAGAAGTATCAGTCACATCCTATATCATCTCAACATCAGGGATTTTGAATCCTCTGATACTACAGAGCAACTTTTCTGACAGTTTCCTCCTCGATTATTTCAAGAGACTCTAGCAACAGATTTCACTTCAGTATGGAAACAATTTGGATATCCCTGCTCCACGTACCAATCTTTATATTACTGTCCGTCAAACAAATTATGTATGGGTTAGGCCTGTATGCAGCCCATTGACTGAATAACCGCTGCAAAACGATGCCAGAGGATGAATGCAAGATATTTTGTGGAATAAAAATTGAGTACTACTGCAACAGAGTATAAATCCTATTATGTGGATGCTGGTTATCTGGATTGGCTTGACCTTCCAGCTAACTTTATTGAGAATTCTACAGAACTAATTTGCCTTGAAGTTACCAGTTATTATTTGAGTACAGTACTGTGAAGTGTTATTTCCCTATAGAACTTCAAATCAGGTGTGGTCAAAAGGTTTAGATGCAGATAGATACTGTACATAGTAAGAGCCAAAGGGGTTCCCCAGTTAGACAACAAATTCTCAACTGCCAAATACATATAAGGAATTATGTATTAATATTTTAGTTGTACATAAATAAATATGTAGCCTGAAAATAGCCATTTTTAGAAAATTTTTTCCACTTTAAACTACCATTCTAGCATATTTTCAAAGAAAAATCCAATTATCCGGATTTTCTGCATATCCGGACAGCTTGCGATCCCAATTGGTCCAGATAATTGGAGTAATACTGTACTTCCAATATTATTTTAGTGCACAGCCAATCTTGGCAGTCTTATGTTATCTACTGTTATATGTTGGGGTATGTCAGCTGCAGCAAGGGGCATTTGTGGAGCAGCACTTATCGCACTGTATCTTGCTGAACCTCAAGTCCCATTTCCCAAACCCTTGAAAATGTCTGAAACACACAGTCCATTCATTAGGGTGAAGCATGTAGTGTCACACAGTGGAATGCGTAAAGATAAGTCCAGTAAACTTTATTTCACACCAGAACTCCAGGTAACACACTTTGCCATTTCAAATAACTACTATTACAAGCATTTGTACATAAACTTACAAGAATTTCAATTTTTCTATGTTACAATTGATCTAAACAGCTGCAGTAATAATATCTGTATATTTTTTAACCTTGCTAGCAATGCTCATATCAACATATTTGTCGCCAATACTGACGATCATTCCTCCGATGATTGCTGGGTCTACTTTCACAGTCAGTAACAACTTCTCTCCCTGCTTCAGGAAGGATTTTAATGCAGCTTCCAGTTCAGTTTTTGAAGCATCATCCAATGGCTGTAAGAAGTTAAACACAGCATGTTACTGAGCACAGTTGAGGTGCTCCTACTGCTGCATCTAATGCTATACTGTAGGTTCTGTGAACATTTTCAGGGGGATTTTTAATTTTGGCATTACTGTCTGGGGAACAGGAAGGTTTACAATGCCATAGTGTGAAACCACAACAACCTTCAGGTAAAAGGAACGACATCCTATCTAGGATCTGCTGGAGAGAGGCACTCTTTATCAATGGATAATGGAGCATATCACAGGATAGTTATACACAGAAGGCCATAAACCACCAGTGAGAAGTAATCAGCAAAAATAAACCACTGGCAGGAGTATGTAAAGTTACAGAAGCAAAAGGAATGGTGGGCAGATGTGGCTAAAGAAACAAGACAAAAAGGAACAGAATGTAAAATGAATAAGGAAATCCAAATCCCAAGACAACAGTGACCACTGCCAGGTACCTTCGTAGCAAAATATGCAAAAACTGCCATTGCGTCACAAAAATTAACACTTCCAATACAGATCTCCATGTTCCAGATAGGGGAAAGTATTTAAAGTAAAATACAGTCCAACCTGGTTATAACGACACTGGTTTATGCCACACCTCATTTACCGCATCAGATATTCTGCAGTACCAATTAATTCCCCACTCTTATCCATAATGGTATACTACTCGGTTAGAACAACACTCTTTTATAATGACGCAAAATATTTAGTCGCTTTCACGACATTATAACTGAGTTTGACTGTATATTGCATATTAAACATAGACCTTATTTTAAACGTATTTCTTTTACGCCTTCTTGCTTTAATGCCCATAATCAGTTTACAGCATTACTTAATTTACAACCTCTCATTTCTTGTTTAACGCCCTTCGGCTGGCTTCATTCTATTGTGCTAACTCCTTGTTTCTGAAGGGAATATCATTTCTAACTTACCCTCACTTTTTCAGGAACACAACCAGGGCATAAAACAAGACCTTGGTGTAATCATGAAGCATAAAATATCAGTCTGTAGGCATGAACATCATGGCAGGATAGGACCTGTAGGATATGTCTCTTCTGTTCACTTGTAGAGACAGGGTCAATACAATCCTATGTCTGTGTGTGAAGTGAAATAGTGATTGTGATGACAAACACAACCACTTTGGTATTCACACAATATAATTTTGCACTCACATTTACCATACATAATATTACCATGCGTATGGGGTTTTCTAGAGTGCTACTAGCATATTCAGAAACGAATCTGACAAACCTTTGCTGTAGTAACTTCACATGGCACCTCACCACGATGGGCTGCCATTAGGGTTTGAAATACACTAATTATTCCATCCAGACTCTTGAGGCGACCATTCTCAGCCAGGAGCACTATCAAATACACAATGGAAACTAATAATGTCATAAACATTGCAGTTACTTTGATTTCATAAAATGGTAATAGTTTATCCTATAACATGCCATAAGGCACAAGGGGAGGCATGCAGGTACAGCTGGTGCTTGGTGCTAGAAAGGGTTGGGTGGTCAACACCACACCCCAGCTGCTTTACCCCTGGGAAAGAGACTTGGTACCCATCATACAGGAGGCTGGGTGGGCCCCAGGGCCAGTCTGGATGAGTATGTAAGATCTTGCCCCCACTGGGGTTCAAACCCCAGACCATCTAGGTAGTAATGTTCCAGTACACTAACATTATCCTGGCTGCCACTGTGACTTCATAAGTGAATAAAAAAGAGGTCTAGGCAGGTATGGGAAATCGCACCCCCCCCCCCCCCCACCTCACCAGTGTTCGAACCCGAACAGTCCAGCCAGCCATGAATTGCCATCCTGATTACACTACCCCAGCCACCACTTTGATTTTGTACATCAATAAAATGAGGAGGATAAGCTTATTGTGACACCTGGTAGAATATAGCAAAGCAGAACCAATGCATGCACAATATTATTGTTTCTTTATTTAACCTTTGTCTTTTAGTTCATCTCCCTGACATGTTGTGGCAATAACTATGCCATTATCAAGGAGGCTACATCAAATTGCATAAGATGTGCATTGAAATGTGAATTATAAAATGTTAAAAACTGTTAAAAATCTTCTATAACAATTCTAAAAATTTATGCCATACAATTCTTGTTTGGATGCTACGGTGCTGTTTCTGGCCTGGCGTCCCTAATTTATGTAATTCCAAGGTTTGTTTTCTGTCATGGGACATCCCAGGTATCAAGCTGAGTGTATCGAGTAGGAGCATGGTGGAACATGCCAGTAAGTGTTCCACCACGCTCCTAATCGATACACTCGATAATTACATAAATTTGGGACGCCACACCAGAAACAGCACCGTAGCATCAAAACAAGAATTGTGTAGCATCAATTTTTAAAATTTTTCACATTTTTATACAAGTTTTTTAACATTTTTAACAGTTTTAACATTTTATAATTCACATGTGAATGCACATCTTATGCAATTCGATGTAGCCCCCTTGATAATGGCATAGTTATTGCTGAAACACACTGGGGAGATGAACTAAAAGACAAAGGTTAAATAAAGAAACAATAATATTGTGCATAAGTTGGTTCTGCTTTGCTATATTGATCATATGCATGGAAATTAATAACATGAAACCTGGTAGAATAATTACAAATTATGCCCCCAGATGTGACACAAAACATTCATGTCTACTGCAATGCACTATCGTAAATTATGGCAATTTAAACATGACATCTAGTGTAGAGGAAATGCTGTACCTAAATGATGTTCAGTTACATTTAATCTAGTGTTGAGGAACATATCCTGAGATGCTTCAGGTCATGGTGCACCACCTTGCCATCAATAGATATTAATCAAACATGATCAAAAAATACGGTAACACCACGACAGCAGAAACTTGCTGCCATTTTACGTCCAGCTATAAAAGTGCAAACAGTCTTCAAGAGTTAAGTATGATTTCTAATATCACTTATTGCGAGTTCTGACCACAGCAGTTCATCAGAATTTTCAGCCACTCATCAGTCACCATTATTCTAGAATGTGTACAGACAGACGGACAGAACAAAAACCGTGAGAGTGTGAGTTAAGACAGTGCATCAAGAGAAATGATATGACTGAAAAAATATGTGCATTACTGAGACACCAATTTGATTCAGTGTTCCACATCCAAAAAGAGCTGAAGCATTATTAACGTATACTTGCCCAGCAGATTTGTAGACTGAGAAGACAATGGAAATTTAGAAGCCACCTGTTTCAGGCCTTCAACCTTCAGCTGACGCTGCAATGTTGGGTTGTCGATAAATTCCCGAAGCTTCAGATCTGTTTTCAGTGTGCTCTGTAACATTTTCAAAAGTCAGGACTATGCTCCGGAACCAAAGAAACATTACCTCAAAGAACAATTTATTGTGATATAAACCAACATCTAGGACCACTAGAATGCTAGAATTATACCAACAGAATCCCGTTAAACCAGCTCCACACATAGTACATGACTTAAAAACTCACAAGGAACTGTGAACCTTTAAAGAAACTCAAATATTTATCACTATGTAAAAGAAACCACAAGTGGAGCTTATCCTCTGCCTGTTTAATACAAGCCACAACCCCACACCCTGTCATTGACCCATTTTAACCCTTCATGTGTTATATAACACACTTTGCACTTGAGATAGACCCATACATGACATTTCTGACAGTCTACAAGCGCTTCCTGACTTTCCATATTGTATAAAATATATCCCACAATCTGCCATTCATTTACTTTTAATTTACTTCCTGCTTTCTACTTCCAAATGTTGCTTTTTACTGGATTTGACTGGACTGATATGAAACAAAAAAGACAATAAGCAAACTCTGACACTTTCAACAAAAAGAATGAACTAATCATTTTCAGAAGTTTTTTGCTACACTGGAAGGGATAATGTTAACTACCCGTCTGTTTCTTGGTCTCCTCTACTCCTGTTGCACTTTTCAAGTACAATGTCATATGATTTAGAAAATCCACTAAATCTAATGACATCTCAGTGTTTACATAGATGTAATGCTTGTCATTCAACTTAAAACATATAAAGTCACAAGGCACAACTTTACAACCTGACGATCACATACATACTGCCTAAAATTAGACGCTGGTTACAATGACTGAATTTAAGAAAACACTATTATAATCAACTGCGCACAACAAAACTTTTATGCTAAAGCACAGTAAGGACATTGGTCAATTTCAGGTCCAACACTTCACTGTGTAGAATTCTTCATTCACTGATAGTTCAGAATACTGCTACTCCTTTAGGCAAAGGAATATTTACAAGTAAACCTGCACATGCAATGACATATTCTGCCTTCCTTTTATGCTGTCACATCCAGTATGGCCACAATGGGGCTCATGCATGCAGAAATTGCTTGTAAATTCCTGTAGTTTACATGCACACAAGGTGGTTGTGTATGGAAGGAAACTCAGAACTGAACTAACCGACCGCAGCTGGATGAACAGGAATAAAAAGCCATGGTTAGGCACCAGCCACTCACTGAGGAGGCCCAGGTTCAATCCTGGGTCGGTCCATGTGGGATTTGTGGTGGAAAAAGTGACACTGGAGCAGGTTTTTCTCCAAGTACTTCGGCTGTCCCGTCAATTTCATTCCACCAATGCTCCATTACAGAGAAAAATGAACAAAAAAAAACCACATGGTTCTTGCCTGAGGTGCATCCTAAAATGCAGCCCCTGCAGCTTCACTTGCTGGGCACCTGTCTTGTACAGTTCTAGCTATATTAGATCTGTCACAGAAGCAACTGGCACAGAAGTACAGCTCACCATTACAAATGTACATAATCAAAACAGCTTCCTATTAAAATGTATAATTGGGGTGCTTTAATCAGGGGTAAGGTGGCCTAAGTGTGAAGCTGGATGAGGTTAATGACAAGGGCGGCCACACCCACCTCCATTTCCCTTATATGAGATCTGCACTCTTCTGGAGTATTACATGGTGTCGTGTGGTAATTGTTTACCTACGTTTTGGGACCAATACATTGTCCCGAAATGTCAGTAAACAATTACCACATGATGCCATGTAACATCCCAGAAGAGCACATATTCCAACAACATTGTGGCGAAAGCCTGAAATCAATGTTCCTCATATCTTCACGCATGTGCAGGGATGACTTTACCTTTTTATGACTAAAAAATTACAGTCAAATATAAATAATAATTCTTCACCCATCAATACTTTAGTGGTTGCAAAAATCTGACAGGAGCTCCAAAATGCAAGGTATGTGGTTCGTTGGGTAGCTGTGATACACTGAGCATCATACCTTAAATTTAACCAGTTCCTTCTCCACAGCATCTAGCTGTTTCTGCTTACTGGCAGCAGAATAAAGCGCAGTAGCATATCGTCCTTCGACTCCAAACACTTGAATAGGAGGCTAAAAATACATGAAATACGCAATTAGTATGCTGTAACATTTGTATCTTCAAATTCAGGTTTTAAAATAATGTTCAAAGCTTCTTAACGAAGGTCTGGCATTCTTTCAATGCAGTGCAGTTCTTGGTACCCACACAAGTACAAAATCCTTTTTCATACTACTTACTGGTTACAAAATGATAAATATACAGCAACATGTAAAGGAGGGGATCCAGTGAGCCACAGTCATCGCATATTTTAAGGTATCATCTTGCCATTTGCCTAGACAGTTAACAAAACATAGAAATCTTAATTTGGGTCATCCCGGTGTGTTATTTCGATGCCAGCAATGACAAACACAGTCAGACACACCAGGGTATATATATTTTTTGCACACTATGTCATTTATTCTAAGGCTGTGCCAATGTACTACACGTTTCGGCCCGGCCGAGCCATCACCAGGTACACGTATAAATGTTAAAACTCAGATCCTTAATCATGTAACATAAAATAGCGTAAAAATAGTATAAAAGTGTTAGTGAAACTTCACCAGTTCACTGTTTTTGACTATAAAACCACTCCAAGGAAAACTGGTGTAACTTAACCCTACGCTAATATAGCGATTGATCGAACACCTACCCATCAAACAGTGCAACAGACAACCATGTGGGTCACGACACGCAGTGATAATATCTGGTTTTTAAGTCTCAAAATCCGTAAGGAAATGTACCCAGCTGCTCCAAACACGTTTCTCCAAAGTCCCCGAGTTTACTTAAAAACTATAAACACCTACACTGTCAACATAAATTCCTGAAGCATGCTACTGAGTTACTTCATAGTTTTGGGCTGCCCTCATAGAAAAACTGGATTCCAACTTATCTACTTCAAGACAAATGGGACTCACTGTTAAGACAAAATGAGAACTATCTTCTGAAACGTGTTCTGTTATTCTATGAAAAGAAAAAAACCCCCGACAAATGGACGGATGTTGGATCAATCACTATATTAGCTTAGGGTTAAGTTACACCAGTTTTCCTTGGAATGGTTTTACAATCAAAAAACAGTGAACCAGTGAAGTTTCACTAATACTTTTATACTATTTTTATGCTATTTTATGTTATATGATTACAGATCTGAGTTTTAACATTTATACATGTACATGATGATGGCTCGGCCGATCCGAAACATGTAGTATATTGGCACAACCTTAGAGTAAATGACATAGTGTGCAAAATATGTATATATACTGTGGTGTGTCTGACTGTCTTTATCATTACTGGAAAACATAGAAAATAACCCACACTTTACACTGCAGGGTTCAATCACAGGTCAATGGCTTTCCTTCTCTTTGTTTGGTGGTCCCAGTTGAATTGTAAGATAATTTCAAGCCTCCCTCTGCACTAATGTGTAACAGTTCAAACTTTAATTTTTGTCCATTACCAAAGTGTTTCCAATTCTTCATTCAGTAATGGCTCAACATACAATTACTTAACAAAGACAATATGTAAAAGTGGGAAAGTAATGGTAATATACCCTGACTTTATTCCTAAGTTGCTTTCATTCTGCATCATATGCAATTCCCACAACATTATATTGCAGTACAGAAAGAGAAGCCAAATTCAGAATTACCAACATAATACACAGAATAAAGCAAGTAATGCCCTATAATGGCCAAGGTTAGGCTTTGGGTATATACAACGATGGTTACAGTTTGTTTTTGTGTGTACAAAGTAACATTACACATCAGACGCCTTTATAACACAAACTTTATTGATACGGGTCTTAGTCACATCCTGCCTTAAGCTCACTCCAAAACATTAAAACACAAAAGGCATTTGAAGTCATTGTAATAATACAGCAGAAGTTGCTGCCATATTTTTCAATTAATTAATAAATGACAAACTTTGCTTCCATAAACCAAGCTTATGTCTTTGGTCTGAGTGTTGATGTTGGCAGCAATACACCATTGTCATTTACTATGTCACAACAGACTTTGAAGTTGACTTCTCTTAAAAAAGATTTAATGGCTGGGTAGTTATATACTGTCACTGACCGGCATGTTCACTCATAAATGTATCTGTTACACAACTGTTCATTACGTTCGTCAATACGCAACTGCAAGCGGTTAGGTACTAGAAGAGAAATAACCTTTAATATTACAAGGCAGTCAGTTAACTGTATTTTTATTACGTTTCATTAGCCAGTTAACTGACTTTCAGACCACTCTGTAAGTACACTGGCTCCTTTCCCTTTCTTAAACATCCTTCGTTGTGTTGGTGTACGTACCCCTACATATGTATGTATTTATTATATGTCTTCTCTTCGGAAAGGTTAGATCGGTCAGTGCTCAACATACCTTAGGTCCCCAGTACAAATTCTTCCCACATTTTTATATATACGTACTTTTACCAACTGCTGTTGAACAGATGAAGATGAAAATGTCCTTGCCTGAAACAAATACACACAACAGTGGTGCAGCGCTGTTAAGTACAAAATGAAATTAGTCTCCCATTATTCTTTCACTGCAAGAACGTCCGAGGTCAAGATCTCACAACTCTGTTACAGGAACTTTACATATGTTCAATCACAGTTATTTCTATGTTAAGCCAGAGAACTGTAATAACAATATATTACTCACAATAATACTAATTCTGCATGCCATTTTCACCTTACGACCGACCACAGTTGGAAAGACACGACGATCACGGAACGCAAGAGCCACACGTATTCACGGGTTACAGAACGGCAAAGATGTACACGGCAATTTTTTCAGACGATTCGTGTCCGACCTCCTGCCATCTTTGTTTATAAAATGTCATACAGCGCCCGTATGGGACAATTCCAAAACCCCGTATAATTGTACTGTCGGCAAGACGGCCACTACGATTCAGGCATTCCCTCCCATCAGGGTATCTCCGTTACGGTACCGAAGTTTCAGTGCCCATTCGCCAACTCCGTACCGCCGCCAACAAATGACCACAAGGCAGTTTACAAATATTCAAACTTATTGCAGGTTTCAACGCCATAACGGAATATTTTGCAATCATATACCACTTTCAAAGGGTTCTAAACGGCATGACTGAGACTAATTGAAACTGGAATATGCTATGGAATGGAACTGAATGTAAAAAAAAAAACAAAGTAATGAGAATCTCATGCCAATTATCCCCATTACAGATTATGACAGATCAAAAACAATTCGAGAATGTGGAATATTTCAAATATTTGGATAGCATGATAAAAAATGATCCAAGATGTACACATAAAACTAAATCCAGGACTGCCATGGGAAAAGCAGCATTCAACATCTTTTCACCAGCAAATTTGACTTAAATTTAAGGAAGAAACTAGTAATGTGCTACATTTGGCATTATATCTTTGTATGGTGCTGTAACTTGGACACTTCAGAAAGTAGATAAACACCAGAATGTTTTGAAATGTGGTGCTGGAGAAGGATGGAAATCAGATGAATCGATCATGTGAGAAATAAAGAAGTATTAGAAAGAGTCAAGGAGGAGAGGAATATCCTGCACATTATAAAATGAAGGAAGGCTAACTGGATTGGTCACATCTTACATACAAACTGCCTTCTAAAACATGTTATTGAAGGAAAGACAGAAGGAAGGATAGGAGGGACAGGAAGATGAGGAAGAAGATGTAAGCAGCTCCTGGATGACCTTAAGGGAACAATATGATGCTGGAAACTGAAAGAGGAAGCACTAGATTGCACGCTGTGGAGAACTCGCTTTGGAAGAGGCTGTGGACCTGTCATAACACAGGCTACACAATTAATACTATATCCATCTTCAAGGCAGAAGATGCAGAAGCCATGAGTAATTCTATTCCTCCAAAACCGTACCCACAAACCAGACTACACAACCTAGAACATCTCAATATAAACTGTCACTGCTGTGAACACATGAAATATTCCATCAATAACCTACTTCGGATAAATTAAGCTCTTTGTGGTGGATATAACCATTGTGATCGTGCACAGAGTATGCAAAACCACGTTTGTTTCATTTGTCCTGTAGACCAATGATCAGATTACTAGAAATAATGATAAATTATTATCTCAGTATTAGTCATCCCATTGTATTTTTTATGGTTAAACAATAATAAATTCAGCCCACATACAGACAATTCTTGCTAGTCAAACATGCATCCATCCATATAGCAATACAAAGAGCTGTGTGTTTGTAAATAATAAACAAATGTTTGTTGCAGTCAACTGAATTTATTGCCATTTTTCAAGGGTATTCATGACTTTAGGTTTAACGTTAGTATGATACTTGGTATGGATAGTTGCAGCACAATCTCCACATCTGTGATTATGAAGCTTACTGCAATTAGAAACAATTATGATAAGAAACGCAGTCAGGCTGAATAACTGACAAAGATTCCAGTAACAATGCAGCCCATCACAGAGTACAATGACAGAGATTTTGGTAGCAAGTGTTATCAAATTATTTCCCTGGAGGCATTACAATATTCACTGATCCGTAGACACTACAGCTTCCAGATAATAAGGTCAGCATGTGAAGTTACAGAACTCAAAAAACAGATCTGATTTCACTATAAGTTATGGTTGCATCAGCAAACTCGAAGTCTGAAAACATTCATGACACTTTATAACCATCCCACCACATTGATAATTTTATTTCCTTTAGAGATGGCACTTCTACACTGTGCAACAACTATCATTCTGTGCAGGAGCTGTTACTTGTTATATAATCAAACATAAAACAATTACATACCTCAACAATCCCAATGCCTTCATACCTGAATAGTCATAACATGGCAGCATATGACAAGTAACACAGTATTTACCTAGTGTTGTCTACGCTACAAACCGGCAGGTCACGGATTCGATTCCCGATGGTGTCGGTGGATTTTTTCATTGTCATAATCCTGCCAGTCGCACTATGGCCCTGGGGTCGACTCAGCCTCCAACAGAAATGAGTACCAGGATTATTTGCTGGGGGTAAATGCGGCCAGTGCATATGGCTGACAACCTACCACCTTCATGTGCTGATTGTCTAGAAATCTGGGAGCCTCGACCTCCTGGAGCCCTAGGGCCTGTCCAGGCCTGTAATGGGACTGCTTTACCTAGTGTTGTAAAAGGCACCTGTACCTATAACTGAACACTGCAGGAACAGACATGAACCAATGGTATAAAATACTAAGCCCCTCATTATGTGAATTTTTCTCCATTCCTGTGTGATTCGATTTCTCCTATGTGTGACCTTACTGAAGTGACCTTCATACCAATCTCATTTTGGTCTACCAACCGATAAATAACATATGTGCTTCAACACTGAGTTTGTTCCTGCACTGACCACATGTTTCATTATGAGCAGTGCTGTACATCAAATTAGGCGAAGCAACACAAGCACAAGCACTACCGTAAGGAATCTGGTCTTCTCCATGTGTTCTCGGCAGTATGGTGATGACAAAGTAACTGAACAGATTGGCTGTTAACCAGCATCTCATCTTTATTTCCAACAGATAAATCCTTTCTTTACCAAGTACAATAAATGCACCAGTTGCAATGCAGTATAATAATACAAAAACTGTACGAAATCCGAACATTCTTTCCATCTTATTCTTCAGCTGATATATCTTTTGTGTTTAGTTTCCTTTGTGATCAACAACAGGTTCTATGGTCTCCCCTCCACGGATTTGACCCCAACCAATCAATCTGTCAAAAAATAGCAAAATTAGTCAGAATTTACACAATATGATCTGATATACCAATTGGTTTCTTAATTATACATTTTTTCTAGTGAAACTAGTTCATATGATAGAAATGGGAATAAAAAAATTATATTAACTTAGAGCAGTACAGGCCAGCACACACTACACCAGATTGAATGGAACAGACACAAAATGTAGGTGCCAAATACCACAAATGATCTTATTCTCTGCACTGTTTCATCATAAAAAGCTTGTTTCATCATAAGAATAAGCTCAGGATACATGCAGGAAATAATTCAAAACTTAAAGATTACTTAAAAGTTCAAAAGAAAGGTCACATTTTCTGTCAACCCAGTGCACATTACAAAGTACCATATTAAAATGACACTCAATGAACCAGCCAGAATTCTACTAGAAACATATTTTTCTCTTCCATTTGTTATAGTGTGGTGGAAGGCAGATTTAACAATTATGTAGGTGCATGGACTGTGGGCATGAGGTGCTTTGGCCATCTTTGGTTGGAGGCAAACACATTAAAATCACTCTATTATTCCAATCAATTGGTCAAGGATAAGGCATGGAAGGAGACTGAAAATAGCTGGTAAATTATGACTAATTTATACACTGCCATTGAACACAAAAAATTATTAAATCTAACACTGCATGCTACATATTTCGGTCATTAACAAGTGTCCACTTGGGTTTTAAATTATGTACTTTACTGCCTTAAGATGGTCGAGAATGACCAGAACACATAGCATGCAATGTTAGATTTAAAAAATATGTTGTATTTGACAGCAATACATAAACTAATCCTAAACTGTCACAGCGCAACAGGCTAAATTCAATCAAAATAAATGGCAAATTATAATGTAACATATGTTTAATTTAGAATAAGTAGAATTGTAAATGTGAAGTTGTTCCTGTCTGTGTTATGAATGCAAACAGAGGGAGCAGAGGTATAGCTCCACTCATTCTTAACCTCAGCATTAGAGGCAGGTGAGTGGTCAGCTTCGTACTCCAGTTGCTTTACTCCTGGGGAAAGAGTCCCTAGCACATGCTGAATAAGAGACTGGGTGGACCCCAGAGCTGGACTGGATGATTTGGAGAAAAGAAAATCTCTTTCTGCTGCCAGGAAATGAACCCAGGATCTCCAGACCAACCAGTATGTGAACCCAGCACCCACTGAGAATAACAAATCAGCTGGTAAGTTGATAATTGGTGTTATTATTTCAGAAAGATTGTAGAATTTAAGTATTTTTAAAAAGGTACACAAATAGGCGTAAAACATAGGTCTCTAGGCGGCAGCCTGCAAGATTGTATTATGCAGCCCGCAGCCACATCTGTGAACTGTGTATGTACTATAAAAATTACACAATAATTTAGATGGTTAGGTATACCACTTACTGTTATTTTTCTATGTGCGGCCCACAAACTAGCCCATAATAATGGGTGTGGCCCTTTGCCATGAAAAGGTTGAAGGTCCAGTGGCCTATCATAGCTGATGTGCGTGGCAGTGTGTGTGTGTGTGTGTGTGTGTGTGTGGGGGGGGGGGGGGTTAATAGGCCAATTCTTTTACTATGGTTTTCACTTGTTACTGGACCATTTGTGTCAGCTGCTGAATCTATACAGGGTTAACGATGAATACACACAGTCAAGACTAGTGAATTTAAGATTGAAACTGCTACTGAAAACTTGGAAAAGTAAAAATCACCAGGTACTCATCAAACGCAAAGAAAACTAAGAACACACTGATGTCTCATGAACACAATGCAGGATAAACTCATATCATACAGACGGCCTGTATATCATTTAAAATGTGGCGAAGCTCATATATTTGGGAATGACACAAATAAAAATTGCATTCATGATGAAATCAAAAGCAGATTAAATTCCACCAGTACCACCAACCATTCGGTCCAGAATCTTCTACCTATCTGCTATCCACAAACATAAAAGATTAAAATACAGTTTCCCTCAGTTATAATGTCACAAAAGGGACTGACCTTTTGGGTCATTATACACAAATGTTGTTATAACAGAGGAGTATAATGTTACGGTTAAAGTGAGGAATTAAATGGTACCACAGAACATCTGACGCTGTAGGCGAAGCGTTGCATAAACTGACATTGTTATAGCCAGGTTTGACTGTACAAAAAACTATAATTTTGCCTTTTTCTTTTGTTCTCTTACATCAAGGGAAGACATACAATGAGCATGTATGAGAACAGTGTACAGATGGAAATATTTAGACCCAAAAGGGCGAAAGTAACACGAGTATGGAGAAACCTGCATATTAAGGATTTCATGATTTGTATGTATATGGCAGATATGAGAAAAAAGAGGACTACATTAAGGGTTTTTGTAAGAAAATCTGAAGGAAGGAGTACAGATGAGACCTAGGCCCAGGCGGGAGTATGACAATAAAATGGAAGTTAGAGAAACAGAATAGGATGCATCTGGCTCAGAATAGGCACCTGTGAACATCATAATGAAAATTTGAGTTTTATAAATTGCAGATAATTTTACTATTTTAATAGTTTATTTTGGACTGGCTATTCCTTGGTGGTACTTAAGCTAGATATTCTATATTCCATGCAAACCTACTGGATGTAGCATATGTTTATGTACCTCCAGTGTTTCTCCACACGTCTACTTAGGGCAATTTTCTCCCCTATCTCTGTGCAGACAGGGTTTGTAAGACTGATCTTTGCCAAGTCAGCTTTTGTAGCCAGAACTCTTCCTCCAGTTGACAAAGATCCTATGTTTACTAGCAAAACCTCATTCTTCGATAATTTTTGAACCTGTGATAAAAAGAACCATATTTACAATCATACTAAATTAACTTGAGATACACATTCCAACATAACTTCCTTAAAAGAGTTTATTACATTTGTTAATCCATTTGACGTCAGCCTTACTACAAACCCTAATATCCAAAGTGTTACAAGCAAAAACTTTAACCATGTGGCACCAGAACTAAATGCCTGGCATGCACTGAAAGTGCTGAGAATTTAAAAGGCCACCATTACTTCACATTTTCTTAGGCAACTTCGGCACTTCAAACTTGCACTGCAAGTCACCTGTGGCTGACATTCACTGTGAAAAGGTTAAGACATGCATGTTCACACAGCTGTGTTAAAAGTAATAATGTACCTCGCTACCAAAACCCACACACAGCACAAACTGATGACAATACCTTTGCTCCTTTCTTGTCACCTTCAGTCCTAACTCCCAACAACCGCTTCAAAAGATAATAAGAAATCTCAAGCTCAATGAAGATCTTGGGTAGAGCCCCCACTGCACCCAGAACCTGGCCAACTAAACGATCGGCTCGACACAGAGTTGGCTCAATCTTGGTGCCAACACCTAGAACAAGAGATTAATTATTTATCGTTTATTCAGTGACACCATCAGTAGCCGAGTATACATACAGTGATGAAAAGTAGAATGGTAGGTACTCATAAATGGTGAAATGTCAGAAAGTCGAAGGTCATGAACAAAGGAAATGGAAACGTGAGACTGCACTACCATGTTTCTGAACATAAGTGTCTCAAACTTTGTCAGGGATTAGACTCCCAAATTTTCCTTGCACACTCACAACTACAAGAAGGCCAACACAGATAGTAAACTTTGTTTTATTTATTTTACAAACCAGAAATCCCAATGCATGCTCTGAACAAAGACAGAACGAGAAAACCATCAGCTCAGATAAAGTACAAAGTAATTTTTGTTAATGATGGGCTTAAGTGTCATGATTTTCTTACTGTGTTAAAAAAAATTATCAAGTGCACACAGTCAAGCACTGTGCCGACAACTTTAACAGAATTCAGGCTTCTGCTACGGTGTAAATAAGATCTTCGCTCTTCTGGGATGCTACACAGCATTGATTGATAATTAGCTGCCAACATTTTGGGACAATTTATCAGTCTCATCTTCAAGGGTCAAGCAGTCCAGCAATTCTTGGATTGCTTCACCCTTGAAGATGAGGCCAACAGACTGCTCCAGAACATCAGTAAGTACCAGTAATCACCAATCAATGCCACATAACATCCCAGAAGAGCAAAGATCTCAACTTTCACAGAAGTTCAAAACAGGCAAGTTATCCACAAACCTGCAACTGCCAATGGGTAGAAGAGAGGTACAGTCTTCTATGTGAGATGGCAGCAACTACAAAGATTACCGTCTACTGGGATGCGATGTTACGTTAAGAAGATAATACCACCATTTTGGACAAACCTTTCTCCTCTATACTTCAGACAGGTTAGTCAATCCTTCTGCGCTGCAGATTGAGGCAAAAAGTTCTTCCAAAATGTCAGTACTTATCTCAGCCATTATGTTGCATCATATCCTAGGAAACAGCCATGTTTGCTTTCCAGTCTTAAAGCACGATACTCCTTACCAATAAGTCCACCTGGAACAGCAAACTGCAACTCATTTTGTTCTGCAAACAGGGACACAATACGGGAGAAGATGGGCCGGCACGTGAGTTTGCCTTCACTGTCCTTGGACACAAGCCCTGGTCTAACTTCAATTTCCATACCAACCTGTTAAACAAATCATAAAGCCAGTGTGACTGGTTAAACCTTTTAATGTTACAATCTAGAATTTGAACTGTATGCATGGTGTCACCACAGCAATAGACTGATTGCCTCTTGATACCATTTGACAAATACAGCAAAATCCACCTGTTGGGCCAAGGCAAATATTTAATCTATATTACTAAAAATATCCAAGTGAAACCTATGTTAAATCTAAGGACATGTTTTGTTGTGGAAACTACACTTTTTGTATAATTTTCTGCCTTGCATAAAGGTCCACTGTTGTCATATTAATTACATCCTTGTTAAAGCAGTTGAGCTTGGCTCTCCTTGTTATGGTTTTGTTTTTCTAGAGGTGATTTTCATGCATGTTCTGACAGATTTTTCAACTTCATACATCTTGTCACACTGGTACAAAAAGAACTCTTTTCAATGGGGCCAAAAAGTGGACATACATAATTCACCCTCTTATGGCCATGTGTGACATGCCAAATTTTTTTTGTTGTTTTTGCAGACATATCTATTTTATGGTATGATGGTCCTGCAAGTTTCGATTCTCCCAGTTCCATCACTGAAGGAACAGAGTCAGGTTATGGCCTTAACTAGCAATGTCAAATGAATCTTTATGTTCAATGGTTCAGGAAGTTCTGCGAATGACTGGACTTAAGGATCCAGTCATCAGTTTTTTGAACAGTAAGCACCTGCTGAGGGTGAGAATGGGGTGTGAACCAACATTACTCAAAAGTTTGTCTCCACTCTCTTAAACCCAATGAAATTAATTCAGACTATAGGTGCAGAAACAATATTTAAATTTAACAATCACTTGAGAAGGTCAACTAGCCTATTGCCTGGCAATACACTTCACATGAACACTTTTCATAGCAAACTGATGAAAACTCAACGTTAAATGACAAGCTCAGGGAAGGAAAATAACATACCCTTTCATATATATTTGACACACCTTACACATAATAAGTCATTCATTTATTGAGTTCTGACATATAAGATTAAAGCTGAATTGTATGCACCACTGCTCTCAGTCAACTCACCCATGGAATATTTCTAAAGCCCCACATTAAAGTACACTAACCTTCAAAACTCCTCGCAAGATACTGCCTCCAGCCACACCCCCTTTCAAGTCATCGACTTCGCAACCCGGCTTGTTTACATCAAATGACCGTATTACAATTAGACGAGGCAATGATGTGAAATCCCGTATCGGAACTGGTATCTTCTTTGTAATATATTCACACAGAACTTCAATGTTATACTTCAGCTGAGCAGAAATTGGGACCACAGGTGCTCCTTCGGCTACAGTTCCTGTAATTTCATGTTTACATCATGATTATGATGTCACTGAATCATCACGGAACACACACTACACTCCTTCAAACAAACAGCTGCTATTTGTGCATTGCCAAGGGTTGTCACATGATCATAGTTCAACCATTCTGCAGTCACTTCTCATTACTTGTACCATGTAATTTCTTGTACATCTTTCAGAACTAATCCATTTTTCTGTTCACAGGAAAAGAACATTCAGGTTTCACTTCATTTTATATTGACTTCCAGAATGCTATACAACTTATCTGACTCACAGAAGTTATGTGATGCTAATAATGACAGGATTCTTTGCACAGCTCACAGAAAAGGAATGACCATGCTGTGGATCCTTATGTAACCACTTTGAAGACAGTGTTGCATCAGAGAATAATATGTTTGCTTTGGTGGCCCGCTCATTCACTTGATATTACCCAGTATATTTTATTTATGAGGGTGGTCTGAATGATAAGGTGTACAAGACAAACATGACTTTGGAAGAAGGGTTGTAGTGGAACATTCAGAGTGGCAAATTTTATAAAATCTCTCTCTCTCTCTCTCTCTCTCTCTCTCACACACACAATCTTTCTGGTATTTCAACCTGTGCAAGTGAGTAATAAAGTGTGCACATATAGGGACAGCATTCTCAACATCTCTTACAAACTAGGCAAGATGCTATCATTGGTCTTATTAGGTAATTACAGACTCATGTCCAGATTAACTGGCAGCACTTAGCCAAATGAATGACACTGCTGGTCTGTGGTAAGAAGTGATAGAAGTGTTCCTCAACTTTGTTCATGGAGACAGCACACTCATGTTTATTTTACCAGACAGAGAGAAAAGAAGCCTTACTCCTACATCTGTACTGTATCATATTACAATAATTCATGATGCATGGACATCAAATCCTCGTATTTAGGGGCGAAGGAAGTAACACTTCCAAATTTCCCTCTTTTAAACTGATTTTCATAAAAACCAGCATTTATATCCCACATCTGCAGTAGCTATCAGACTGACTGCTTACACTAACACATGTGCCTTGTGAAGTCTAGCTGTCAATCTTTCCACCTGCCACAGATAATTTATTCTGTTGCTGTTTTCAGCACTGGAAGGGCCCAAATTAACTGATCTACTAGAATGGCTGGCAAGAAAATAGTCCCGTCACAGTCACTGCCTATAAACAGTGTTGCCACGTCTACGGCAGTCTTTCAGGCTAACTACTTAGGTAATTCAAAAAGTAAAGGCAATATTCTTGTACTAACCACAAAGTGAAGTGGACATAACAGCAACATTATTTTTCAACATAGTCTCCCTGCAGTTCCACACACTTTTTGTAGCAGTCCACAAGCTCCCTGATTCCATCACAGAAGTAGATATTAGGTTGTTCTGTAATACACTTTTGCACCGCGCCTTCCACTTCATCATCATTGCCAAACCGGCACCCATGTAATGCCTCTGTAAGTGGACTGAAGACATGAAAGTGGCACGGTGTGAGGCCTGGACAGTAAGATGGATGTGGCACCACCTCAAACTTGAGGTTTCGAAATTGTCCGCATTGTTGCGGACGTGACATGGAGGCAAGCACTGTCGTGGTGCAAAAGAACAGTTTTTGACAGCAGTCCTCTTCTTTCGTTGCAAATTACAGGTTTCAATTTGTCTTTAAGCATAGCTGTGTAAGTTGCACTGTTAAAAGTTTGCTCTTTTTCTTGATAATATTCCAAAATAGACCCCTTCCTGTCCCAGAAGAAGGATAGCAAGATTTTTTTGGCAGAGGGGACAAATCTGAACTTCTTCCATGGTGAATGGGGACGTTTCCACCCCATGCTTTCTCTCTTGCTTTTAAGGTCCAAATGGTGCACCCATGGCTCACCGCCAGTAACAATCCTGCCCAGTAAACCCAGATCTTCGTCATGACGCTACAACAACTGAATGGCCACCTCCATACGATGTCGTTTATGTGGACTGGTCAGCTGTATCATGACTCATTTGGCATGCACTTTCTGGTATCCTAAGCCATCGTGCAGTATTGCGTCGACAGAACCAGAGCTGATGTCTAGCATATCAGCAACTTCAGAAACAGTAATCCATCGGTCTTCTCAGATAAGAGCATCAGCTCGATTGATGTCGTCCAGAGAGCACAACGTTGACGGGAGCCCAAATTAAGCTTCATCAGACACTTGTTCTTCCAAATTTAAAACTTGCTACCCATTCAAAAACTTTTCTCTGACTCACACAGTTTAACACTACAATACTGTGCTAACATTCTTTGGTGGATGTTAGCAGGTTTGTCCCTTCTGCCCCAAGAAATCTTATCAATGGCCCGTTGTTCAATGATGGTGTAATCAGAAAGTAGAGCGTCCACGTTTGTGCAGTCACTGCTTCAGCCAGACCAACAATGGAGTGCTGCGTGATGCATGTTCAACCCTGTCAGAATCCAGTTACAACTTGCTACAATTGGTTGGCTGCTATCGCTAGTACTACTCCTTTAATTCACAAGCTGCCTTTACTTTTTGGATTACCCTCGTAAATGGGAAGCTGCACCTCATGGGAAGAACTGGCAACAGTGCAGGGTGACAGGGCATGGGGGCGTGAGTCAGCTGCTTTACCTTGACAGGACTATTTTTGTGCCAGCAACTCTAACATCAGAATACACTGCACTGATATAATGTGGCATGGGCTATGAAGAGGTACCACTGCAGAGTACATGTATTTTTATTATTAAAGTTCAATAGTCAACCCTCTAACAATCTTCCTTCCTTAACTACAAACAAATGTAGCATATATTGGCACCCAAACAAGCAAAATATTTTCAAAATAACATTAACTGATTGCATTAAGAAGAGTATGGGAAAGGTAACAATGAGGTTACATGTAGTTGGGTAGGCACTGTTGAAAATCCTTGAAGAACAGAAGAATGTCATCTCTACTGAAAACGAAGCTAGATGCCAAGGACTCAGTTCTTCTGGGTTGTTATTCCAATGGACCCTTCGAAATGAAGGTGGTACAATACTTCAAAACATTAGGAATCAATAACTTTGCTACTAGCAGTGTTAGCAACCTAAAACAAGAGTGTCTTCAACATCAACACTGCAGAAAAAACCAAATCTCATAAAGAAGATGGCAGTGGTGCCTATGAGAAGTAACTTCTTACCCTGTACAAATTTCAGGATCTGCTCATACTGTTCCTTTGCTTGACCCTCCTTCACAAGATCAATCTTATTTTGTAGGATCAGGATGTGCTTTAGCTTCATAATCTCAATTGCAGCCAGGTGTTCGGAAGTCTGAGGCTGAGGGCACGATTCATTGCCCGCTGCAAACACAAGTGAAACAAACACTTCCAGTAAATGATCTTTTCTTCAGTCCCAAAACATTTGTACTTCTGATATACACCACTAGAGAAATATTTTAACTTTGTAGTTCATAATTTTAACCTTCAATGTCTAGATTTGGTCATAAACTCCAACTTGTACAAATACACGCGATGCACCAGAGGCAGTAATTATAATTTTGGAAGAAGTATATGAATGGCCTGATGATGACCACACTAAGGCTGAAACATGTAGTCAAAAAGTTAACACATACGGTAAATAAACAAATACGGTTTACTTATAACAATGGTGTTGTGTAGCAAGCGTACAGAATATACTAAATCCAAGTTGTGGACTATAATAAAATATAAAAGACTACAGCATCCATACATGTACACTCTGTGAAACAAAAACCAAGCGGCCTGAAATTTTCTACGTCCCACTCCGGAAGCGACGTAACGTACAGTTGACATCATAATTCCAGTCGTTCGTAGTTTCTCAATATTTGTGCTCGCATGGCGTTTCTGTGTCTTCCATTCATTCCAATCATTCACGCCGGATATATATTAACCAAAGACACAAACATGTCTGCTTAATTTCACCTTAAATATGAATTAACGTTCATTAATATCCTGAGGCGTGTGTGGCTAGCTACCGCTCGTACAAAGTTGGATATAGTATACAAGGCAGACGCTTAGTTGTGTTTGCTGATAGCCAAGCACGTAGAGGCACGGTTCCACTGTGCTTTGCGTGCACAGTGTTTTGGTTCGAGTCCCGGTATCGGCATATATTTTTTGTATCTTTGCACAAGTCATATTCGCACAAACGCTAAATTAATCTCTGCAGTTACACGTAAATTACTTAATTATATCATTCATAAATTATCTTTGCTACACTTGCAAGGTTGGAATTGCGAGTGGAGCATATATTTGTGCCAAATGGGAAATAATGTCTCAGCGTTACGTTCTGTCATTAATTGATTCGATGCCGAGGCGAATGAATTCAGTAGTCGAAGCAAACGGGTTTTGGACTTCATATGAAGGAGGCCAGTTCATGAAAACAGCCCTTTCAAGGGCTAACATATTAATTCCCATTCGGCATAAGTAAGCGATATCCTTCAAGCAACAAAGTACCTGTAAGTCCCGCATTGTTTGCAAATAATTTGTCTACAGCAGGCGTGTCAAAGTGGCGGCACGCGGGCCGCATTCAGCCCATTTGAAATATTTTGGCGGCCCAAGAAACTTTGCGAAACAAACCGCGAATACGGCTCAAACACTACAATTTATAAATTGAAACATTCGATTAGGTAACCTTGTAAAACGTATTATCAGATCATTGGGAGAATATTGATGTTTTAGTGTAATTTTATGGCGGAGTCTTTCCTCGTCAGAGAGACAAGGAAATGAGCACAGATGATTGTGTGGTGTCAAAATTATTTGGCCAGCGTATTTTTCCGTATTTGAAAGCGGACTATTTTTAAGAAATAAGTTTTACATCACACAACCATCACTGCTCACATCCTTATCTCTCGGCTGAGTAACGAGAAGACGTTTAGTCGATCTTGTGCAGCAATATGTAGTTTAAAATAACCAAAATAAGCCCTTCATCACCTTTGTTTATCATTATTATTATTATTATTATTATTATTATTATTATTATTATATTCGCGTTTCGGTTTTCATAACAACCATCATCAGTGTAGCCAGTAGAAACCTTCTAAAATGCATATTTTTTAAAAAATTCATAATTTTAAGATGTCTTATTGGTTACCAGAAAGACACACTTAAGAATTAATTACAGCTTATGCGGCAAGCTGAAATCAGACCTAACCGGTTCTTAACAGCACTTCACTCCCCCACCAAACCGAATCTGGCTCCGCAGGCAGGATAGCGAGAATAGAACGAGCCTCGAACCAGGTTCCTCGCAAGTACACTTGTCATACCCTCAACAGTCCCTTTCTGTGTCTTTTTAAAATCGTGCTTCCCGACTTCAGATCTCTTGGCTCAGCACGGTCCGCAAGCACTAACAGATTTGACATGCCTAGTCTACAGTCGCATTCGAACACCGACTCTTTAAATTAGAATACCAGTAAACAGCAAATTACGAAAAGATAACACACATATATGCTCCACTCGCAATTCCAACCTTGCAAGTGTAGCAAAGATAACTTATGAATGATATAATTAAGTAATTTACGTGTAACTGCAGAGATTAATTTAGCGTTTGTGCGAATATGACTTGTGCAAAGATAAAAAAAATATATGCCGATACCGGGACTCGAACCAAAACATTGCGCACGCAAAGTACAGTGGAACCGTGCCTCTACGTGCTTGGCTATCAGCGAACACAATTAAGCGTCTGCCTTGTATACTATATCCAACTTCGTACGAGCGGTAGCTAGCCACACGCCTCGGAACATTAATGAACGTTAATTCATATTTAATCTGAAATTAAGCAGACGTGTTTGTGTCTTTGGTTAATATACATCCGGCGTGAGTGAATGGAATGAATGGAAGACACAGAAACGCCATGCGAGCACAAATATTGAGAAACTACGAACGACTGGAATTATGATGTCAACTGTACGTTACGTCGCTTCCGGAGTGGGACGTAGAAAATTTCAGGCCGCTTGGTTTTTGTTCCACAGTGTACATTTCAGCCTACAGCCCACTTCCTGACTTTGTAAGCTGAGTTGTTTCAATCAAGGTTTCCTGCTCTTAAAGAGGCAGTCTTTGCAGTGACAACAGGAACCATTTTATGAAATGAAATACTTGAACAAATAAGAAACTTAAATTATTAAGGCTGCAGTACTGGGTATGACAGAAACAGTGATATCAATATAAAACTGAAAACATTTCAATAGATCTGTGGGATTATATGTATGCTGATCAGAAAGTAAGTTTACAGTACCCACAAATCAAAGACAAGATTTCATTACAGGAAACTGACAATACAGAATAAATGTGCATGCCTTGAATCAGATGACCATGAATGCTAGAGCTCCCTGTCATACATATGTATCAAGAACATTTGAAATTTCAAGTTTCAGCACCTTGAACAATGGGGCTTTTTAAATCCACCCTCATATAACGCATACTGCCAACTCCCATACAACATCAGAAACACCAATTTTTGTTTGATCACTGCAGTTACATTAACTGGGCAAGGTTAATGTTTGTATGGTTAACCAACCACTTGGGAACACTTCACACCAGGGGTCATATTTTCCTATTATAATCCATGCTACAACACTGCCTTTTTTTTAGCTTAACCACACATGTTTAACTTACATTAAATCCAGTGACCTTAATAACAAAATTCGCAGTAAAAAGTTATTCTTTTAATTCAAACATCTTTCAACATCAATGATACAGAAAATAAAAGAGATAAATTAATAAGCTCTTTTGACACAGATGGTATACATTTTCATATACTGTGTGTGTGAGTGAATGCCACACAGAAAGGCAGAAGGTGCTTCACCTACATTACATGACTAAACATTACGATTTAGTTCCTAATTACAAAACCCACAGATGTGTCAGTCACCTTATGTGTAAGACACATTACAATACTGAACCTCTATTACAAAACTCACAAAACTTTTAGGCAAACCTAATAACACCTAACGCTTCTATATTGATCATGCAAACAGCAGAATCAAATGAAACAATACTTCCAATTTAATGTTTCCATATAATGATAACAATTACCCAAACCATTAAACAATGAAACATCAACATTCAAATTTTAAATCCACCATTAAGATTTCTATATACTGATGCCTGTGTAGCACAGATATGTTGCGATGCAGTCTGTTTGAAACTAACAAATAACACTCACCAATCAGGAGCAATGCTGCATCCATTACAGCTGCACCGTTCAACATAGTCGCCATAAGAATGTCATGCCCAGGGCAGTCTACAAATGAGACATGTCTCACGAGCTGGAAGCGACCCGAACAGTTGGGACGGAAACATGGAAAGGAATCGTCCTTCGAAGAGCCTCCTGAGATGTAGCTTGCTGGTCTAGGACACTTTTCATTATCACATTTATAAATCTTCGCATTTGCATAACCTATAATGAAAATTAATGGTTTCATAATCAAGAAGATATACAAATATTCGCATTAAGGCAATGCCACACGGTGCCACGACTTGGTATTTTTGCATCAAAGATAGTTTGAAGATTGAATTCTCTTACACATAAATTACCAAGCTAGGCAACATGCATGTAACAAAACACCGTGGTGCATTCATGTAACCGTTGGCAACGCAATGCAACAATGTGTTCCCTTTGTATTTTATATGTACATACTGCTGTCAACAATGTAATACTGAAAGTGTTGCCTTGGAAATGCAACAATGCATTCTATTTACTGCTGCACTACATACATCACTGTGAACAGTATGAAACACTCTCAGGTCTACATGTAAAGTGCCCAATAGTTTTGTCCGGCTTTAATAAAATTTTAATTTTCTTGAGATTTTCGTAAAAATCCCCAACATCAGATTTCATGAACTTCCAGCCAGTGGGAGCTGTGCTGATACATGCAGGTAGATGGACACACAGGAGCTAAAAGGAGCTTTCCATGTGAACATGCCTAAAAAAGGTACCATTTAAGCGACATATTTGAAAGAATTAAGGTAATAACACAAAGATATTACAAGTGATAAGGACACGATGGGTGAAGAAATATGACCAGGTACCATGGAATTATAAATCTGGTTGGTGGAGAAACCAGGTAGACCCAGGGAAAAGGAATTTGTGAGTCTGAAGAGACAGGTAACAGCTATGGCTACAGCATAATTCATTTATTGACACTGTGCATTTGGTATTTCAAACAAAACTCAAAACACTTCAGTATATACGTCAAATCAACACAATTCACAGCCGAAATCGGCAAATGCTCATGGGCTAGGTGTTGCACAAGAACGGGCTCAATCCAGTTCACATGCTGTAATAAGAGCCCACAATTCTGGCACAACATCTCTTGATATGTTCCTCTAATTTTCTGTGTTGTGTGAGTGGTCATCCTCTCCATATGAAGATAAACTTCTAATTTGTTAAAGTGGGCTACCATTTGCTGTAAAGCCTCTGCTTTACAACACTCTAAACTGTGACAATAATGACAGTACCACAGCATGTTTATATCGTGTTACATACAGCATAAAATTAGCAAGAACTTAAAATTAAAAATGTGCTCTACAAAGACAGGAGTTGGCACACAGGACATAGTATACCAATACGAATTTAAAAACAAGTTATAATATCAATACAAGATTTCAGTCATTACGTGTTTTGTATTTACAAGTCACACTGAACAAAGTACAATGGATGAAACCAATCCTTTATATTAACCTTTCAACCAATGGGGGAAAAAAAAACTCTAGAAATTTATTTTATATATTTGGGCAATAAGAAAATTTACTGCATTTTTAAGAGATACTTCGTAATCTCTGTTTCATTTTCCACAGAATACCATTCATTTCATAATTTTATCTTTTTCTGCCCAAATAATACTCATGTTTTACATAACCAATGTGCAAAAATTTAAATACAAATCTGGTCATTCAAAGGTTAAGATTACTCTCTTCTGGATTATAAAACTTTGTAGTCTGGTACACGGGTGAGTGGGTGGGAATGTAGGTAGGTGGGTGGGTAGAGGTAAGTAGTATGTTAAATAACAGTTGGATGGGTGGGTGGGTAGTGGGTGGGCAGGTGAGTAGCTAGGCAAATGGGCAGACAGGAGGTAGGTATGCAGGTAAGTAGGTAGGTACGTTGGTTGGTTCATTGGTTTGGTTGGCTGGTTGGTTGGTTGGTTGGTTGGTTGGTTCGTTCGTTCGTTGGTTGGCTGGCAGGCAGGCAGGTAGGTAGGTAGGTAGGTATGAGCATTTTTCAAGAACCTGCTGTCTCTGTCTTCTACCTGAAGCTGAGGCAAAATGTTCCTTCACAGTGCTGATTCATATCTATCAAACTACAGTGTCATATTCCAGAGGACAGCAATCTTTATATTCACAGCTGTCACAATCTCAAATATTGTACAACACAAAAACATATTCACAATGAGCAAGTCTATAGATGTGGATGACAATCAGAAATCATACATGTATACCACACTTACAGAACCAATTAACATTGAAATTAAGCAATTTTCTGTATATGGTGTGCCTTATAAATACACACAATGAAACTCATGCTTCTAGACAACACTTGAAATGCACAGCTCTAATAATCTGCTGACATGCAAGAACAAACAAAACATTAAATGCATCCTTGCCAGAAATGTTCACAGTGGCAAGCAGTGCATGACCTGTGTAGTGCAGGAAGGAACATGATGGCGTGGACTGGCATACTGACGTACTGAGGGAAAAGTATATCTATGACTTATGGCACACAACATATCTTACAGGAAATAATTCAAGAAAACGTATTTAAAAAGTTTACTGACTGACAGAGTTCCTTTCAAACTCCTTTCGGTCTCACAGTTGAATTACTGTGAAGTTTTGTTCACTGCACTGAGTAGCATAACATATACAGTAACCGTGGAAAGATTTTGTTAGATGTTATCACACTGCACAAGCCGAGATGTTGCTTGTACAATAAACCAGAATGTGAGTAAAACATAAGGCCACACACATAAATTTCTGGAAAATTTCTCACAGTCCTACATTTAATTTCAGTTTTTAGATTAAGATTAAAGTTAGGATTGTGTGTGTGCGCGCGCGCGCTTCAGCATCACAAAAATTCCTACCTCTGAGGGTTAAATATCACTCACCCAGTATCAAGTCAAACTTCACTTTCAAAATTGTAAGAGCACAGGAATATCTAATAACAATGATCATGACAATTTGTATTTAATTTTAAGATCATGATCTTACGGAATCTGACATGCTGTAGTTTGGTGGACAGGTACAAACATTTCAGAGAAACCTTTTGTGTCCACCTTCAAGGTAAAGTGTACGCAAGACAGAAACTGGGCATACACGAGCCAATTGCAAACATATCATGAAGATAAAAGGAAGAAACTAGGCAGGCAACATACATGTAGCATAACCCTGTGGCACGTTCACGCAACCATTGATGCCACTGGGTGAGATAAAAACCGGGGACCTTCTGAGTATGAAGAATACTACCTCACTCAAACGAAACAGTTGTTACACAGTGCATGTTGGTGACCATACTGGAACGCTGGGTGAGCTCAATGCTATGAGGAGATGTTACTCATCAACTAGTTGAATTATATAATTCATGTACTCTCTTAGAAAATTTGGCAAAAATTAAACACAAATTTAGAAAAAAGGAGGGAAGAGGGACTTCTTATTTCACGTCTGGTTTTACAGCATCCTGAAACCACAAAATACTGGGACATACAATACATGTATGATGGTGTGTGCAATGTGCCTGCCAGAATACCTGCAGATGTAAATATGAATTCAAAAAAGTAACTTCCCACCACATAACTTATTGGTGACCAGGAACTCTTTTAACATTACATGTTTTCAAGCACACCACCTTCAAAACATTCTACAAGACCACATAAAGTGCAGACTCTACACAAACTTCATTTAATTGCTTTATTTTACCAAAACACAGTCAACCATTTTTATATGTTGTACACTGTGCATTTTAAAAATTATTAAGACAAACCAACAAATATGTACACTATTCACAATGGTATATTATATTGAATTAATGTTTCCCCTTATTTTTGTTTTGTCTGACGTAGGTAGCCAAAAATTTTTATTGAGTTTGTTGTATGTAGCTTCATTAATCTTATCAACATTTTGGTTAGCAGACATCTGTATACGAAGCCAACAATCTTGCCAGTAAGCCACACATTCTAGATGGGAGGTGTACAATTGTGCACATAGCACTAATTTTTTCTTATACAGAAATTTCAGTTCTTGATTCAGACAATATCTAAAGGCAGCCTTCTCTGTATTGGTGCTCCTATGATCATTGCCATTAACAGTAACATGAATGTAATTTGGAGTAAACTGCTCTAGTTTTACACATTTTATGGAACCATATAGACGCATTCGCCCTGTGTAGCTTCACCTTGATGTTCTTGTAGTTCTTAGTTAATTTTGCTTGTCGGGCATTGATGAATTTTATATGTTGTACACCGTGCGTATTACAAATTATTAAGACAAACGAACAAATATACACACTATTCACAACATTAATTCGATATAATATACCATTGTGAACAGTGTGCAGATTTGTTGGTTTGTCTTAACAGTCAACCTTCTTTACAGCAATGCTTCAATGATAGGTTTATCACATAAAATACAGTTCTAATTATTAAGTGTACAATCACTTACAAAATAGACTCTGTATCAGTACAGTATTTACACTGAACTGACCAGGGTCAAAAGAAAATTTGTGGTGCAGATATTCAGGATGTTGGTTACTTGATTTTCATACATACAGAAGTTACTCTATACTAAGCAGCTAAAATGGGGACCCTGTGCAATGTCAGGATTATGAGTTCACAATGCACACAGTATGCAATTACACGGCCACCACACTGTTTGTTTCCTTGCAACACATATACCAAAATAGAGCCACTTTGAGAACGTATTTATATGAAACAAAGAACTGCTGCCAACAGCAGAAATCCCTGAGGAAGCAATTTTTTCACCAGTTGATGAAATACTTATCCCTTTCTTTAAACAAATTATGACTGTTACAAAATTAGAACAAGACACTCTTGTAACATAAACCTGAAATTTCCCATGGCAGTGACATACTGCTATCATAAACTGAGCTGTGAAAAACATCGCACATTTTGTAATTCTGACATGTACAGTACAATAAATATTATATTGGCACTTGATACACAAGTCTATCAAAGGAAGAAAAAGATCATAAATTGGGTTAAAGTGAAGAAGATTATTCAAACAACAGTAAAGATAAGGACCTCCCCGCACATGCCACAAAGGCATATGGGGCGATGGAGATATAGCTCCGTTCCATCTTAACTTTGGTACTAGACACTTGTCTGTGGTCAGCTACATATCCCAGTTGCTTTAATCCAGACGAATGAGCCCCTGGTGCCCACTGAATCAGAGGGTGGGTGGGCCCCAGGGCCAGTCTAGATATTTTGGAGGAGAAGTCCTTTTTGCCCCCAGAAGAGCCCTCAGTCACCCGGCCTGTATCCCAGCTACTATACCAGTAATGCTATACTGGCTCCAAGGAGGATGAAAGTGCAAGTGACAATTGGAAATATAAATGGATATTTATGCATACTGGAACAGAGCAATGAACTGATACGAAACAGATAAACATAAATGTTAGTTGTGCATTTTCTCATGATTTCAAGAAAGGGAAGATCGGCAACACTAAATAAAAACTAATTCCCCTACATTTATAAAATCTTAAAATAAATAAACATATGATGATAATTCAGTTCTCATTCATTAACGTGCTAGTTTAACAGCACAATGGCCAATTATAAAACCAGCACAACAACAAAGACCTCATGAAGTCACTCTCTCTCTCTCTCACACACACACACACACACACACACACACACACACACACGCGCGCGCGCGTGCAACCCAACATAAGAAACAACAAATAAAGTTACATTTATGACAGATTCAGCACCTAAATTAAATATTTGAACAGTATTCTTTCAACTCATGACTGAACTTCTGGGTACAGAACAACACTGTGGATGACTATTGTCACCAACCTCAGGGATGTGGTCAAGGCAAATTACTCATGGCTCCATCAAAGTCTAAATCCTGCCCCCCCCCCCCCCATTTTACTGCCTTTTAAAACATCTTTGGAAAAAAACAGTTACCTTCAAAGATGCTGTAAAAGGAGGGGGGAAAAAAACAATACTTTTACTGTATACTTTCTTTTTATCACATCATCATAAAAGCCAATATTAAGTCTGACAGGCTTAAATGGGATGAAGCTCAAAAACACAATTTTGTTTATATATTTACAGAACAAACTATTATTCTTGATCATATTTTATATTAGTCAGTGTACTTCTTTCATTTATTAAGCTCCCTTATCATGGGTGAAATTGTTCCCATTACATTAACCTTTTAAAGCCTAGCGGTAACTTTACATACCACCAGGTTTAACACTAAAAAATTCTACGTGGTGCCCACATTGTGTTTATGTGTTTTTTGTGGATCTCAGAACAAACAGCAACTTTTGCCTTATAAAACATTAAGAGATTGGTTTTTATAACCGAACTGGAGAGTGCTTACAGCGCAGTACGCACTGAGTCCTTATATAAAACAGATATGCTTTGTCTTTAAAGGGTTAATATACAATTCTTCTCATTTCAAGCCTGATCTGTTCATTGACTGAACTACACTACTTCTCTCCTGGATTATTTTTCTTGTTTGTTTGCGTGTGTGTGTTTGAGTGTGTGTGTGTGTGTGATTTTTCATGCACTAGTGCTGATTTTGCAACTGGCCATCAGGCTGTTGAGTTCGCACATTAATAAACAAGGAACTGAAGTATTCTTGTTGTTGTTAATAACAGTTTAAACACATCAAGCTCAGAATTTTCTTATTACCAATCCAAATACACAGATGCAAACCTAACGAACACAGGGCAATAACAATCCCACAAGAAAGCCACAAACAGGTTCCTCAATACCATTCATGGCAGACACCAGACAATATGGTGACAACAAAAACTATAAACAAAATTGGTAAGAACAATCTGTAACGTTGTAACAGTATATTAACTGCAGTCTGTAAATATGATGTTACATTTACAGATGTCATGGCTGAATGCTGTAGAAACCACATACTTAAAATGTATTACAATGTGTTGTTCACAGTTTAACTGTGTCACTAGTAATAAGACATTCCTAAAGATGGCACATGTACGCATGTTGCCAAATCTGTAAGGTGAACTTGATTTTCATTAATTTAAAATTCACAAAATGTTGTATTAAGACCATTTTGTTATTCTGTTATATAATTATGGCAGTGACAGGATTAAGGTACACAACGAAAGACAATTTATCACAAGTACAATAGTACTAACCCACTAAAGGAAAATAAATATATCCAACATGTTTACATATAAGCACAGAAGAAATCCAATGTAATGCATATGCTCTCTAATCAGACATTTGTTTTAATGAGAGCACTTTTTCAGAATTTATGCCCTAACACGCGCATTCTGTCATTTCTGGATTTGTGTAAGCATTATGTTTCATGTGGCTTAGACACCAGTTGCTGACCAACTGAGTCAAACCTGCATTAATGGTAAGCAATCTTGACTATTTCAGAGCGTGGAAGGACAGACACGACAATGCACCTTTCGCTTTTCAAAAGTCTCAACACATGCACAGAGTGGCAGCTGTCAACTGCTGATGTGTAAACACAGGAATTGTGAAAATCACACACAAACTGAGAACTTCACCATAAATATGATGTCAAACTTTTCCACTCATTTTTAGTCATAAAACATTCACATGAATTCCCAAAACACATGGCTGTTGGATGTTCTTTACTTATGTTCTGGCGCAGATTTTTTATTCGTGAGAGCGGGTGTTTTGTACATAAATCTTTCCAATATACCCCAGCTTTGTCTGCATTATAGATTTGATGAGGCTCTAAATTCTCTTCTTTGTGTCTGAAATTCAATGTGAAATGCATCAGCTGCACAACAGATGCACTCAGGGGTTCATCTGGCACAGCAAGTTCATGAATTCCATGCCTTTACTTAAATCTTGTCAGCCACCCAGAGGAGGCACAGAATGATCCTTCAAATCACAATGCTTCATAGAAGACTGACTTTATGTGTGCACACTGGGCTATTAATGGATATTCCTTCCACTTGTTTTTGGTTAAACCAATGATGCAGTGCAAAATCTAATTCCTCACTGGTACCTTCTTCATACTTTTTAGTTTGGAAGGACCAGCACAGCTACCAGTCTCCTACAAACTCTTCTAGCTTCCTTTTGTTTTTCTTTATGTCCACAACTGTTTGTACACCAATGGCATACGCCCTGGCAAGAGTAGCGGCAGACTCCCCATTTTCAACTTGTTCAATTAACTCAAGGTTTTGCTTCATTGCAAGCACAATTTTCTTCCACTGTTTAGCCATTTTGCAGGAAAAATAAAAAACATTCAGAAGGTTATAAATGTTGCGGATGGAACTGTGCACTAGAAAAACCACCACCACCACCACCACAGCTAGATGTACACTGAGGACAGCTACGTGTTCACCGAATAAATAAAAATACAGATAACTCTCATTTTACGCGATTTCACTTTAATGTGACTTGAAAATTTACACCAATTTTAAAAGTTACGCGATATTCGCTTTAATGCGATTTGGCATAGACAATACGTGGTCACGCTTATCGAAGTTACTCAATAATTTCCAGTTTCACGCGATTTGGCATAGACGATCCACGGTCAGGGTTATCTTCTGTAGGAGGCTGCAAGAAGTGACGTCATTGTCACGCCATCAGTCACATGCACGGACTGATTTTGTCGGTGTTATATACAAGTGGCTCATTTAGTTTTCTCTTCAACAGCATTAGCTTTTCTTACCAATATTAGTGAGAGACATAAATCTGCATCACTTAGTGCAATCCAAGTGAAAAATCGGCGGAAGACAATCAGTACTGAAGAGAAATTACATGTAATAATGCTGCACGAAAAAGGTGAACGAATTGTCGATGTACGCCATAATGTTTGACTCGCTCAAGGTATACTACATAAAATTTGTGACAATGTTGACAGAATTAAAGTGCTAAGTCAGGAACTAAAGTGTTGGTGCAGCAAGACTACGACTGTCCTATTTGAATGAACCGTACCAAAAACTGTTGATGTGAGTCTTTTACATTTCTACTGCATTTGAAATAAATAAATATATTGTATAGAAATGTGCATGTAATGCATACACAGTACATACATATTCTAGAGGTGCGTATGTCCACTAGTGGTATAGTCATACTATATATAGGAAGAGGCTGTCAGTCCCCTAACCCCCAGGAAATACATTGTTTTAAATGGGAATTTTATACTCAATTTGCGCAATTTCAATTTGCATGACATTTATCAGCAATGCAACCCTGGCGTAAAACGAGAGTTACCTGTTCGCACAAATGATCCTGTTTGCTGTACTGAGGACTTCGTTATGATCATGCAGGGATAATCTGTGCACAGATAATCAAAAGTACACTGTACGTTGTGCTATCACGTAATTTTTAATTAAGTGATACATTGTGCTCCAATTGTATGATCCTTTAATTATATTAAAAATTCAGCATGCAGTATATAATAAATACATTATCAAATGCCATACGCCCTTGCACTGTTTTGCTGAAAAAATTCAGTACTGCTCCACGATTCATCTCATACAGTTTGTGAACCATAGTTGTCTTATTTGGATGTAAATGCAGCAGTTTTGTTGAATTTTGTGCTGATGCTCCAGACATGCCAATATGCTGTGCAAGTTGAGCCAGCAATTCTGTTGGACTTGTCTCCAATCTAACACCAGTTATGTCTAGCTTTTCCTCTTGCAGCACATCTTCGCCATGTTCCCTTCCTGTCTAGAACAGAACTTGCTGCTCGAAACCTTTTGGCATACCTGTGCATTGTTGTCACGTTCAGAGCCAGTGCATCATGATACATTTGTTAAAATTTATGACACTTCATGTTGTATTCGTACTTCACATGTGTATATATATATCACATGTAACATCCAACATTACAATAGAACTTCACTGTTACACAAGACTTGCTTCACGATTATAGACACACAACCACCTCTGTTTAACACACTGGATTTCAGCGACTTGGGCAGTCAGCCAACAAGGTGACCAACAATACAAGCCAGATAAAGTAAGGATCTTTCATAACGGTACACTGGTAACCACACTCATACATACTACACACAATGTTGTAATAAATTTTGGCATTTACATGTTCTCATTTAAAACACCCTGCTTTCAAGATTTGTGTCACTCTCTCTTCTGGAGGTCACTAGACCTTCTGCAGCAGCAAACGATCATTCATTCGCTATTAATGATGAAGGGACAAGCACGTGACGGCAACTTCAGACAAGAAGTGATGTTTTTGCTGGTTGCCTCATCACCACCTGTAAATATCACTTTTTCTTGCAACTGGTGCTTCAGCCAGGTATAAATTACACTGACACGTGTAAATTTGAATCCCTAACAGGTAGTTTCACTTTGGAAATTTCTTCAAAAGATGTTTGTTGTTCCAGTGTGTGTGAAAATACTGCCTAACTCTGTCTACATAATGTTATCACACAACATATGTTGACAAAGGTGTTCCCATGATCATTTGATGGTTGAAACATATCACAGACATGCTACTTGGCTTTATGCAACAGACACAAGTACAAATGTTCTGTTCAAGGATTTACTTGTTGATACCACGTTTTAAGGGGTTGATTTTGTTGACACTCCTTGTTTTCTGTGTTTTTCTTGTTCAATATGCAGTCTCACAATATTATTACTCTGAAACATTCCCCAGCCTAACAGTTAATAAGTTTTAGTTATATTAAAGTCATATGCTTTTTAAAGTTGTGTAATTACAATATTTGCATTCACAGCTAATTTCCTGGCATGTTCACGCAACTGACTTTTTGACTGGCTGTTTACAGACCAGGACTGGTTTTTGTGGGATGAGCCAGTGATGCTAAGCATCACAACAACCCAGGGTACTGAATGCTGGGTTCAGTGAAGCAGTGTGTAGATCATACAGCTGTTGATCTTTCTTACTAATGTTATATACATAAAGCTTCTCTAGAGTGTTCATATGCCTGTCAACATGTGTTGTGCAAAGTTAAGAGTTACAAATCAAACAATTACCTCTACCTCTGAATAACACATCTTCAAAAACGGATATACCTTAAGAAATATCAGAGAAACCGTGGGCAAATGAATTTAACAAAATGAAATCTTTAATGAAAAACCCATCACATTACTTTTTTATGTTTATGGGAGCTGTGTACTGGTACGGCAGGGGATGTAGAACAAAACCGAGAAGTTGGATAATTAAAATATAGTACAGAATTCAATGAATTACTGAATATATAAACACACACACAATATTATTTTCAAAATTTAAAGCAGGATATTTTATGATTTTGTATAATTCCACTGTAAAAACTAAAGGATGTCACAGTTTACCACTGGACATAATTGGCAGTGCATGTCATATACTGCAATGGACTTCATGACACCGTCTAAAACTCAGCTGAAACGTGTAACAGTAGTGTGTACTGTTCAGTGTCAATCATCCCAATGTGAATGTTAATCCACTTAATTTTTCTCTCACTTGTACACAAATACACCATCCACTCCACGTCTTGAATGGAGGCTGCTCTGTATAAAGATTACTTTCCTCACACATCTTTCCCCAAGACTTTGTCACAGTATATTGTTTCATTTTTGTCCATGATTACACAGGACATCATTTTAAGCTCTCTCTTGTGAGAGCTGCATCTACAGATATCTGCACTATAATATGACTTCACCACTACAGTGGACAACTAACCTTACTCAGTAGGTGGCACCTATATTTGTGGGACTCCACTACAGCAACAATGAAAATAACATAGTGACTAGACTTTCAAAAGCAGGTTAAGTCTAACTTTCAAGCCATGTTAGTGTGAATGTGGGGTTTGCTCTGCATGCGTTTTATAACAAGACAGAGAAAACCCACAAGAACTGCAGAGATGGGGAATCAGGGCAGCTGGAGTAACACCTGCAGAAAGTCTATAAAAGGGGGATAAAAAGATAAATGTTTATTTTATACAGAAATAAATGTCCCTGAAGTGTCATAACTTTTGTTACATAGCACCAAGAACCTGTTGGAAAAATAATCTGCACATTGTGTTCCACGGGATGACACTGCACAAGTACATATGGTACTACTGTAAAGTACAGTGGTCCCTCAGTAATCTGAATCCCCAGGTCTTCCAGACAATTTTGGATCAATTACAGCTCAATAATCCCACTGACATCACCATTCTTATTGTCATTATTATTATTATTATTATTATTATTATTATTATTTTGTTGTTAGGTACAGTATTTCCGCTTTAAAGAGGTTTACTTCAGCAATGAGTGACGATTTTTTTATGGTACCTATACCACAGTTTCCCCTCAGTGGTTCAGATTACCCCCTCTTCGCATACTGTACTTGTCATGCTTCAATAAAGCACTGTACGTAGTTGTTTTGTGCAAAAAATAGTATGATGACAAATAAACGTTGCACATTTTGCCATACTAGAACACAACAAATGGCCTAAACAACTTCTAGAGAAGCCACATTCTTAAAAAGGAACTCTCTTCTATCATTATCATAACAAAATAAACTATACAAATTTAACTGTACCAGACTTCAAACAACCTTACTTTCTTTAAAAAAACAAACAAGTAGGCAGACAACTGAAATTTTTGTTGTTCATTATGTTGGATTGTGTGTGTGTGTGAGCGTGTGCGCGCGCGCATGCACGCACGTCTTCATGCAATTTTTGTTGTATTTATTTTGTGCCAGTTTTATAATTGGCATTGTGCTGTTAAACTAGCATCTTAATAAATGATAATTCAACTGTATTGAATTCTTGCATGGCCTACAGCACTAACACTACAAAACACATGGATTCACATATAGTTCTCATGTCACCTAGTTTTTCTTATGATTAAATCAGAGGAAATTAAAACATGGAGGAAAACCTCAACTTAAAACAGGTACTTCCGACACTTTCTGGTGCCACATTTGCACAGAGTTTTCCAAACAGATCTGTCATCTAATTCTGAAGAACCTGGTAAACATTCTTCTAAATTTTCAGCACTGGACAGAGAGAGACGAGTACGTAATGGAGAGGAACTTTCTGGACCTGAACTGTTACTGCCCTTTAAAGACTGGGACATATAATCAAATGTTATTTCTTCACCCTCTCTTATGTTTCTTGTGGCAAACAGAGCAAGTTTTGGCAAATTGGGTTCCAGGCAATTGATCCACACAGCAAACACTGCAAGATTTGGTTCACACGAATGATTTATAAAATGTGAAATGTTTCCATACACAGCTGCGTCAACTGTGTACGGATAATGTTCTCCATCATTGTAATCTAAATCAAACAGGTATGTTCTTCCCTCTGCATCATATACCTTACCCCTCTTCTCTGCCTCTTCACTTTTAATCACTTCACCCACATACTCACAAACAAATGTTCCTTTCTTAATGGCTTGCAAAGTTTTCACCCCCCAGCCACAACCGTTGGCTGTTCTGAACACACAGAGGTGTACTGTACGTCCATTTTGAACCACCCTGTTTAAACAATTCGGCCCACACTTACAACGTTTGTTACACTCATATATAGGAGTTCCCACAGGCACAATGAGACGGTGATCAGGGCCATAAGCAAAACCAGCTCCGGACTGTTTGCCACAACAGTTTCCAGAATCAGGACTGCAGGCTGGCTGGCAGTCACAGCCAACTGGAGGGTCCTCAGGAATTGTGACACCTTCTCCAGGTAGATAGTCATTCACGTAAGTAAAACTGGTTGGTGCCTCCTCAAGATCCACTAAATTCTCCACTTTTATACGTGCCTTATCTGTTGCCACGAAGTTCATTTCCATTTCAAACACCCGCAGACTTGCCAGCTGTTCCTGCCGTTTGAAATGAAATTCTCGGATCATAAGCTCATCCCTTATTTTCTGCACCGACATGGGATCCCGTCTATTTTCAGGCAATTTTAACAACTGAAGAATCTTGTTGTCTATATCATTCTCTTTGGGCACTGTGTACTCGAGACAGCCGCTTCCTGAGAATGTTTGCATGATACTTTCCAACATTCCTTTGGTTGGATGCCCAAGACTTTTTTTGAAGTTCTCCACATCCTCGGGCGTTGGTGATCCAATGGAAGCAGAGCCTACTCTACGTACTTTAAATTTTTCACGATAATTTCTCAACACCTGTGTACAATTAGTCAGGTTTTCTTCAGGTTCCCATGTATTACTTTCTTTAGGCCAGCCTTTCCATTTCACCAAATAATGAACACCATTCTGACCTTTACGGTGATCTAAAATTCTTTCCACTTCATACTCTGGCTCACTTTCCTCAACTTCAGAGTCTACTGACACCCTCTTTTTCTTCCTCCCTTCCCCTGCACTCAACCCAACACCATTAGCTTTCACCTTGCGCATGGTCTTTGGCTCTGCCCTCACACTGTTCTTGCATTTACTTGAAAGGATGACACAGTCCTCGTCACCTATGGGCACAGGTTCAACCTCAGCTGTGGACATCTGCCTTTCCAAGCTCCCCTCAGTCTCAGGCTTGAGGCTTCCTGGAATTGTAAAATTGCTGTGTTTCTCTTCAGTTCGACTCAACAAATATAATAAACACACATCTGCAACTATGTCCAGCTTCAGAGGCATTTGCAGTTTGAATACCAACATACTCGTGTCTTCATTACTTATGCATATTAAGAGTGCAGGGAATAAGGATTCAGAATCCGTGTCATCCTACATCATAATTTCGCTTGTACACAATTTCAACTCAATCATACATATTTTCATAACAACATGTTATACAAAAGCTTCAAACTAAAGGGCTCTTTTCTTATTAGTAAAGAAATGAATCATGAAGTCAACCTACTCAGCTTTAACGTGGTGCGAACATCTACAATCTGCGCAGGTTCATACCTCCACAGTGCGGTAATTAAGCACACAACTTTACCTTAAAAAAAAAAGCCCACAATTTACAGTTATTACCCCATTTCTTCTTGTTATACACACTGGCAACACCTTCACTGCAAGCATTTTTAAAAGTTCTTAATAAGGAATGTCTTAGCTAGTGTCTTTGACTATGCTCTTGCATTAAGCAACTTATAAAATGGGAACACAATCACTGAACTAGGTCATTGAAATCACCCACCAATTTGACCCATGATAATCAATATACCATCAAATACTCATTCCTTTCACTCTAGTCTGAGAAACTTGCAACATCCAAAAACTCAGGCATGTACAATGCCTGACTTCACAGCAAAGTGTATTTATGCAGCTGCATGGAACTAGCACTATTTTTGTACGCAGTACAAGCTGCTTGAGCAGTACATTTCAGAATTATGAACAACTTGATCTTGTGAGTCTGAATTAAAGCATACAAAACTGTGTGCTTTGACTCAATGGGGCGAGCCACTTTTACACAGTAAACCAACCACCCAGGCACAGAAAAAACCATCCAGGTTTGTAATATTTCACATCTAAAGGTACATTAATTCATAATAATTATTATTACTTTCCATTCTTCTAAAAAAATCCTACAAGAAGTCACAAGTCCCTAAACTTTTCTGTACTCAACCATCTGGCCTTCCAGGTGAGAAACACAACATGATGGAAAGATGACTGCAGAACAACTTAAGATAACACAAATAACACAAATGTAACCTACAATTTGCAGTAATCCTGATTTTCATTACAAGAAATTAAAAAATGCATAACTAGAAGTATCTTCCTCTAAAATAACTGACACACATTATCAATAATGAAAATCAGGTACTTCTGTAATATGTGAATTAAAAGGTGACACAGCAAAGTGAACATGAATCTCAAATAAAATATTCAGAAATATAACAAACTGATGGATTTGTTCAAAATATTTTTGGCCACAAGTGGGAGAAGATGTATAATCAAGGACGCAAAATGTGCTTTTAGGAACACTACATTTTGATACCTGGACAACATGGGAGCTAAGGAATTCAGACAAAAAAAAAATCCACGGACAGGTACTGGGACTTACATTGACAAAATGAGAAGTTGGACATAATGGAATGTGTCAGAACAGAAAATATAGTACACGATAGCAAACATCAACAAAGAAACTGGAATACACATATGGAAAAGATCTAACCCTGGAGAAGCAAACATGATTTTTGAGAAACATACCACTCTGGCAAACAAAGAAATGGAAGTAACAGTTCCATCACCCTCAAAACAGGGCTTTGCCCCTACCTTCATTGGGGGGGGGGCCAGAGGTAGGGAAAAAGCGACAGAGATGAATACAAAGTCATGTTTTACAACTCTGAGCACTTCAAAGTCCTGTGGCTGTACCATACCGAAACTTCTTGCCCTCAATAGCAAACATTTCATACATAATTCTCAGAAATCACTGAAACCAAATGGGGCATGTAGCATTTCTAATTTTTCCATTCCTGTAAACATGCACTTGGCATTCTTTCATGTCTGTATGTTAACAATCCAGACGCCTTTTATTCCACAAATACAGGCACCACATTTTATTGTGCACCTCAGCACAGCAGCTTTACCACATACGAAGCCTGCCTCTGCTGGGATATCCCGCGACAACCGCCATGCTCGTGGACACTACAAAATGGACACCAGTATCCATCACTGTATTTAGCATCTGAAGAAATAAGAAAGCAGAAGCTCCACTCTCTATGTTCTTTTTATTCTAAAATTCTCAGCCTCACATTCAATCTCACAAGCGAACATGCAACATTACGAACTCCTAATACCATCCAACGGGATATACCTTCTTCTTTTACTGGCGTTACAACCCACTATGGGTTTTAGCCTTCTCAGTGATTCTCCTCCATTCCCTCCTTTCCTTACTCAACTTTCTCCACCCTCTTATTCCCATCATCTGTATATCTTCTTCAATATCTTCAATCCATCTTTTCCTTGGTCTTCCTCTGATTCTCCTGCCTATTGGTTTCCATTCTGATACTCTTTTAGGTGTTCTCTTTTCATCCATCCGCATCACATGTCCTAGCGAGGCTATTCTTCTGCTTTTTATAAATCTCACTATGTCTATGTTTCCTATTAGTTCACTCAGTTTGTGATTTATTCTAATTCTCCAGGATCCATCTTTATTTTGCACTAGGCCAAAGATTTTCCTTAATATTTTGTGCTCAAATATCCTAAGATATTGCTCATCTCAATTTGTTAATGTCCAGGCTTCAGATCCGTAAGTCACTACAGGTCTTATTAAGCTTTTATATATTTTTAGCTTTGAGCTTCTATTTAATGTTCTTGATTTCAGTAATTTTCCATATGCATTATAACAATGGTTTCCACTGAGGATTCTGGCTTGGATTTCACTATTAGTGGAGCTAGTTTGATTCAATTGCGAACCTAGATAGGACAATTCTTTCACACGCTCAAATTCACGTTCCACATCTCAGGTGGTCACCGTTCACTACTGTTCTCGTTACTTCCATATACTTGGTCTTATTTTCATTAATTATGAGACCCCTTTCTCTTCCTTCACTTTCTGTATTAACTAGGGTATCTTTTATTGCATTTTTATTTCTGCTCACTATTGCCACATCGTCAGCATATGCAAAAATTTGTGTACTTTTTGTTCCTATATGACTAGTGATGTTCATCTTCTGAAGTACTGCTTGTAAGACTAGGTCGAATAATATAGAGGACAGTGCATCTCCTTGTCTGACGCCATTAGTAAGGGGAAAAGTGGCTGTGTATTGGTTATCAACTCTTATGGTTGCCTTGGATCCAGCCATGGTCACACCTATGAGTTGCACCAACTTCTTTGGTATGCCCAATATCATAAGGTCATTTAAAATTCTGCCCCTATTAACACTGTCAAAGGCTTGTTTAAAATCTATATACAAATTATGTAGGTGTATGTTATACTCATAGCCCTTTTCTTGTATTTGTCTTATAGCAAAGATGTGGTCAATGGTTGAACAGTTTACAGGAAATCCGCACTGATAATCCCCTAGTATTTCTTCCGCATATTCAGTTAACCTATTATATAGGATACCTGATAGCACTTTATAGGTAATGTTTAGTAGTGTTATGGCTCTGCAATTAGAGCATTCTAGTTTATCTCCCTTCTTATGTATGGGTTGCATAATTCCAATAGACCATTCTTCAGGTATTTTATGTTGTGTCCAGATCAGTTTAATAAGATGGTGGATTTTTCTCCATAGAGTTTCTCCCCCTTTTTTTAAAAACTCTGCTAATATTTGGTCTGTTCCTGATGCTTTGTGATTTTTTAGGCTTTTAATTACGTGCGCCACTTCTTCATAACTCGGCTGTATATCCTCATTTTCAGTTGTGAAGGATGTCGTGCTGTCTGCATCTGGGTTGCCTGCTAATACACTTTCAAAATATTCTTTCCATCTTCTCTGAACATCCTCTTTTTCTGTCAATATTTTACCATCAGTGTTTCTACATGCATTTACTCTTGGTTTAAATTCTTGTGTTACTTCTTGGATTCTTTTATAGAATTTCTTACTTTCATTCTTAGTGTGATGTTCTACAATTTCATCAACTTTTTTCTTTAATACCTCTCTCTTCTTTCTATGACATACCCTAGCAGCCGCTATTCTTTTTCTATTATATTCTTCTTGAGCAGTTCCTGTGTTACGTTGGATGCACTTCAATCTAGCCTCCCATTTTACTTCTATTATTTCTCGACACTCTTGGTCGCACCATTCTTCATTTCTTTCATTTTGCTTTTCTCCTATTATATTTTGTGCTGATGTGATTATCGTTTCCTTTATGTATGTCAATTCTTCCTCTATGTCATTTGAAGGTGGTTTTTCTTGTAGCTTCTGTTGTACTTGTTGTTGGTAATAACGTTCACCGTCTGTTTCATCAAATTTGTCTATGTTCCATCTTTTACGGTTTTCGGCGCTGTTTCTTATTATGAGGGCTATCTTCTGTTTAAGTCTAGCTCCAACCAAAAAAATGGTCAGAGTCTGAGTTAGCTCCTCTGTATATTTGAATGTTTTCAATATCTGTAGCTCACCTCTTGGACACTATTATGTGATCAATTTGATTAGTATCATTGGTGGCAGGTATTTTCCAATGTCCTTTGTAGATATCTTTTCTTGGATATCATGTGCTCAGAACTTTGAAGTTAGTAGTAATGGCATATTGCACTAATCTAAGACCATTGTTATTTCTAGCTTCATGAAGGCTACGTCTACCAATGATGTCTTTATATATTTGTTCTTTGCCAAGTTTGGCATTGAAGTCACCTAATGTTATGATGGCATCATGTTTTGTAGTTCATCACATACCGATTGTAATGTTTCATAGAATTCACCTATTATTTCATTCTCAGTATCTTCTGTGGGTGCATATACACTAACAAACGTAACATTATGGAATTTGCCTTTAATTCATAAGGTGCATATTCTTTCACAGATGGGTGTAAATCCCAGTACCGATCTGCTAGCTTTCTTGGAGACAAAAAAACCTACTCCTCGACTGCCCTGTCTATCTTCATTTCCAGAGTAATATATAGTAAATTACGATTTGCTAGTTGAGCCTTTGCCTTTCCAACATAATTCTTGGAGGGCTACTACATCCATCTTATATCTTTCAGCTTCTCCCGCTGTAATGTTCATATTTCCAGCCTGCAGAAGACTGCGGACATTCCAGCTTCCAAATCGCATTACCATATTCATTTCCTTGCTTCATAATCTAGATCGCTTTCATGAGGGCAGTCTGGTTTCCATCACTGAGTTCTTCATGACAGTTTAATTTTTACAGGGCAGAGTTGTCAGCCCTGCGCCCAACCTCCAACCTGGAGGACCAGGGTATCCCTTTTCGTCTGGGTCACCACCCTTGACCTGTCTGGCATGGGAGGCCCTACCAGTAGCATATGCTACCGCCAGCACAGCTCTCGGGCTCATATGACCACACAAGCCCCACCACTACGTCAAAGTAGGGATACCATCAGGGAAACAATGGGATATATACGTTACTTGTAAATGAAGAAGTGTAAATGTGCAGCATTGAAGTAGTTTTCAGATGCAGAATCCTCACCCCTGTGAGCGTTCCCAGCACATAAAACACGCAGCATAATACTGTATCACTTACCTAGCTTAATGGTTATGTTCCTTTCCAGTTCATTCTTGAAACGAACTGTCTGAACACCAGATATAGCTTTCACTACTGTAGATTTACCATGGGCTACATGGCCAATTGTACCTGATAAAAAAAAGAAAGAAACAAAAAAGATGACAAAAATTTAAAATTATGTTATGCTGATGGAAACATATCCAAAACATTTCATGCACCACTGCACACCAGATTGCACTTCTCATATCCAGTACAAGTTTCAACACCTTGCACCTCCAGGCCCAAATGTTTGCTAACAGTGTAACTGCCAGAAATTACAATGTTATACTTCATATCTATCTTAGTCTACCTAGCAAATTCATGAACAGATGCAACCATTTAATGTGTCATTTGATGTCATGTTCTGTTTTCTCTGCCACACTTTCAATTCCCTTTCAATCACTACTTACATAACACAGCATACATATAATCTGCAAAAATTAACAATACACCAAATTTTCACTCTTCCAGTCTTCAATTCATAACATTGCTGCTGACAGACAAACAGCAAAATATACTGGACCTCTTAGTTTCTAGTTAATACAGCTGTCCGAATCAGCCCGTGCCAGATTTCATGGTTTGTACTGTTTTATGGAGGGTTCCAAATAATCCTCTGTAGCTCATGTACATTTTCAAACCAACTCACCCAGTTCAATATAGCAAAGCAGAACCAACTTATGCACTATATTATTATTTATTTATTTAACCTGTCTTTTAGTTCATGAGAGGAGTTAAAAGACAAAGGTTAAATAAATAAACAATAATATTGTGCATAAGTTGGTTCTGCTTTGCTATATTGATCATATGCACAGAAATGAATAACAAAAAATTCACCCAGTTCACTTATAAAAGTGCAGTACCCACAAAACTATAAACACCAGCATAATACCATCATTCTTTATGATCACAACAGACACAACCACGTAAGTCTGCTCAAGAGGAAACTCTTCTTATCTGTATTCATGGCATGGCCAATTGAAATCTTGGCTAGCACATCAACTATCCAGAGATTTTTGTCGTCCTTAATCCTTCCACGCAAATTCCAGGATGGTACCTTCATTAGGCCACAACAGCTTCATTTCAAATCCTCTCCAATTCATTACTGATTTATCACCCTGCCATTTGACACTATACATTCCGAGCTGACAGGCACTGTGGAATAACCCACAAATAACTAACTAAATACATAAATAAATAAAGAAAAAATAAATAAAACTAAATTTATATCATTATCTCAGTTGCAAAACTTGTAACTTTGAGGGATATCCATCCTTTTTAATGAGTTACAGCAGACACACCTCACTCATGGGTCTGTGCATCATTTTCCCTTACTTATGGAGGAATTACTGTGGAAATCCTCATACACATGGAGGTGTTAAGTCCCTCATTCATTTGTGGTCATGCTTGCTAAGTGTGAAGAGTAAAGCACAAGAGAATGCACTTGCCCAACTGTCTCACTCCGTCCATGCCTTCCAACCCTTTTTCTTTAAGACCATTTTAATACAGTGAAACCCTGTTAAGACATTTTTGAAAATTCCAAGAAAATCTGACTTCTTAAGCAGGAAATTTCTTAAAAGAGTAGGACTGAAAAGTTCTATTTTTAAATTTTTTGTGAATTTATTACATATGTATGCTGAACTTGTACAATTTGCAGCTGTCTTAACACATTCTCATTTGCATCTGAACATTTAACCATTTTGTCTGTAACCTTTCATCCACAGTTTTATTTACAACTTTTACATATACTGTTACTGACTTTTCATTCACAAGTTCACATTTAATTCCAGATGTGTACTTTTCCTTGAAATATTTTTCAAGCATCTGTTGTTGCTCTTTTTTCAAAAACAGTAGCAGTATACATCTTCAGATTCCATAGGTTCACTTTTAGGTAGACCATAAGGGGTGGTCAGTAGTTCCAGTTGCTTTCACTAACTCAGCAGTGTCTTGAATTTATTTTCTGGAATTGCTGATGTAACTTATCTGCACACAGTCGCGACAAATGTTTCACACTCACACAACACGACACGTTTATATTACCACTGATAAATTATGTTTAAACAATTTGTCGCAATCAATCACCCAATTATCTCGCATCAAACCGCTGTCCCCCAGCAACGTGTAACTCCCGCCAGCGTGTGCCTAAACTTCTTAAAATGTTATTGGCTGCCCTAGTTTCCACCAAGTCCCAGGCTGTTGAAGCGGCAAAATGTTGCCAAACGCAGGCTCATGCAGGTCATGAAACAGCTAGGATTGGCTTCCGGCCACCCGATAGTTTTTCGGTTGTTGTGACAAGAGACCGGGTAGTGGGGAGTGATTCACAGCAGTCTTTGCATTGTGGAAGAAATATGACACCTCCGCGATGGCCATGAGGTTGCGTCATTCTGCTGTGTGAAACGTGGCGGAAATGACCTTGCCCACATGCCATTTGAACGCTGCGTTTTGGAAACAGAACGAAAGGAAACTCCGGGAAATTCCTTACAATTTTGAAACAGAAAATGTATTAAACACGTAAAAAAATTGTTTCGTCGTGAAATTTGTTACTTCTTCGGCAGAAAATTTTCTTATGCGGGGACGGATTAAAAGGGTAACCTGTAACGCACAATTATGCATCTTCTTCACTGAACTTACTCTTATGACACCTAACTAAACCACTGCAAACAAACACTTCTAATGGCATGCTTTCTGTACCAAAAAGCACTGACAGAACCACACACCAAGATTACAGTGTTGCACGTTAATGCACACAAGCAACTATTTAAGGAATTCCTACTCAAGTTTACAAGTTTGAAACTTTGGATACCAAAATTATTAAAATTAACACACAAAAGTTTAGGGACTGAAAGATGGTTACTTTAATTTTTAAATTTCAACAATGATTTTAACAACAGATACAGAACAATGATATGATAACATGAATGTCTGTCAGTCACCATCTCTTTTCAGTATCCACCTACCATGAATCAAAGCAGTGAAGTACATTTTTATCCTTTACACAATCAAGTGTCCTTCACAAAAGAGCAGCTTTGCTTACTGTGCACCAAGCAGTGCCATAAAGTTTTTATTACTTGATTTTTATGTTTGTTTTCCCTTAAGTCTACATGATAGCAGCACTTGTGAAGATACAATCTGAGGTATCCAGTCTTTAGAGATGTGGCACCATGGCACTGGGTGACTGGTGCCTGATGTAATGAGGGGGTACAAAAGGTCAAAAAGCCAATGCAGACTCAATGAACATTCTCACAATGCTGGGCAACAAAACACTAGGTGTTGCAGAACTTCAACAACACTACTACTAAGCCTGAAAACTACCATCCCTCAAAGTTACAATAAAATGTTCAATGTTCATTTAGTTATCTAAAGAGTCATTTCATGATTTATGTTCCTTCTGACTTACTGGCAATCTATCAAAACACTTCTGACTGGTCAGAATTCCAAACCCAGTCCTTACCTATATTAATTGTCGCTTGCCTACTTATAACCTCGGGTGAGAGGGCAGTCAGTTTTGCCACATCCTGCAAAAGAAACCACTATGTGAGTACAAACAACCTTAATTCAAGAAAAATGTTATTAGTGATAACACAGTCATTAACTTTGAGGAGAAAGCCACAAAAAAGTTCTTTAACCCCTTACTGACATCACTGACAGACAAGTTAGTAAAATTTCCATGATGCCCAGGTAGTAACAATATTAGGCACATGTAATTTGGCATACTGAAAGTTGGTGACCAAAAGTCACTCTGACAATGCATAAATGGCTTCCAAAATGGTTTACACATCCAACATGCTGAAAGTACCGAACAAGTTCGGGAAAATATTATCGACTGGCATGTTCACTCTGAAATACATCTCTCCTTAGACACATGCTCCCTGAGGCGTCCATGACTCAAGCATTGTACGCAGTTCAGTTATAATGAAATAATGCACAAAATGATTATACATTAGCCCCAAACCCCAAAACATCAGAACATGATCACAGAATGCATCACACATAACATAATCAGACTCAGATTGCGCTCTTCTGGGATATTATGCAAGATGTCATGTGGTAATTCTTTACCGACATTTTGGGACAACATATCGGTCCCATCTTCCAGGGTCTACAGTCCAATAAGACTCTCAGACTCTTGACCCTTGAAGATGGGACTGATACGTTGTCCCAAAATGTTGGTAAACAATTACCACACGACGCCACGTAATATCCCAGAACAGCACACCAACACAACAATGCAACAGAACAACACAAACTCCACCTATCACATCAATCTTCATGACATTAAATGGACACCGTAACACATGCACCAGAGCCTGTTTCTCCACAAATACTCCAATTAGACAGTAAGATCAAACAGAAGTTACTAAACTTATGATCAGCGAACTTGGAAGAACTGCCTACACAGCAGTCACTTTCTCCAAACATGGAACACAAATCAGAAAAACCACAACCTATTCTAGCGTTAATTTGAAAATTGAATATAGGGATAATAATGCAATCCACCAATTACTGACTTCACATGTGCATGACAAAAGAACCGTTGGGATATATTAGCTCACAAAGTTGTAAAAGGAATTTTGGAAAAAACTGGAAGACTTCTTAGGACAATATTTACTGAGTACATTAGACATATTAGCTATAATCATCCACAGTCTGCACACGTTACATATTGTAATGCAAACAAGTATGTTGTATGTAGATTCTTTTATACAAATTTATTAGCACTGCAGTTATTCTCAGGTTAATGTACACGTGCTTATGATGCACGTTCCACTTCCAATAACACTGCTCTTTTGAGGTCCAGTATGGCCTTGTATATTGCTTCCCTACGTTCTCACTCCACACTCAATGCAGTTCACACAACTACACTTTGTCCCACTGGTTCCACTTGGTTCAAGATCCCTCGACAGCTGATCAAAGCTTTCATTCTATCGCTGGTCCGCAGCTTGCCACCCACTGCTTGCAACTGACTCAACTTGCCCGGCTTAACATCTTATATGGACCCCACTACTTCTCGTAGCCTTGCTGGTGGCCCACACGCTGCTCTAGCAGCTTGAGGCTTCGAGTGTGATTCAAAGCCTCCTACAGCATCTGGTCTGTCCCCAACAGATGCTCCTTAACTTCCTGGTCCTGCACTTTGTGAACGAAAGCATGGGGCCTCCGTCCCTGGGGCATAAGTGGCTACCTGGCACGTCGGCAGGTAGCGGATAGCCGGGGACCTGTCCTTGTGGCAGGTCTGTCTCTGAATTAAATAGGAGACCGTGGACCAACTCCCCAACCCCAAGGTGTTATGTGTGGCTTGCCTTAATCCGTGCTGAGCAGGTGAATGGCACATGGGTAACATGTTCTTAACGGAGCCTCTGGGAAACCAGGCGACATCCCAGAGTATGTAGCCTTGCACTGGTATAGGGAGCTCTGCCAGTGTTGACTGTTATTTCTCCTGTACTCATGGGACAAAAATGGACACGAATATTTCTGAACCTAAACAAGGAGCAGCTGCCACTGCAGACTTGTTACAGCAACAACCCCATGTGGTGGATACAGATATAAAGTCTTCCATTGCTTCTTCAGATGAGGAGAGATTGGCTGCGGGCACCTCTACGATTGGACTGCAAACCAAGAGACTCTCGGGAGCGCAACGCAAAAGGCTCACTAGAGAAAGGAAGATGAGGGAGGGAACTTGGACGGAAAAGAAGCCTCCAAGAAAAATTCCTTCATCTCAGGAGAAGGGTACCGGGGAGAGCAGCGCGGGTGTTAAAAGACCCCATTCTGAGTCAAGCACACCATCTTTGGAAACACAGCAACCAAAAAAACCCAGGAGTACTCAAGTGCAGACTGGGTCATACAAGGAAGCTGTTGCTGGTATCAAGATGGCAGTTATTCATAGACGCCATCCTGATATCAAACTGGATCAGACCCAACTTGACTTGATTCAGGTAAAACTCTTATCTGTGGTGGATGCAAACCCTTTAGGGGAGGTGCCTCTGCAGTTTTTATACTCCAAATTTGCACAGGGGGTATTTTGGATCACCTGTGCAAATGAACAATCTAAGGTCTGGTTAAAGGGGACAATTAGTGGACTTGGTGAGTTGTGGGAGGGTGCAGAGCTGACTGTAGTCGACTCCAAAGACCTCCCAAAGAGACCCAGGGTGCTTGTTTGCATTCCTGACACTTCAGAGGTTACCACTGTCATAAAATGTCTCGGGATTCAAAATCCTGAGCTAAAAATGACAGACTGGTTGGTTATGAGTCGTAAGGTCACTGAGAAGGAGCAAACGCTGGCCTTCTCTATTGACCCTGACTCTCTCAAAGCCCTGACTCGTTCTAATTTCAAGGCCTTCTGGGGAATGGGGAGAGTTGTCTTCTGGACCCTGAAGGATGAAAAGAAAAAGCCATAGGCTGAGAGTACTGCAAGTAAACTTCCATCACAGTAGGGCGGCCTCAGCTGCCCTCTGTGTCGCCATGAGGAATTGCAATGTTGCCCTCACACAGGAACTTTCGACCTATATGGGGGAAATTAAAGGTCTAAAGGAAGTGGGTGGAGAACTAATTTATAGTAGATCCACTCAGAATCCTAGGACCTGTACTTTAGTCAAGAACGACTTTCGGATACTGCCATTGATGCATCACTGTTCCAGGGACCTCACAGCAGTCAAAATCAAAACGTTGTGTGGCGAAGGGCCAAGGGAGATTATTCTCGGATCGGCTTACCTTCCATATGATGACATTGAAGCCCAACCCCCCTGGGAGTTGGAGAAGCTGGTGATGGGTTGTAGGGCTGAAGGAACTCACCTGATCATCGGCTGTGATGCAAATGCACATCACACCTCCTGGGGAAGCACAAACATCAATAACAGAGGTGAGTCCCTGTTTAATTACATTATGGCTAATGGATTGGACATAATGAATAATGGTAACAGACCTACCTTTGTTACATCCAATACGCAGGAAGTTATTGATGCCACAATTGCCACTCTTTATGCTGGCAATTTTATCAAAGACTGGCATGTAACTGAGGAACTAAGTTGTTCAGACCACAGATACATCCGGTTTACTGTTACGGGAATTGACCATTTAGTTTAATTCTATCGCAATCCGCATAAGACCGACTGGGAATCTTTTACAACTGACCTGTCGGGTTGTTTGCATGATATGACAGAGTTACTAATTTTATAGATCTAGAAACTGCTGCAAAGTAGTTTCAGGATGCTATTATTTTTGCTTATAATGAAAATTGTCCTTCCACCGTACCGTGAGGCAGAACAACAGGAATACATCCTGGTGGAATCAAGACCTTGCGGAGAGAAGGAGCAAAGTTCGCAGGTTATTTAATGTGGCAAAGGAGTCAGGTAATTGGACTGACTATTATAACAAAGCACTCAGATGGGCCAAAACAGAATCCTGGAGGAGACACTGTGAGGAGATTGAGATGGCTCCAGAATGTGCCAGACTCCAGAGGATTCTTTCAAAGGATAGGCATAGTGCAGCCAGCTCTCTCCAGCTTGAAAACGGAGAATATACCACAACAGAGAAAGGGATCCTGGAGGAGTTACTCCGGGTCCACTTCCCTGGATCAGAAATAATTTTGGAACCTCCTGGAGGCTGGGACAGTCTTGAACTGGAGCATCCAAAATGGAAAGGATCCTGGGAAGACTGGGCGGGTTCCAGGAAGGTCATAAGTTATGATAAATTGAAATGGGCTGCTTTCTCATTTCAACCTTATAAATCCCCAGGCATTGATGGAATAATGCCCATCATGCTACAGCAGGGTTTTGAACTGCTTGCAGGAAAACTTATGATGTTACTAAGAGCCAGTCTGGCCTCAAGTTACATTCCTGAGCTGGAGGCACATCAGGATGGTATTTATACCAAAACCTGGGAAACAACTGTCCCAAGTGAAGTCCCTGAGACCCATGAGCCTCATGTCATTTATACACAAGACACTAGAGAAATTACTTGATAGATATATCAGGGGAGGTGTCCCACTTGAAAAACCACTTCACCAGCACTAGTTTGCCTACAGGGCAGATATGTCTACAGAAACAGCTCTCTTCCAGGTTGTTCATAGACTGGAAAAGTCTCTGAATCACAAAGAGATTGCGTTGGGTGCCTTCCTGGATATTGAGGGGGCATTCGACAACACCTCTTTTAATGCCATTACCACGGCTGCCAGAGAGCATGGACTTGAGGAAACCTGTTGCAGGTGGATCGGATCCATGCTTGAAAGAAGACTCGTACACACTTCCCTTATGGGCAGCAGCTTGACTGCTGAAGTCATAGGAAGACGTCCACAGGGTGGAGTATTGTCTCCCCTTTTGTGGAACCTAGTTGTTGATAGGCTTTTGACTACCACAAATGACCTAGGCTTTTGTACATTTGGCTATGCTGATGACATTGTTATGATAGTCCAAGGTAAATTTGCACACACAATCAGGGAGCTTATGCAAGCTGCCCTGAATGTGGTGGTTAAATGGGCTGTGAAAGAGGGTCTAAACATTAGCCCTCACAAAACAGCTATAGTCCCATTTACCAATAGAAGGAAAATAGAGGACTTAGGACCTCTCATACTTCATGGCAAGGAACTCAAAATGCTGGGTGATGTCAAGTATTTGGGAGTAATTTTAGACTCCAGACTTACATGGAACCAACATTTGCAGAAAACAATTAGAAAAGCACAAACCACCTTTGCGGTAGTTAGATGCATGTGTGGAAAAAAATGGGGTCTCAGACCTAATATGGTGCATTGGCTCTATACTAGGGTAATTAGACCATCCATACCTTATGCTGCCTTGGTTTGGTGGTCCAAGGTCATGCAAAAAACCACTAAGGTTCAGTTAGGCAGGATTCAAAGAATGCCCTGTCTAACTATCACGGGGGCTATGAAATCGACCCCCACTGCAGCAATGGAGGTGCTTTTGAATCTGACTCCGCTGGATCTGTTGATCATGGCAGAGGCGAGGATGGCACTCTACAGGCTGCAGATACTGAAGCAACCAACTGTTCCTAAAACAGTATCAGGGTTGCTATCCATCTGGAAAAATGTGGGTGACCCTATATTGGATATGCGGTCAGACTACATCATTCCAGTTTATTATCACTCAAAATCTTCAGTGTCATTATAGACCGGGATTATTGGAAGAACAAAGACCCAGCGTTCCCTGAGGATGCTCTGATCTGGTTTACTGACGGCTGAAGGACTGACTCAGGGACAGGGTCTGGTATTTCTGGCATAAGGCCAAATAGAAGCTTTAGCTTCCCTTTGGGTAAATTTGCCACGGTCTTTCAAACTGAAATATATGCCATTCTTCAATGTGCATTTGAAAATATAAGAAGGGCTTATAAATATAAGCGGATTATTTTTTCTGACAGCCAGGCTGCGCTTAGGGTACTTAGTAGCCCGAAAGTGACTTCACAACTGGTTGCAGAATGCCTAGATGCCCTCTGCACTGGCTTGCCTGAATGAGGTAACCCTCATTTGGGTGCCAGGGCACTGTGGCATTCTTGGCAATGAGGAAGCTGATAAGCTTGCTAGACAAGCATCAGCTACATCGTTACTTGGTCCAGAGCCAGCTCTTGGAATACCTAGGTGTTCAGCAAGAGAAGTAGTTAAGAACTGGACTGAGCATCAACATTACAATGCCTGGAGAGACTTGCCAGGTCATAGATATGGCAAACTTTTCATAGGACGACCATGTAAGAGAAGAGCTGATGACCTGCTCAAAGTAAGCAGGCTTCAACTAAAAATGGCAGTTGCAGTCCTCACGGGACATGCTGCTGTGAGGAGACACCTGCATATTATGGGCCTGTTTGATGGGGATCCAACCTGCAGATTTTGCGGGATGGAGGCTGAAACAGTGCAACATATCATTTGCTGCTGCGAAGCGTTAACATGTCAGCGCTACAATGTTTTTGGGAAGCTGTCTGCTGAACCAAAAGATACAAGCACAGCTTCAATAAGGGGCCTGTGCCTCTATATAAGAGGCATAGGGTTATTGGACCTGCGGTGAATGGAGTGTTTACGGCTGAACAATAAGCCTAAGGCTGAGGTGCATCCGGGGCATAAGGTGGTGGTGGTGGTGGTGGTGGTGCAGCAGCAGAAGGAGGAGGAGGAGGAGGAGGAGGAGGAGGAGGAGGAGGAGGAGGAG